>CM060990.1:653696731-654296731 GCA_030765065.1 Deroplatys truncata
TAGAGCGATAGCGACGAAACCCGCACTGAGCGTTCGCTAGAACTTTCTGAGACTCAAGCCACCATGTCAAACGCCCGTTGATCATGCGCTCCATCACCTTGCAAATGCAACTGGTGAGGGAGATAGGGCGGTAACTGGAAGGTAGTTGGCGGTCCTTCCTAGGCTTAAGTATAGGGACAATGGTGGCTTCGCGCCAAACGGAAGGAAAAACGCCGTCTTGCCAAATACGGTTATAGACCTGTAAGAGAAAGAGTTTACTGTCGGCTGAAAGGTGCTTTAACATCAGGACATGAATGCCGTCCGGCCCAGGAGCGGAGTGCCTAGAGCAATGAAGAGCGTGCTCCAGCTCCCTCATTGTGAAAAGTTCATTATAACACTCAACATTAGACGACCGAAAATTAAAGGTGTCGGAAACCAGCCGGTCTTTGATAGAGCGAAAGCCGGCGGAATAATGGTCTGAACTGGATACCGCCTCAAAGGCAGCACCCAGAGTGTTAGCGATGGCAGCCGGATCCACTATAGTGGCATTGGAAACCTGAAGGCCAGAAACAGTACAATGTGACACTTTACCTGAGAAGCGACGAAGTTTATCCCAAACAACAGATGAAGGCGTAAAGCGATTAAAAGACTCGACAAAACGAGTCCACGACGCCTTCTTGCTATCCTGAATAATGCGACGAGCCCTGGCGCGCGATTGTTTAAAAGTCACCAAATTATCAAGTGTAGGGTGTCGCCGAAACACCCTAAGTGCAGTCCTACGGGCACGAACGGCGTCCCGACAATCCTCGTTCCACCACTGAACAGGTGGCCGCCGAGGTTGAGAGGATGAACGGGGAATTGCGCGTTCGGCAGCAGAGAAAATAGTACACGTAAGGTACTGCACTAGTTGGTTAATGTCGGTGAAGGGCTGGTCGTCAAAATGCACGAGGCTGGAATACAAACTCCAGTCGGCTTTTGGGAATATCCAGGTAGGTACTCTGGAATGTTGTACGTGGTGTGACAGAAGAGAAACGATGCAGGGGTAATGGCCGCTGGAGTAGGTGTCAGCGACGACGTTCCACTGCAGACGACTAGCAAGCTGGAGTGAGCAAACGGCAAGGTCCAGGTGTGAGAATGTACCAGAAGAATCAGAAATAAAAGTAGGCTCACCTGTATTGAGGATTGAAAGATTGAACTGGTAAAAAATGTCGGAAAGAAGAGTTCCCCTCGCACAAGCCCTTAGCGAGCCCCATAGTGGGTGATGGGCATTAAAATCTCCCAACAGAAGAACTGGTGTTGGGAGAGCGGACAGGAGAGCTCGAATGTCCGCGGGAGCGAGGGGAGACGATGGAGGTGAATACACAGAACAAACAGAAAAGAAAAAACCGGGTAACTGCAGTCTAATGGCAACAGCTTGCAAGTCGGACGTAAGTGTGATAGTTTGAAAATGAACGTCATTACGCACCAAAATCATGACACCACCATGAGCAGGAGTACCCTCCTCCGGTTCAAGGTCGTAGCGAACCGGAGTGTACCCTCGGAGATCGAAAGGGTCTTGAGGGCGAAGCTTGGTCTCCTGCAAACATACGACCATAGGTGAATGGGAACGCAATAAAAGCTGCAGTTCCACCCTATGCGATCAAACACCACGTAAATTCCAGCTCAGGATAGCCATGAATAAAAGGGATAAACTGTCTACTTAGAAGGGCGGCTTAAAAGAATCTTTTGCTTAACCTTTGGGCTCGGGCTTTTTGTATGAAGTTGGTCAGACTCCATAGCTTCCTCGGAGGGAGGGCCCACGCGCTAGGTGCCAGAAACCGATTCAAGCGCCGTGAATCGGTTCTGGGTGGCGATCGGTGATGGGTGCCGCTGAGCGCGGCTTGTCCCAGGAGCTTCCTGGGACAGCGACCTCCGAGGAGGAGAAGGTGAACTTTTGTTACCGCGCGCACGCGGAGGGTCTTTCAAGAAATCTTCCCTACGAAGTTTCTGCTTGAGTTTCTTTTCAGCGGTTTGCGACTTCATTGACTTGGGACCAGGTTTATACGGCTTGGTAACAGTAGCTTTAATGGACGGCCGGATGGTAGTGGCGGTTAATCCAGTCATGGTCCAGGTCTGAGTTTCGGCATCTACTCGTGGTACTGGCGAGGCAACAACAGAACTAAATGTGCCAGATCGCAGGAGTTAAGGTTGGCGCGCATGGTAGCGCCTCCGGGCTTCAGCGAAGGAGAGTTTTTCCTTTACCCGGATCTCCTGGATCGCCTTCTCGTACAAGTACCGCGGACAGTCGGCAAACGAAGCAGAATGAGACCCTTTACAATTAACGCAGACGGGGGCTGTTGAACAGGTACCTTTGTGTGAGGGCTGGCTACATGTTGCACAGATGTTAACGGCACTCTTACATGAGACTTGCGTATGCCCAAAACGTTGGCATTTAAAACAACGCAGAGGTCTAGGAATATAAGGCCTCACAGAAATCCGTTCGTACCCTGCGGAAATGCTCGTGGGCAGATCGACGCCATCAAATGTAATAAACAGGGTACGAGTTGGTACCAATACGCCGTCGCGTTTGGCCTGCACTCGATGGACCGCTGTCACTTTCAGGTCTGGAAGATATTCTACCAGGTCCTCGTCCGATATACCAACGAGGCTATGGGTGGTAATGACGCCTCGACAGGAATTCAATGTGCGGTGCTTCTCCACACGGATGGGATAGCCGTGGAGACGCGTAGCGCGCAACAAGGTCTTGCTTTGCTGATCGGACTTCGTTTGTGCTAATAAGGAACCATTCCGTAGGCGAGTGCAGGACTGAACCGCACCAGCAATAGCATCAATGCCCTTTTGAATGATGAAAGGGTTCACCTTCTAAAAACTTTGACCTTCTTCGGTTCGTGAAATGACCAACTAACAACCAGTTGTTGGTGGTGTCACTTCTGTTACATAAACTTTTCGGCGCTTGTTGGTATTAATGGAGGAAGGGTGCTCCATAGCGAAATAAATCCTCCACCATTGCAACCGTCTCCGACCTCGGGCTCTGACTTCCCGGGCGTTACCCCGGCTTGGGTGAGTGGCCTATCTATACCTATCTCACCCCAGGGTCACACCTCCCAGAACATAGACAGAGGGACCCAATGGCCGTCGTAAGTCAGCAGCTCATGCAATGGCCCCCCGCGGGACTGCAGTTGAACAGCGGATACGAACACATACCCTACATGACGACCCCGGGTGGTGGGGATGACGCCATTACACACTCACCCAGCTGCGCACGCGGTGCGCGGGTATCCGTCAGGCTGTGTCCACGGAGGATTAACATAAAAGGTTAAAAGAAACTAAAAGTGTCTGGGCGTTTCGCACTCAAGGTAGGTCGGCGAAGAAGTAAAAGAGACGTGTAAATGAATGGGCGTGGGGCGACATTTGCATAAACAGAAGAGAAGACAGAAGCGATGGCGAATGGCGATGTGGAATGAAATGCACAGAACGCACGAGAGCCTACCTTGAGTCCCCCGGTCACGAGAACGAACCCACATCGACCGGACAGGGATGAAAGGGTGAAAATGGATATGGATGGCTCGGGTACCCCGGGTGCGCCTAACCCGTACTCACAAAAGGTGAGCTCCTGGGGGGTCTAATGAAGGGAGAAATACCTTAAATCGCAAACATTATTGTTTCTATTCCACGCTCCTTGAAGGAAAAATTTACGTATTACAAAATGGGCTATATGACACTAGGTGCAATGTAAAAAAAGGGAACGCTTAAGACCTCATGCAAATTAAAACATTCGTCATAGTCGGTGTTCGGCGTCTCTCCAGCAGCTAGGCGAGGGCGAGAGGAGCAAACGTGATTGGATAATTTATTAAATGCCTGTTCTTCTACCGTCGGCTGACTGGTTTGAGCTCTGAGAATTCTGTGGGTCCCATGAACTGGGATAATTGTCAAGTACGTAATTTTATAACACTTTTTCACTTCCATCACAATTACGTTCTACTGTGGTTGTCACGTCTTCATGATCGCACATGCCAGCACATCATAGTGCCCAAATATGACCATTCCGCAAAGTTCCCCACCCCTCAAAACACACACGGAATACTGTTTGAGACTAAATTCTTATATGTCTTTCTCGAGCTAGTCTTAAATATTTTTGAAGGTTAACTCTCCGCCGAGGAACTCCCATGCATAACCGAAGAGCCTGTAATGCCCATGTTCCCAGTTCACAAACCTTGTAATGATGAAAACCAGGCAGCAGTAGAATATAGCTAGGAACTTCTCGAGTATCAAACCAAGTACTTTTGTTCAATTAACACAAAATACCTGGAATGATACAAAAAAAGTTGCCTGCTGAGTAAGATGCTGGAATGAGGCATTTTTCCACTAAATGTGGAACAATAACAAAATTATAGTAGACAATCTGAATACACAAGCTATACAATAAATGCAATTTGTATACACACTCTGGAATCGGGGCTATTAAAAAAAAGAGTAAGATTCAATACATATATCATAGGTAATTCTATCAGTGGTTATAAACCTATCGATATATTTACGGTTTAAGTTAGTTGCTTGTATAATAAGATATGTGAGAGTTCCACACGGCCTTCTCAGAAGTCATGCTTATAAATTAAACTAGGTATTGTAAATGAAGGGGGAAATACCTTAAATCGCAAACATTATTGTTTCTATTCCACGCTCCTTGAAGGGACAATTTTCATATTACAAAGTGGGATATATGACACTAGGTGTAATGTAAATAAAGGGAACGCTTAAGACATCATGCAAATTAAAACATTTGTCATAGTCGGTATTCGGCGTCTCTCCAGCAGCTAGGCGAGGGCGAGAGGAGAAAACGTGATTGGATTACTCATTAAATGTCTGTTTTTCTACCGTCGGCTGGCTGTTTTGAGCTCTGAGAATTCCTGTGGATCCAATGAAATGGGATACTTGTCAACTACGTAATCTTAAAACACCTTTTCACTTCCATCACAATTACGTTCTAATGTAGTTGTCACTCCTTCATGATCGCACATGCCAGCACCTCACAGTGCCCAAATATGACCATTCCGCGAAGCACCCCACCCCTCCAAACACACACGGAATACTGTTTCAGACTGAATTCTTATTTGACTTTCTCGAGCTAGTCTTAACTATTTGTGACGGTTAATTCTCCACCGTGGAATTCCCTTGCATAACCGAAGAGCCTGTAAGAAAGTAGCGGCTTTGCCATTGCCTATTTTAATGAGAAATAGCTCATACCTTTGTTTTTACCAGCATGACGCTCTATGATACTAAAACATCTAAGCTCTGCAAATAAATACTCTAACATTGTGGTTGAGCAAACGGATGTTTTGATTTAATTTATAATTACACTTAAGCGACGATTTTAAATGTACTTTATAATGTATTTGCACACTAATTGAAGCAATTTTCATTAGAATTTACGGGAGACTATAGACATCATAGGCGTATGGCGCTAATTTGAGATTTAAAAGTCAAAAGTGAGTTCTAGTTATTAGTTGAAAAACAACTTTCTTGCAAGAGAATATAACAAACCTGCTAATTATGAAAACCATGCCAACAGTAGAAAATAGCAAGAAACTTTCAGAGTGTTCAGACAAAGTACCTTGTTTAATTAACACAACCTACCCTGAATGACACTCGAAACGTTGCCTGCTGAATAAGATCCTCAAAAGCGGAATTCTTCCATTGTTGTGGCTCAATAACAAGATATTTGTGTTCTTCAGCTCTCGGCTGACTTTTTTAAGATCTGAGAGTTCCTGTGTATCCCAAGGAGTTGTGAAATCTTAAAGTACGCAAAATTATAACGCTCCATCAAAATTAGTTTCTAATGTGGTTGTCACGCCTTCATGTTCGAAATCTCCACCACCTCACAGTGCCCAACTCTCACCATCCCCGATGCCCCTCCTCCAACACACACACGCACACGCACACAAACACACACACACACACACACACACACGGAATCCTGTTTAGGACTGAATACTTATTTGTCTCCCTTGGACTACTCTTAAATTTTGGTGTCCGTTTTCTCTCCGCGCAGGAACTCTCTTGCAGGTTACGCCAAATTTCGTAGGGAAGATCGTCCGACAGCTCGGTACATTCTTTTGATAGGCCCCTTTACTGCTAGCTGCAGGCTCCATAGGGACGGCGTAATCTTGAGGAAACAATGCCCATGTTTCCAGTTCACAAACCTTGTAATGATGAAAACCAGGCAGCAGTAGAATATAGCTAGGAACTTCTCGAGTATCAAACCAAGTACTTTTGTTCAATTAACACAAAATACCTGGAATGATACTAAAAAAGTTGCCTGCTGAGTAAGATGCTGGAATGAGGAATTTTTCCACTAGATGTGGAACAATAACAAAATTATAGTAGACAATCTGAATACACAAGCTATACAATAAATGCAATTTGTATACACACTCTGGAATCGGGGCTATTAAAAAAAAGAGTAAGATTCAATACATATATCATAAGTAATTCTATCAGTGGTTATTAACCTATCGATATATTTACGGTTTAAGTTAGTTGCTTGGATAATAAGATATGTGAGAGTTCCACACGGCCTTCTCAGAAGTCATGCTTATAAATTAAACTAGGTATTGTAAATGAAGGGGGAAATATCTTAAATCGCAAACATTATTGTTTCTATTCCACGCTCCTTTAAGGGAAAATTTTCATATTACAAAGTGGGATATATGACACTAGGTGTAATGTAAATAAAGGGAACGCTTAAGACATCATGCAAATTAAAACATTTGTCATAGTCGGTATTCGGCGTCTCTCCAGCAGCTAGGCGAGGGCGAGAGGAGGAAACGTGATTGGATTACTGATTAAATGTCTATTTTTCTACCGTCGGCTGGCTGTTTTGAGCTCTGAGAATTCCTGTGGATCCCATGAAGTGGGATAATTGTCAACTACGTAATTTTATAACACCTTTTCACTTCCATCACAATTACTTTCTAATGTGGTTGTTATGCCTTCATGATCGCACATGCCAGCACCTCACAGTGCCCAAATATGACCATAGCGCGAAGCTCCCCACCCCTCCAAACACACACGGAATACTGTTTCAGTCTGAATACTTATTTGACTTTCTCGAGCTAGTCTTAACTATTTGTGACGGTTAACTCTCCACCGAGGAGCTCCCTTGCATAACCGAAGAGCCTGTAAGAAAGTAGCGGCTCTGCCATTGCCTATTTTAATGAGAAATAGCTCATACCTTTGTTTTTACCAGCATGACGCCATATGATACTAAAATATATAAGCTCTGCAAATAAATACTCTAACATTGTGGTTGAGCAAACGGATGTTTTGATTTAATTTATAATTACACTTAAGCGACGATTTTAAGTGTACTTTATAATGTATTTGCACACTAATTGAAGCAATTTGCATTAGAATTTACGGGAGACTATAGACATCATAGGCGTATGGCGCTAATTTCAGGTTTAAAAGTCAAACGTGAGTTCTAGTTATTAGTTGAAAAACAACTTTCTTGCAAGAGAATATAACAAACCTGCTAATTATGAAAACCGTGCCAACAGTAGAAAATAGCCAGGAACTTTCGGAGTGTTCAGACAAAGTACCTTGTTTAATTAACACAACCTACCCTGAATGACACTCGAAACGTTGCCTGCTGAATAAGATCCTCGAAAGCGGAATTCTTCCATTGTTGTGGCTCAATAACAAGATATTTGTGTTCTTCTGCTCTCGGCTGACTTTTATAAGATCTGAGAGTTCCTGTGTATCCCATGGCGTTGTGTAATCTTGAAGTACGCAAAATTATAACGCTCCATCAAAATTAGTTTCTAATGTGGTTGTCACGCCTTCATGTTCGAAATCTCCACCACCTCACAGTGCCCAACTATCAACATCTCCCATGCCCCTCCTCCAACACACACACACACGCGCGCGCGCGCGCGCACGGAATCCTGTTTAAGACTGAATACGTATTTGTCTCCCTTGGACTACTCTTAAATTTTGGTGTCCGTTTTCTCTCCGCGCAGGAGCTCTCTTGCAGGTTACGCCAAATTTCGTAGGGAAGATCGTCCGACAGCTCGGTACATTCTTTTGATAGGCCTCTTTACTGCTAGCTGCAGGCTCCATAGGGACGGCGTATCCTTGAGGTAACAATGCCCATGTTCCCAGTTCACAAACCTTGTAATGATGAAAACCAGGCAGCAGTAGAATATAGCTAGGAACTTCTCGAGTATCAAACCAAGTACTTTTGTTCAATTAACACAAAATACCTGGAATGATACTAAAAAAGTTGCCTGCTGAGTAAGATGCTGGAATGAGGAATTTTTCCACTAAATGTGGAACAATAACAAAATTATAGTAGACAATCTGAATACACAAGCTATACAATAAATGCAATTTGTATACACACTCTGGAATCGGGGCTATTAAAAAAAAGAGTAAGATTCAATACATATATCATAGGTAATTCTATCAGTGGTTATAAACCTATCGATATATTTACGGCTTAAGTTAGTTGCTTGTATAATAAGATATGTGAGAGTTCCACACGGCCTTCTCAGAAGTCATGCTTATAAATTAAACTAGGTATTGTAAATGAAGGGGGAAATACCTTAAATCGCAAACATTATTGTTTCTATTCCACGCTCCTTGAAGGGACAATTTTCATATTACAAAGTGGGATATATGACACTAGGTGTAATGTAAATAAAGGGAACGCTTAAGACATCATGCAAATTAAAACATTTGTCATAGTCGGTATTCGGCGTCTCTCCAGCAGCTAGGCGAGGGCGAGAGGAGGAAACGTGATTGGATTTCTGATTAAATGTCTGTTTTTCTACCGTCGGCTGGCTGTTTTGAGCTCTGAGAATTCCTGTGGATCCCATGAAGTGGGATAATTGTCAACTACGTAATTTTATAACACCTTTTCACTTCCATCACAATTACTTTCTAATGTGGTTGTCACGCCTTCATGATCGCAACATGCCAGCACATCACAGTGCCCAAATATGATCATAGCGCGAAGCTCCCCACCCCGCCAAACACACACGGAATACTGTTTCAGACTGAATTCTTATTTGCCTTTCTCGAACTAGTCTTAACTATTTGTGACGGTTAACTCTCCACCGAGGAACTCCCTTGCATAACCGAAGAGCCTGTAAGAAAGTAGCGGCTTTGCCATTACCTATTTTAATGAGAAATAGCTCATACCTTTGTTTTTACCAGCATGACGCCATATGATACTAAAATATATAAGCTCTGCAAATAAATACTCTAACATTGTGGTTGAGCAAACGGATGTTTTGATTTAATTTATAATTACACTTAAGCGACGATTTTAAGTGTACTTTATAATGTATTTGCACACTAATTGAAGCAATTTGCATTAGAATTTACGGGAGACTATAGACATCATAGGCGTATGGCGCTAATTTGAGGTTTAAAAGTCAAACGTGAGTTCTACTTATTAGTTGAAAAACAACTTTCTTGCAAGAGAATATAACAAACCTGCTAATTATGAAAAACATGCCAACAGTAGAAAATAGCCAGGAACTTTCAGAGTGTTCAGACAAAGTACCTTGTTTAATTAACACAACCTACCCTGAATGACACTCGAAACGTTGCCTGCTGAATAAGATCCTCGAAAGCGGAATTCTTCCATTGTTGTGGCTCAATAACAAGATATTTGTGTTCTTCTGTTCTTGGCTGACTTTTTTAAGACCTGAGAGTTCCTGTGTATCCCATGGAGTTGTGAAATCTTAAAGTACGCAAAATTATAACGCTCCATCAAAATTAGTTTCTAATGTGGTTGTCACGCCTTCATGTTCGCAATCTCCACCACCTCACAGTGCTCAACTCTCACCATCCCCGATGCCCCTCCTCCAACACACACACACACACACACACACACACACACACACACACACACACACACACACACACACACACCGGAATCCTGTTTAAGACTGAATACTTATTTGTCTCCCTTGGACTACTCTTAAATTTTGGTGTCCGTTTTCTCTCCCCGCAGGTACTCTCTTGCAGGTTACGCCAAATTTCGTAGGGAAGATCATCCGACAGCTCGGTACATTCTTTTGATAGGCCTCTTTACTGCTAGCTGCAGGCTCCATAGGGACGGCGTAATCTTGAGGAAACAATGACCATGTTCCCAGTTCACAAACCTTGTAATGATGAAAACCAGGCAGCAGTAGAATATAGCTAGGAACTTCTCGAGTATCAAACCAAGTACTTTTGTTCAATTAACACAAAATACCTGGAATGATACTAAAAAAGTTGCCTGCTGAGTAAGATGCTGGAATGAGGAATTTTTCCGCTAGATGTGGAACAATAACAAAATTATAGTAGACAATCTGAATACACAAGCTATACAATAAATGCAATTTTTATACACACTCTGGAATCGGGGCTATTAAAAAAGAGTAAGATTCAATACATATATCATAGGTAATTCTATCAGTGGTTATTAACCTATCGATATATTTACGGTTTAAGTTAGTTGCTTGTATAATAAGATATGTGAGAGTTCCACACGGCCTTCTCAGAAGTCATGCTTATAAATTAAACTAGGTATTGTAAATGAAGGGGGAAATACCTTAAATCTCAAACATTATTGTTTCTATTCCACGCTCCTTGAAGGGAAAATTTTCATATTACAAAGTGGGATATATGACACTAGGTGTAATGTAAATAAAGGGAACGCTTAAGACATTATGCAAATTAAAACATTTGTCATAGTCGGTGTTTGGCGTCTCTCCAGCAGCTAGGCGAGGGCGAGAGGAGGAAACGTGATTGGATTACTGATTAAATGTGTGTTTTTCTACCGTCGGCTGGCTGTTTTGAGCTCTGAGAATTCCTGTGGATCCCATGAAGTGGGATAATTGTCAATACGTAATTTTATAACACCTTTTCACTTCCATCACAATTACTTTCTAATGTGGTTGTCACGCCTTCATGATCGCACATGCCAGCACCTCACAGTGCCCAAATATGACCATAGCGCGAAGCTCCCCACCCCTCCAAACACACACGGAATACTGTTTCAGACTGAATTCTTATTTGACTTTCTCGAGCTAGTCTTAACTATTTGTGACGGTTAACTCTCCACCGAGGAGCTCCCTTGCATAACCGAAGAGCCTGTAAGAAAGTAGCGGCTCTGCCATTGCCTATTTTAATGAGAAATAGCTCATACCTTTGTTTTTACCAGCATGACGCCATATGATACTAAAATATATAAGCTCTGCAAATAAATACTCAAACATTGTGGTTGAGCAAACCGATGTTTTGATTTAATTTATAATTACACTTAAGCGACGATTTTAAGTGTACTTTATAATGTATTTGCACACTAATTGAAGCAATTTGCATTAGAATTTACGGGAGACTATAGACATCATAGGCGTATGGCGCTAATTTGAGGTTTAAAAGTCAAACGTGAGTTCTAGTTACTAGTTGAAAAACAACTTTCTTGCAAGAGAATATAACAAACCTGCTAATTATGAAAACCATGCCAACAGTAGAAAATAGCCAGGAACTTTCGGAGTGTTCAGACAAAGTACCTTGTTTAATTAACACAACCTACCCTGAATGACACTCGAAACGTTGCCTGCTGAATAAGATCCTCGAAAGCGGAATTCTTCCATTGTTGTGGCTCAATAACAAGATATTTGTGTTCTTCTGCTCTCGGCTGACTTTTATAAGATCTGAGAGTTCCTGTGTATCCCATGGAGTTGTGTAATCTTGAAGTACGCAAAATTATAACGCTCCATCAAAATTAGTTTCTAATGTGGTTGTCACGCCTTCATGTTCGAAATCTCCACCACCTCACAGTGCCCAACTATCAACATCTCCGATGCCCCTCCTCCAACACACACACACACACACGCGCGCGCGCGCACACGGAATCCTGTTTAAGACTGAATACGTATTTGTCTCCCTTGGACTACTCTTAAATTTTGATGTCCGTTTTCTCTCCCCGCAGGAACTCTCTTGCACGTTACGCCCAAATTTCGTAGGGAAGATCGTCCGACAGCTCGGAACATTCTTTTGATAGACTTCTTTACTGCCAGCTGCAGGCTCCATAGGGACGGCGTAATCTTGAGGAAACAATGCCCATGTTCCCAGTTCACAAACCTTGTAATGATGAAAACCAGGCAGCAGTAGACTATAGGTAGGAACTTCTCGAGTATCAAACCAGGTACTTTTGTTCAATTAACACAAAATACCTGGAATGCTACTGAAAAAGTTGCCTGCTGAGTAAGATGCTGGGATGAGGAATTTTTCCACTAGTTGTGGAATAATAACAAAATTATAGTAGACAATCTGAATACACAAGCCATACAATAAATGCACTGTGTATACACACTCTGGAATCGGGGCTATTAAAAAAAGAGTAAGATTCAATACATATATCATAGGTAATTCTATCAGTGGTTATTAACCTATCAATATATTTACGGTTTAAGTTAGTTGCTTGTATAATAAGATATGTGAGAGTTCCACACGGCCTTCTCAGAAGTCATGCTTATAAATTAAACTAAGAATTGTTAATGAAGGGGAAAAAACCTTAAATCGCAAACATTATTGTTTCTATTCCACGTTCCTTGGAGGAAAAATTTACATATTACAAAGTGGGATATATGGCACTAGGTGTAATGTAAATAAAGGAAACGCTAAAGACATCATGCAAATTAAAACATTTGTCATAGTCGGTATTCGGCGTCTCTCCAGCAGCTAGGCGAGGGCGAGAGGAGGAAACGTGATTGGATTACTAATTAAATGTCTGTTTTTCTACCGTCGGCTGGCTGTTTTGAGCTCTGAGAATTCCTGTGGATCCCATGAAATGGGATACTTGTCAACTCCGTAATCTTATAACACCTTTTCACTTCCATCACAATTACTTTCTAATGTAGTTGTCACGCCTTCATGATCGCACATGCCAGCACCTCACAGTGCCCAAATATGACCATTCCGCGAAGCTCCCCACCCCTCCAAACACACACGGAATACTGTTTCAGACTGAATTCTTATTTGTCTTTCTCGAGCTAGTCTTAACTATTTGTGACGGTTAACTCTCCGCCGAGGAACTTTCTTGCATAACCGAAGAGCCTGTAAGAAAATAGCGTCTTTGCCATTGTCTATTCTAATGAGAAATAGCTCATAGCTTTGTTTTTACCAGCATGACGCTCTCTGATACTAAAGCATATAAGTTCTGCAAATAAATATTTTAACATTGTGGTTGAGCAAACGGATGTTTTGATTTAACTTATAATTACACTTAAGCGACGATTTTAAATGTACTTTATAATGTATTTGCACACTAATTGAAGCAATTTGCATTAGAATTTACGGTTGACTATTGACATCATAGGCATATGGCGCTAATTTGAGGTTTAAGAGTCAAACGAGAGTTCTAGTTATTAGTTGAAAAACAACTTTCTTGCAAGTGAATATAAAAAAAACCTGCTAATTATGAAAACCATGCCAACAGTAGAAAATAGCCAGGAACTTTCAGAGTGTTCAGACAAAGTATCTTGTTTAATTAACACAACATACCCTGAATGACACTCGAAACGTTGCCTGCTGAATAAGATGCTCGAAAGCGGCATTCTTCCATAGTTGTGGCTCAATAACAAGATATTTGTGTTCTTCTGCTCTCGGCAGACTTTTTTGAGATCTGAGAGTTCCTGTGTATGCCATGGAGTTGTGTAATCTTGAAGTACGCAAAATTATAACGCTCCCTACAAAATTAGTTTCTAATGTGTTTGTCACGCCTTCATGTTCGAAATCTCCACCACCTCACAGAGCCCAGCTATCACTATCCCCCATGCCCCTCCTCCAACACACACACACACCTACACACACACACACACACACACACACACACACACACACACGGAATCCTGTTTAAGACTGAATACTTATTTGTCTCCCTTGGACTACTCTTAAATTATGGTGTCCGTTTTCTCTCCCCGCAGGAACTCTCTTACATGTTACGCCAAATTTCGTAGGGAAGATCGTCCAACAGCTCGGTACATTCTTTTGATATGCCTCTTTACTGCCAGCTGCAGGCTCCATAGGGACGGCGTATCCTTGAGGAAACAATGCCCATGTTCCCAGTTCACAAACCTTGTAATGATGAAAACCAGGCAGCAGTAGACTATAGCTAGGAACTTCTCGAGTATCAAACCAAGTACTTTTGTTCAATTAACACAAAATACCTGGAATGTTACTGAAAAAGTTGCCTGCTGAGTAAGATGCTGGAATGAGGAATTTTTCCACTAGATGTGGAACAGTAACAAAATTATAGTAGACAATCTGAATACACAAGCTATACAATAAATGCAATTTGTATACACACTCTGGAATCGGGGCTATTAAAAAAAGAGTAAGATTCAAAACATATATCATAGGTAATTCTATCATTGGTTATTAACCTATCGATATATTTACGGTTTAAGTTAGTTGCTTGTACAATAAGATATGTGAGAGTTCCACACGGCCTTCTCAGAAGTCATGGTTATAAATTAAACTAGGTGTTGTAAATGAAGGGGGAAATACCTTAAATCGCAAACATTATTGTTTCTATTCCACGCTCCTTGAAAGACAAAATTTACGTATAACAAAATGGGCCTTATGACACTAAGTGAAATGTAAATAAAGGGAACGCTTAAGACCTCATGTAAATTAAAACCTTTGTCACAATCGGTGTTCGGCGTCTCTCCAAGAGCTAGGCGGCGGCGTGAGGAGGAAAGGTGACTGAATTACTGATTAACTTTCAGTTCCTCTTTTTTCGGGTGGCTGTTTGGAGCTCTAAGAATACCTGTGTATCCCATGAAGTGGGATAATTGTCAAGTACGTAATTTTATAACACTATCTCACTTCCAACACAATTAATTTCTAATTTTGTTGTCAGGCCTTCATGCTCGCACACGCCACCACCTTACAGTGCCCAAATATGACCATTCCGCGAAGCTCCCCACCCCTCCAAACACACACGGAATACCGTATGAGACTGAATTCTTATTTGTCTCCCTGAAGCTACTCTTAACTATTGGTGACCGTTATCTCTCCACCGACGAACTCTTTTGCATCACCGAAGAGCCTCAAACAAAATAGCCTCTTTGTCAGTGTCTATTTTAATCAGAAATAGCTCATACTTTTGGTTTTACTAACATAACGCTATACTAACATAACTCAGTTCTGCATGTTATGCTATCCGAGCATTGGTAAATGTCAGTTCTATAGATACACTTAAATTAGTATACTATGCATATTTTAACTCTATCATTGAATATGGAATATTATTTTGGGGAAATTCGGTACAAAGTCAACGAATATTCCTCATGCAAAAGAAGGTTATAAGAATCATTTCCAGCACTCATAGCAGACACTCTTGCAAACATCTTTTTAGAAGACTAAAGTTATTAACCCTACCTTGCATGTATATATTTTCAATCTTAAAATTCTATGTATGGAATCGAACCACATTTATTACAAACATGGAAATTCATGAGATAAACACTAGACAAAAGGGTAACATCCATCGTCCCAGTACAAAGCTTTCTTGCTTCCAGAAAGGTGTATATTATGAGACCATAAAAATATTTAATACTCTCCCTAATGATCTTAAGAGAAAAGTTGACAACTTCAATGTCTTTAAAACTGCTGTTAAAGAGTACCTATGCTCAAAAGCATATTATTCTGTACAAGATTATCTTAATGACAAATTATCCTACTGATACTACTTATATAGTAAGTAGTATTAGTAAATATTAATGACAATTGCCAGTCATATTTGATATCTGCTCTAGAATTAATGAAGCTATTTAAATGTATGTATATTAAGAACTGACAGTAAATGCTATGCATTACACATCAAATAGAACAAAATGATCAGACTAACAAAGGTAAAATCCTAGTGAATGTTAAAATAACTGTTCTTGCCTATACGTATGTTAACCTTATAACAGTAAGGAGGTATACAACTCTGTAATAAATTACACTTGATTTGTTTCATTTTGATATAATATGTCCTTATTTTATTTTAAATGTTCTGTATACTATGTAATATTTATGTATATATGTAACTTTATTGTACATTTCCTTAACACGCATATAGTATTTGTATTTTATTTCAAATGTTCCATATTCTATGTAATATTTATGTTTATATATAATTTTTGTACATTTCCTTGACATGTTCTATGTTCACAAGTCTTTATGGCTGCTAGTGAACTCACAGAATACAATCTAATCTAATCTACTCTAATCTGATACTAAAACATATAAGTTCTGGAAATAAATAGTATAACCATGTGGATGAGCAAACAGAGATGTTGATTTAATTTACAATTACACTTAGGCGACGATTTTAAATGTACCTCATACTGTATTTGCACATTAATTGAAGCAATTTGCATTAGAGTTTACCAATGACTATAGACATCATAGGCGTATGCCGCTAATTTGAGGTTTAAGAGTCAAACGTGAGTTCATGTTATTAGTTGAAAAACAACTTTCTTACAAGAGAATATAACAAACCTGCTAATTATGAAAACCATGTCAACAGCAGAAAACAGCCAGGAACCTTCAGAGTGTTCAGACAAGCTATATTGTTCAATTAACACAAAATACCCTGAATGACACTCGAAACGTTGCTTGCTGAATAAGATCTTCGAATGCGGAGTTCTTCCATTTTTGTGGCTCATTAAAATTATAGTAGAGGAACACAAAGCATAAGATATACAATAAATGCAATGTTTATGACATGCCCTGGAAACGGAGCTACTCACACAGCAGAGTAAAAGTAAAGACATTTATCATAGGTAATACTATGAGTGATTACCAGTCTATCGATATATTTGTGGTTTAAATTCGTTGCTTGGTATTATAAGGTGTATGCGAATTTCTCAAATCGCTCTCGGAGGTCCTGCTTATAACTGCAGTTAGGTACCGTAATGAAGGGGAAACACTTTAAATCGCAGCCATTATTGTTTCCAATCCACCCACCCTGAGAGACCAAAACTGCTTATTAAAGGATGTGTTATATGACACTATGTGTAACAGGAACGCTGCGAACCCTGAAGAACTCATGCAAATTTGCACCTTGTCATCATCGCTGTGCAGCGGATTTCCAGGAGCTAGGCTCAGACAAGGTGGCAGTCGTGATCGGTTTAGCCATTATATTTGTGTTCTTCTGCTCTCGGCTGACTTTTTTGGGTGCTGAGACCTCCTGTGTATCCCATGGAGCTGTATAATCTTCAAGTATGCAAATTTATATCACTACTTCACTTCCATCAAAATTAGTTTCAAATGTGGTTGTCACCCCTTCATGATCGAACTTTCCACCACCTCACAGTGCCCCACTATGACCATCCCCGATGCCCCCCTCCTATACTCGCACACACACACACACACACACATGGAATCCTGTTTAAGACTGAATTCTTATTTGACTCCCTTGGACTACTCTTAACTTTTAGTGTCCATTTGCTCTCCCCTCAGAAACTACTGCATGTTACGCCCACACTTCGTAGGGAAGTTCGTGCAACAGCCCGACAAATTCCTTTGATCTTCCTCTTTACTGCAAGCTGCAGGCTCCAGAGCGACGGCGCAATCTTGAGGAAACAACGTCCATGTTCTCAGTTCCCTAGTCCGGTAATGATGAAAATCATGGCAGCAGTAGACTAGAGCTGGGAACTTTCTTGAGTATAAACCAAGTACTTTTGTTCAATTAACACAAAATACCTGGAATAATGCTCAAAACGTTGCCTGCTGTGTAAGATGCTGGAATGAGGAGTTTTTCCACTGGTTTTGGAACAATACCAAATTATCGTAGACAATCTGTATACACAAGCTATACAGTAAATGCAATGTATATACACGCTCTGGAATCGGGGCTATTAACACAGAAGTGTAAAATTCAATAGAATTCCACATGGCCTTCTCAGAAGTCATGCTTATAAATAAATCTAGGTATTCTAATGAAGGGGGAAATACCTTAAATCGCGAACATTATCGTTTCGATTCCACGCTCCTTGAAGGAAAAATTTACGTATTACAAAATGGGCTATATGACACTAGGTGTAATGTAAATAAAGGGAACGCTTAAGACATCATGCAAATTAAAACATTCGTCATAGTCGGTGTTCGGCGTCTCTCCAGCAGCTAGGCGAGGGCGAGAGGAGCAAACGTGATTGGATTACTGATTAAATGTCTGTTCTTCTACCGTCGGCTGGCTGGTTTGAGCTCTGAGAATTCTGTGGATCCCATGAACTGGGATAATTGTCACGTACGTAATTTTATAACACTTTTTCACTTCCATCACAATTACGTTCTACTGTGGTTGTCAGGTCTTCATGATCGCACATGCCAGCACCTCATAGTGCCCAAATATGTCCATTCCGCAAAGCTCCCCACCCCTCAAAACACACACGGAATACTGTTTGAGACTGAATTCTTATTTGTCTTTCTCGAGCTAGTCTTAAATATTTTTGAAGGTTAACATTCCGCCGAGGAACTCCCTTGCATAACCGAAGAGCCTGTAAGAAAATAGCGTCTTTGCCATTGTCTATTTTAATGATAAATAGCTCATAACTTTGTTTTTACCATCATGAAGCTATATGATACTAAAACATATAAGTTCTGCAAATAAATAGTCTAACATTGTGGTTGAGCAAACGGAGATTTTGATTTAATTCATAATTACACTTAAGCGACGATTTTAATGTACATTATAATGTATTTGCACATTAATTGAACCAATTTGCATTAGAATTTACCGATGACTATAGACATTACAGGCGTATGCCGCTAATTTGAGGTTTAGGAGTCAAACGATAGTTCATGTTATTAGTTGAAAAACAACTTTCTTACACGAGAATATAAAGCTGCTAATTCTGAAAATCATTCCAGCAGTAGAAAATAGCCAGGAGCTTCTAGAGTGTTCAAACAAGGCATGTTGCTCAATCAACACAAAATACCCTGAAGGACAGTCGATACGTTGTTTGCTGAATTAGATCCTCGAATGGGGAGTTCTTCCATTGTTGTGGCTTAATAACAATGTGTTTTTCTGCTCTCGGCTGAATTTTTAAGATCTGGGAGCTCCTGTGTATCCCATGGAGTTGTGTAATCTTAAAGTACGCAACATTATAACGCTCCATAAAATTAGTTTCTAATGTGGTTGTCACGCCTTCATGTTCGAAATCTCCAACACCTCTCAGTGCCCAACTACCACCATCCCCGATGCCCCTCCTCCTACACACACACACACACACACACACACACACACACACACACACACACATGGAATCCTGTTTAAGACTGAATTCTTATTTGTCTCCCTTGGACTACTCTTAAATTTTGGTGTCCGTTTCCTCCTCCCCCAGGAACTCTCTTTCATGTTACGCCCACACTTCGTAGGGAAGATCGTCCGACAGCCCGGCACATTCCTCTGATGAGCTTCTTTACTGCCAGCTACAGGCTCCAGAGCGACGGCGTAATCTTGAGGAAACAGCGCCCATGATCTCAGTTCACAATCCTTGTAATGATGAAAACCAGGCAGCAGTAGATTATAGCTAGGAACTTCTCAAGTATCAAACCAAGTACCTTTGTTCAATTAACACAAAATACATGGAATGTTACTGAAAAAGTTGCCTGCTGAGTAAGATGCTGGAATGAGGAATATTTCCACTAGTTGTGGAACAATAACAAAATTATAGTAGACAATCTGAATACAAAAGCTATACAATAAATGCAATGTGTATACACACTCTGGAATCGGGGCTATTAAAAAAAAAGTAAGATTCAATACATATATCATAGGTAATTCTATCAGTGGTTATTAACCTATCGATATATTTACGGTTTAAGTTAGTTGCTTGTATAATAAGATCTGTGAGAGTTCCACACGGCCTTCTCAGAAGTCATGCTTATAAATTAAACTAGGTATTGTTAATGAAGGGGGAAATACCTTAAATCGCAAACATTATTGTTTCTATTCCACGCTCCTTGAAGGAAAAATTTATATATTACAAAGTGGGATATATGACACTAGGTGTAATGTAAATAAAGGGAGCGCTTAAGACGTCATGCAAATTAAAACATTTGTCATAGTCGGTGTTCGGCGTCTCTCCAGCAGCTAGGCGAGGGCGAGAGGAGGAAAGTGATTGGATTACTGATTAAATGTGTGTTCTTCTTCCGTCGGCTGGCAGGTTTGAGCTCTGAGAATACCTGTGGATCCCATGAAGTGGGATAATTGCCAAGTACGTAATTTTATAACATTTTTTAACATCCATCAAAATTACTTTCTAATGTGGTTGTCACGCCTTCATGATCGCACATGCCAGCACCTCACAGTGCCCAAATATGACCATTCCGCGACGCTCCCCACCCCTCCAAATACACACGGAATACTGTTTGAGACTGAATTCTTATTTGTCTTTCTCGAGCTAGTCTTAACTATTTGTGACGGTTATCTCTCCGCTGAGGAACTCCCTTGCATAGCCGAAGAGCCTGTAAGAAAATAGCATCTTTGGCAATGTTTATTTTAATGAGAAATAGGTCATAATTTTGTTTTCACCAACATGACGCTCTATGATACTAAAACATATAAGTTCTGCAAATAAATACTGTAACATTGTGGTTGAGTAAACCGAGATTTTGATTTAATTCAAAATTACACTTAAGCGACGATTTTAAATGTACTCTATAATGTATTTGCACACTAATTGAACCAATTTGCATTAGAATTTACCGATGACTATAGACATCATAGGCGTATGGCGCTAATTTGAGGTTTAAGAGTCAAACGAGACTTCATGTTATTAGTTGAAAAACAACTTTCTTACAAGAGAATATAATAAACCTTCTAATTATGAAAACCATGTCAACAGCAGCAAATAGCCAGGAACCTTCAGAGTGATCAGACAAAGTATATTGTTCAACTAACACAAAATACCCTGAATGACACTCGAAACGTTGCCTGCTGAATAAGTTCTTCGAATGCGGAGTTCTTCCATTGTTGTGGCTCAATAACAAGATATTTGTGTTCTTCTGCTCTCGGCTGACTTTTTTAAGATTTCAGAGTTCCTGTGTATCCCATGGAGTTGTATAATCTTCAAGTACGCAACATTATAACGCTCCATCAAAATTAGTTTCTAATGTGGTTGTCACGGCTTCATGTTCGAAATCTCCGCCACCTCACAGTGCCCAACTATCACCATCCCCGATTGCCCCTCCTCCTACTCACACACACACACACACACACACACACACACACACACACACACACACACACACATGGAATCCTGTTTAAGTCTGAATTCTTATTTGTCACCCTTGGACTACTCTTATATTTTGGTGTCCGTTTTCTCTCCCCGCAGGAACTCTCTTGAATGTTTCGCCCAAATTTCGTAGGGAAGATCGTCCGACAGCCCGACACATTTCTTTGATAGGCATCTTTACTGCCAGCTGCAGTCTCCAGAATGACGGCGTAATCGTGAGGAAACAATGCCCATTCCCAGTTCACAAACATTTAATAATGAAAACCGTGGCAGGTAGATTATAGCTAGGAACTTCTCGAGTGTCAAACCAGGTACTTTTGTTCAATTAACACAAAATTCCTGGAATGGTGCTCAAAAAGTTGCCTGCTGAGTAAGATTTTTGAATGAGGAATTTTTCCACTAGTTGTGGAACAATAACAAAATTATAGTAGACAATCTGAATACACAAACTTTACAATAAATGCAATGTACATACACGCTCTGGAATCGGGGCTATTCACAAAAAAGGCTAAAATTTCAATACATATATCATAGGTAATTCTATCAGTGGTTATTAGCCTATAGATATATTTAAGTTTATATTGGTTGCTTGTATAATATGATCTGTGAGAATTCCACATGGTCTTCTCAGAAGTCATGCTTATAAATGCAGCTAGGTATTCTAATGAAGGGAGGAATACCTTAAATCGCAAACATTATTGTTTCTATTCCACGCTCCTTGAAGGAAAAATTTACGTATTACAAAATGGGCTATATGACATACCTTGGCTTATTAGTATTGTGGAAGTTTAGTAGGGTATGCAGCTTATTTCCGCTTTTCCTTTCAACTGCATCTCCCCCTACAGCAAATTTCGTGCCAGCAAACAAATGCGATGGTACATATGATTTTTTCGTACTGAATACTTTCGCGGTTTCGCCTTTATTTTGAAAAACGTATTCGTGATTAATGTTTAATAGTGAAATAGTTTTTTGCTTTTTCTACAAAAAAAATACAAGGAATACATAAATAGTAACGCTTGATTCTCAAGCAGGAAACTGTTAGCGTCAATTAGTATAGATTCTTGCATTTAAATCATTCATGATTTAGGTTCTGCCAACCCAGTAAATAAAGGGAACTCTAAAGGCCTCATGCAAATTATCACCTTTGTCGTCATCGATTTTGTTGAAAAATTCCTTCAAACATTTACGTGGCAGCATAAAATTATCCGACACTAAAACAATGTAAGTGTTCATAGTTCTTGGATCGGTTTACTGATTAAAAATACTGAAGCCCACATATGAAGGGATGTAGCTAGGAGGGGTCATAAAGCGCAAGAACCATCCTAAGGAGTACCAATACCCCTTTGAACACACCAAATAGCAATTAAAACTATGATATATAAATTCATTTAGGTTGGCTGTTTTGAAGAAGAAAAACAAGCATATTTCTATAAGACAATTTATATTAATTACTTTAGAAAACTGGAAGTTATTTTAAATGAATATTGGGTTTTAAAACAAATTGCAGTTGAATGAATTATTATTGCAGTCACAAAAGTGATTTATAACAGTCATCGTTGTGTGATTCCAATCAACAAATTGCATCCGCACTGGATTTTAACTTCTCTCAGGAACCTCACGTGGCGATATGAGAAATTATTATTAAAATATAAAAGAATTCCTCAGTCCCCACACCAGATATCCTACTGAAAAATGCAGCTGTAACAAAAACTCATTAGCTACACTTGACACAAATTAATTTAATAAATGAAGTAAACACTGAAGAGCCCATAGCACGATTAAACTAGCACGTTTGTCATCATCATCATCATCATCATCATCATCTTGCTGTTAATAAAAAATTCCTTTAATCTTTTTGGCACCACTATAAAGTTATCAGGCACTGAACCAAACTAAAACAATGTAAAACTCCACGTATTAGTATTCTTACCACGCCCAAAATGTCATTGAAGAATAATATATGTAAAAGTATTTGGCAAAATAGAAAAGCATATTTTATTAAACAGACTAAAAAGTAAACAGGTATCGGAACCGAGCATTCGGTTTTAAACCTCAAATGTATTTTACAGATTATTCATTTTGTTAAATATGCTAGTAGATATTGGTATTATTCCAGTCACAACTGTGATGTTTAACAATAACTGAAATTGTGTAGATTATTACCTACGTGGAGCTACATGTCAATTGGTCGGGGACCTTCGATTAATTTGAGTTCTCATAAGAACAGGCAAAATATGAAGGAGGGTTTTTCCAAAAAATGAATTTTGTTGACAAAAAATGAAAATTCGAAGCAAAATTCTATAATATTACGAAATGTAAGCATTTATAAAGTCAAAACATTCTATGCTTTAAGGGTTTGGAGCAAGTTCGCTTTGTTAGTTTAATATATAGGCTTTGTAGATTCACTTCATATTTTAATAATATTAGAACTTTCCCCCTAACTGTGACTATAATATTTTGTAGACAACTAAATATAGTGGAACTAATGACTCTTCAAGCCTCAAAGACATCTAAAATTTGGTTAATATATGGATTCAAGATTACAAATTACTATTGTAAGAAAACACTACCTTTGTAAGATGCCATCGAGGTTTGTTTTAAGAGAGTTCAATTCACAAAAAATAAATCGAAAGGAAAAAAAGCACAGGAACAAGTTGAATTATAACTGACATTGCAACAAAGATACAACAATACGTTTTATTCTAAATTCAATAATTACGATCGTATTTAAGACCATTGGTTACATTAATTTATGTGCAAAAAACAACAAACACGCCATAACTAAGCAGTTTCATGTGCGAGAAGCACAGTGCTATTCAGATATTTAAGCTCAATATGGGATCCAACTGAAATATTGCAATATATTCACACTTTGATTTCTAAAAATTTTGGTTGTGAACATATGTAATCGCTAACAAATGGAATCATGCACGCAGAACACGAGCAGAATTTTCATAGCTTTCTATGCTCGAGAAGAACATTTCTACACTCGAGAAAAAAATCCCAGGTTCGCAAGTTGTGAAGCATATCGGAGGGAGCCAGAAGTTATGAGATCCCTTTGGGAAAGATGTAGAGATGGCATTTATTCATTAGAAGAAAAGAATCTTGCATTAGGATTCAGTGACAGGGGTACAACAACCTATTATTCAGCAAACTGCACTATTAAACATGCAGAACTTGTAGCAGAGTATATGAAGAAGCTTCAGTTGGAAGCTTATAACACCGGAGTATTAAAAAATGTAGAAAATATGAGATACGCCTAGCATCTGTGGACATTGGAAGTGCCTCAGATATAACTCATCCTGAAGAGGAGTTCAAAGGAAGCATGTTTTCAGTCACCCGAGGAGATTATTCTAAACTTCTATACCATGTTGTTCACTGTTTAGCAAGTGCTAAGGAACATGCAGCTAATGACACAGAAAAGAACATGATGGAGCATTATACACAAAGCTTCAAGAAAGGAACCCTGAATGACCATAAAGATGGTTCAAGATTCTAGAAAAAAAATAAGGATCCTATTGCAGAAACTTACGTTGGCTTCATAGAGACCTACAGAGATCCAGCAGGAATGAGAGGGGATTTTGAAGGTTTGTTGTCATGGTGAACAAAGAAATGTCAGCCAAATTTGGCACTTTAGTTGTGAATACAGAACAATTTCTGCAAGAGCTTCCATTGCCTAAATCATTTGAAAAGGATAAGCTTCTAAGGCCAGAATTCACCTCACTGGATGTACTCATACGTTCTGGGCATGAAATTCCAGCAGGCATAAACATACCTAACTATGATGAAATACGACAGAATGAAGGATTCAAAAATGTCCACTTGGGGAACGTGATTACTTCAAGCCTCCAGCAAACAGTGACACCTTTTCTTTCTCAAGAAGATGTGAACCTAATTACAAAATACAGAATTCCCTCTTTTGAAGTACAAGTTGGTCTTCATGAGCTATCGGGTCATTGAAGTGGAAAGTTGTTCAGCAAAGACAAAGATGGTAACTTGAATTGATTTGGGGAATGTGAATAATCCCCTTAATGGAGAAAAGATTACTTCTTTTTACAAGGAAGGTGGTACATATGACTCCATATTCACTAGAATGAGCTCAGCATATGAAAAATGTCCGGCTGATTGTGTTCGCTTATATGTTTCTCTCAATAAGGATCTACTCAGGATTTTCAGCCAGTTCACACAACATACCTCATCCGCTTCCTCATTTTCATATCCAAAAATCGTGAGTAGATCCTTATTGGGGCAAACATATAAGCCAACACATTCAGCCCAACATTCTTTATATGCTGAGCTCATTGTAGTAAATATTGAGTCATATGTATCACCTTCCTTGTAAAAAGAAGTAACCTTTCCTCCATTGAGGGGATTCTACACATTTTCCAAATCAAAATTCAGGTTACCATCCCTGTCATTGCTGAACAACTTTCTACTTCCATGACCCAAAAGCTCATGACGACCAACTTCTACTTCAAAAGAGGGAATTCTGTATTTTGTCATTAGGTTCACATTTTCTTGAGAAAGAAAAGGTGTCACTGTTTGCTGGAGGCTTGAAGTAATCACGTTCCCCAAGTGGACATTTTTGAATCCTTCATTCTGTCGTATTTCATCAATGTTAGGTATGTGTATGCCTGCTGGAATTCCATGCCCAGAACGTATGAGTACATCCTGTAATGTGAAGTCTGGCCTTAGAAACTTATCCTTTTCAAATGATTTAGGTCATGGAAGCTCTTGAAGAAATTGTTCTGTATTCTCAACTAAAGTGCCAAATTTGGCTGACACTTCCTTGTTCACCATGGCAACAAAACCTTCAAATTCCGCTCTCATTCCTGCTGGATCTCTGTAGGTCTCTATGAAGCCGATGTAAGTTTCTACAATAGGACCCTTATTTTTTTATCCAGAGTCTTGAACCATCTTTATGGTCATTCAGTGTACCTTTCTTGAAGCTTTGATATAACACTCCAGCATGTTCTTTTCTGTGTCATTAGCTGTAAGTTTCTTAGCACTTGCTAAACAGTGAATAACAAGATCTAGAAGTTTGGTATAATCTCCTCGAGTGACTGAATGCATGCTTCCTTTGAACTCCTCTTCAGGATGAGTTATATTTGAGGCACTTCCAGTGTCCACAGATGCTAGGCGTATCTCATATTTTGAAACTTCGCGTTCTACATTTTAATACCCCGGTGTTACAAGCTTCCAAATGAAGCTGCTTCATATACTCTGCTACAAGTTCTGCATGTTTAACAGTGCAGTTCGCTGCATAATAGATTGTTGTGTCCTTGTCACTGAATCCTAATGCAAAATCCTTTTCTTATAATCAATAAATGGCATCTCTACATCGTTCTCAAAGGGATCGCGTAACCCTTGGCTACCTCCTATATGCTTCACTGGTTTTTAACAGTGACTCAAATTTATTGAAGCGCAAGTTAGGGATGAATTTGCTGACACCAAAACCCATATAGTTACCACAATTTGTAAAAATTCCTGAAGTGTAAACTAATATGGCCTGGAATTCTTCTTCTGTTAAACAACCATA
Source organism: Deroplatys truncata (assembly GCA_030765065.1). Taxonomy (NCBI): domain Eukaryota; kingdom Metazoa; phylum Arthropoda; class Insecta; order Mantodea; family Mantidae; genus Deroplatys; species Deroplatys truncata. Next base: position 653,723,543 of record CM060990.1, read on the forward strand.
AAGTACTACCTTTCTCATATCCGTGATAGCCTGAACACCAACAAGGTTATGTAACATAATAAAAACGAGTGGAGACTCAGGAGAAGTCTGAAGCAGAACAAAAAGTCCTCCATTCCATGAAGCCTGGCATAGGTAATAAAAGTATAAATTCTACTTTGTAGAACCAAACTCTTAATCCTGTCTGACAATCCATGCTACCACTAGCTGGTCACTTGGTAATAAATCTAGAGGTTCATATTAGTTTGGAACATCCACAAATTATTCAGTACCACGTTTGCTGCCAACGAGAACATGTGAACCTGAAAGTGATACTTATATTCCCCTTCCACCACAAGGATCACGCGCCCATGAATCCATTGCGAAAGGAACATGTCCTTTAGGTCACCTTTACTCTGAAATGTTCACATAATCGGCTTGAATTAGAAGGAGCATACCCCTTAGGTCGCCTTTGTTCTAAAATGATTGCATGTCCAAGAATCTTTTACGTAAGGAACATCCCAATGCCTGGTCTCCTGGCGATTCGGTGGCAATTTTCATAGTGCTAGTTGCGAAAGGAATATACATATACAACGTAAACAAGATATATACACTTGAGCTATAGTGTACATAAACAGAAACATACACGCTGAATTCAAATTGAGAAAATTGATAATTTCCAGGTAATTATGGTACACATTCCTGCAATTTGATAACAGAAAGTTCTCCAAGAAATTGGCCTTCCTAAATATGAGAGACAGTTTAATGACAAAACTCAGAAATTTCGGAAAAGATACCGAATCTAAACGTATTAAGCTTGAAAAAATGCAAACAATTGCAGTTATGTACTGCATAAACCTACGTGAGTCAAGGTGATCAAGTAGTAGTTTACATTAGTTTGGAACATCCACAAATAATTCAATACCACGTTTGCCTGCCAATGTAATAAAGCCCTACTTTTGTAGCCCAAGTTTACACATTGATGGTACACTCGGATTACACACGTGCTCAATGATTTCAGATACGCTGCAGATCTTATAGTGTAATATACTAGTTATGCAGATACCTTATAATGACTAGTAGATAGCCAGGGCAGTTGTAGCCCATTCAGGTTTCACTACGAAATACATACATAGCCGTCAAGCTAAATCACATTTTTCCGTAGCCGAGTCGTACATATGAACAGATGTGGCACAGCTTTGCCTTTATAACATTATCACATCCACACCTGTTGCAAAATCCTCGAAAAGTAGATCAACATTTTCGTTAAGTAGGAAATCAGATAGCGCGCAGTATAATGTACAGACGGTTGCGATACGTGTATGAAAATGGTTTTATCGTCTAGAGCTAGTTCAACTCGGGTGAAACCACCGTGAAGCACAAGATATGCTCAGAGCTACAAACCTTAGGTTGCCAAACTCTGCTCATTTGCGTAATGAAGACTTGTGCTTTTTCAAGTGCAATTGACTGCGGTGTATGTATGTCATTGAGTTTACCCTGAAGACCTGGTTCACTTCGAGTTAAGCAAATGAGTGGGATCTACAAAGAACATAAATAAGAGCCCCAACACAAGAACCAACCTGTGCGACCTACGCAATTAACACGACCTTCTTCAAGTTTATACGGCTGCGCTTTGTATATGTCATTGATGTTATCTTGTAGAGCTTGTTCACTTCGACTTAAACATGTAAGACAACGCTGTAAGGCATTAACTAGAGCCACAATACAACTTTGTGAACCTCTACAGACTTAAGTGATGAATGTTGTATTTCTTCAGGTAGAATTATCTGTGCAGTTATATGTCAGTGATTCTACCCTGCAGAGACGTCTCACCTTGAGATAAACAAGTGATCCGAAACTAAAGGGTAAACCAGAGCCATAATCCAAGATCATCACCTCTGCAGAATTACGTAATAAATACCCTGTTTCTTCAACTCCAACTGATTGTGCTTTTGTATGTCAATGATATATCCTTGTAGAGCCTTCTCACTTCACGTTGAACAATTGAGTTGACTGCAAAAGTTATAAACCGTAGCCACAGTCCATCGTTGTCAACCTCTTCAGACTTACGTATTGTACCGTGTCCTTCAAATGGAATCGGATACGTGGTGTGTATGTCAATTTTGTACCACTTAAAGATGCCCCACTTGGACTGGAACAAGTAAGTCTTCCTTAAGTGGTACAAACAGAGACATAATCCGTTGTTGTCAACATCTTCAGACTTATATAGTGAGCACCGTTCAACTGGAATCGGATGCAATGTGTGTATGTCAGGGATTATAACTTGTAGAGGTAGCTCACTTAAAGTTAAACAAGTGAGTCGGTTCTAGAAGAAATGGATCAGAGGCACAATCCTAGGTTGTCAACATCTGCAGACTTACAAAATAAATACCGAAGTTCTTCAAATGGAGCTGACTGCGTATTCGTATGTCAATGAATTTATCCCGTAGAGCTGGTTAACTTCGGGCTAAACAAGCGAACCGACTCTATAAGATAAACCAGAGCCACTGTCTAAGGATGTCAACCTCTGCCGTATTACGCGATGATTACTATATTTATTCAAGTGAGACTGCCTGCGCTGTTGTATGTTAATGATTTAACCCTGTACAGGAGACTCATTTCAAGTAAACAAGTGATTCTACTCTAAAAGATATAAACCAGAGCCACAATCGTAAACTTCTACACACTTGGGTAATGAGTACTGGGTATCGTCAAGTGGAATCAACTGCCCTGCGTGAATATCATTCATTATACCTTATAGAGATTGCTCACTTCAACTTAAACAACTGAGTGGGCTCTGCACGATATAAACAAGCGTTGGAATCCAATGTTGTCAATCTCTACACACTTACTTAATGAGTACTGTGTTCCTTCAAGTGAAATCGTCTGCGTTGTGTGTATGTCAAGCTGGCTCACCTCAACTTACAATAAGTGAGGCTACTCTAAACGATATAAGACAGAGCCGCAAGCCAACGTTGTCAACCACTACACACTTACGTAAGGAGTAGTGTGTTTCTTCTAATGAAATTGATTAAGTAGTGTGAATGTCAATGATTATACCTTATAGAGGTGGCTCAGTTCAACTTAAACAAGCGAGTCGGTTCTACCAGATATAAACAGAGCTACAGTCCATCGTGTCAACCTCTTCAGACTTGCGTGATCAGTACTGTCCTTTAAGTTATATCGGCTGTGTTGTATGTAGCTAAATGATTAGACGTTGTAGAACTGGCTCACATCGACCTAAACAAATGAGTCGATTCTACCAGGCATAAACCAGAGCAACAATCCAACGTTGTCAACCTCTGCTCAATTAGGTAGTGAGTACGTAGTGAGTACTGTGTTTCTGCACCTGCATCGACTGTGCTTTAAGTATCTCAAGGACTATACATTGTGGAGCTTCCTCGCTTCTTAAATAACTGAGTCGGTCCTTTGAGAAAATTCTCCAAGAAATTGGCCTCCTTAAATATCAGAGACAGTTAGTTTAATGACAAAACTGAGAAATTTCGCAAAAGATACCGAATCTAAATGTATTAAGCTTGAAAAAACGCAAGCATTGTAGTAATGTACTCGATAAACCTAAGTGTACCCTTGAAAACGTTAAGGTTTGCAGCCTTAAGAAACGGGACACACCTTTATGTGGAGTATCTCTGTTTTATCTTGCAGTATTCTGAAGCAAGTGTCAACATAAAGAAATAGTGCTGTGTGGTCTTAAATTACTACGAAACTGATCCTCATCTACCATCTCGGCACTTGTATATTAGGTATTTTTCTACAATACTAGAATCAAGATTGATCTCCTGGTTACATATTGATGGTACATTCGGATTACTCGCGTGCTCAATGCTTTCAGATACGCTGCAGATCTTATAGTGTAATATACTAGTTATGCAGATACCTTATAATGACTAGTAGATAGTAGTATGTCAATGATTATACCTTATAGAGGTGGCTCAGTTCAACTTAAACAAGCGAGTCGGTTCTACCAGATATAAACAGAGCTACAGTCCATCGTGTCAACCTGTTCAGACTTACGTGATCAGTACTTTCCTTTAAGTTAAATTGGCTGTGTTGTATGTATCTAAATGATTAGACGTTGTAGAACTGGCTCACATCGACTTAAACAAATGAGTCGATTCTACCAGGCATAAAGCTGAGCCACATTCCGACGTTGCCAATCTCTGCACAATTAAGTAGTGAGTACTGTGTTTCTGCACCTGGACTGACTGTGCTTTGTGTTTCTCAGTGACTACACATTGTAGAGCTTCCTCGCTTCTTCTTAAATAACTGAGTCGGTCCTTCGAGGTATAAACCAAGACCACAAGCCAACGTTAACAAACTCTGTACTCTTACTAATGAGTACTCCGTTTCTTCAACTGAAATTGACTACGCTGTGTGTATGTCAATGATTATACCATGTAGAGCTGGCTCACTTCACCTTAAACAACTGAGTCGGCTCTGCACGATATAAACCAGCGTTAGATTCCAATGTTGGCAACATCTGCACCCTTACGAAAGGAATTCTGAGTTCTTTTAATTGGAATCGTCCGCATTGTGTGTATGTCAAGTTGGCTCACTTCAACTTAAACAGTGTGTCCATTCTAATAGGTATAAACCAGAGCCACAATCCAACGTTTGAGCGTCTGCACACTTACGTAATGAGTACTATCTTTCTTCAGGTGGAATCTTCTGCGGTGTGTATATGTCAATGATCACACCCTGTAGTGCTAACGAATATATGCAACTACCTAATTTAATATTTAGAAACAGCATCATTTCTATGTTATATGATTACAGAATTTATAAAGAATTTATTACCTCTCCTTCCCACTGTCTTTGGTATTGTATTCTAAGGAACGCTTCACTTACTTTATCCAGCTGCCATGAAGCCTGGGGATGTTAGCCTTGTTTTATTACCTCGTATGCCAAGTGAGCTTGAATATGAGAAGGAACGAACATTTCATTTATGGCCCGTTTTTAATAAAGATGTTGCATATACTATATATATTATATCATTACATACCCATATTGCTTTAAGGCGGGCTGTTATTATATTTTATATTATATAGTTAGACTGGTATCATTTAAATGCTAAAAATACTGCCACATCATGCAAATACCTCAAATGTATGTATTTTTATCAAAATCGTTAGAGACGTTTTTGAGAAAATAAAACATATCGAAAACTTATCCATTTAAAGCATAATTTGGGGCGTGAGATTTTCTAGAACATTTGTGTCGCCTCTTTGGAAGATACTGAACTAAAATACCAAGTTTGGTATTTATCCAACATTTCGTTTTTGAATTATACTGTTCATACACACACGACCTTTTTCTGAAAATGTTCTTTTTGTGTTTAGGCGGCCTCAAAACATGCATTTACGGTGAAATATCGATATTGAACTTTTGAATGGAATGCAATACTTCCTCTACCTATTAGCTACCTGGTAGAGAAGTAAGGTTCATATGGTTCACAGTCTTCAAGTTACCCTTTAAACCCTTCTGCATTGATTTGTTTCTGTAAATTCAATTTAAAAACGTTTTTTTTTTGTATTTTTTTTTTGTATTTATGTGTTGAAAATTTTCAAAGCTGAGTTAATTGTTATGTTTTAATTGTGCATCTCTTCTTTTCCGACATCTTGCACTACCATCACCTGCATACATAGGTGATTATTTTACATTTCTGGATCTGAAAAGCAACTAAGTACACTAGAAGCAAAACTGAACCTAAAGGTGACCCCTGGGGTGCGCGCCACTGTATATGACTTTTTTTCTATTTTACTTGTGGTAATTCTTTACTACGTTTGTGAAGTGCCGCGTCCGGTGTGTCGGCTTTGACACCCGGCAGCAATACCGCGTCACAGAGGACGGAGTGACCGCGGTGTTCCTCTAGTAACAGCCGCAAAGTTCCTGTGTTCTGGCTTCTGATAGAGCTTGGTTGCAGACAAACGCAAAATAAAGCAAAGTATGTTATTTCCTAGGTTTCTGCACATGGCAAAAAATGTCTCGTTATCCTTATATCCTTTTATTTTTGAGTGGATCACCTTTACAGAGAAACTATTGTTTACAGCACCCCCTTAAGAGAGCACCGAGGTGAACTTAAAGACGTTGGCTTGCTAAATTGGAAGTAGGTGAAAAATGTCATTGGTCAGTTAAAAACAAATGAAATCCCAATGCGCAAAATCGACTTTCACTTTGTGATCGATATGCATTCCCGTTTTCGTAACGGGCTGTTGTGAATCAAAATTTCTTGCTTCCCGTTCTCGTTTCCGTTCTGGTTACCGTTAGCGGGTGGTTGTGAACCATCCTTTAATGTTTTGAGGTTAGATTAGACATGCTGTTGTATTGATCGCGCTGTTTATTTTGTTTTTGGAAAGAAGGATAACTTGAGAGGTAATTCATACAATATAAACACACAATGCAGGAACACTTAAAAGTCCCTTGGAAAAATGGATTCACAAGCTATTCCCAGAAAATTCAAGATAAACTTTTTACTTGTCATGCGAATATATTAAACATGTGGTAAATTTTATAAAATTATTAATACCAAAACAGAGCAATTTTTGAGATAATGCAAGAGTGGTTTGAGGTGGGCGATTTTCTTGATAATCTTCGTGTCGCATCCTTGGATAGTTACAACAGTGGTGTGACAAACGATTTTGTGAGAATAAAATAAAACAAAATAAAGCACGGGCTAGGTGAAATTATGGCGTGTGGTGTAGAAGAGGCATGACCGCCCAAGGCAGTTAGAGAGGGCAATACATGACCAGGTGAATTGCACCTCCCAAGGGTTTTTTCTAAGTTTCTGAACTATAGCAGGTGAAAAAGAGTTGGATGGTGACAAAAGAGCCAAGGACACAAAGGAGAAAACAACGAAAAGAGTTAAGTATGAATTTGAAAACTAAATGAAAAATATCTTATTTCTTACATTGACATAACTTTCTCCACCCTCCATCACTTATTAGAAGCTATACAAATTATTCTTACAAAAGTTTATCTTCCTATCTACTGCATTTCGTTCGAGACAAACCTTTCCGGAAATAGCTACATTGCACATTTCATTATGGATACAAAGGGAATAGCGAAAGTGAAATGTTTTAGAACAGAACGCTATATGCCGGCCTTAAAATTTCATACTATTTCCATGCAATCGCGAGAAACAACTGAATGCAACAGGAGTTTAAAAGTATGGCTAAATATTGAACAATTCGAACCATTAATAACTCGGATATGGCTGATGCCCCAAACAAATTACTTGAAACTTTAAAGAAATGTAAATTTTTTGTGTAGTATGTTTTTGTCTAGTGCTTAGCGTTTACCAGTTATGCAGGATTATATATAAGAGCATAAACTTCCTTCTGAATGAAGAGGACTTCGCAGTGTATTCTCATAAAACTCAAGACACCTGTACATTTTATTTTCCATGTAAAGATCTTTTAATGAAAGATATTTTAATCAAAATCGTTAGAGGAATTTTTTGGAAAATAAAAAAAAATCGAAAAATATTCCATATAAAGTGTAGTTTGGTGGTGGAGGGTTTTCTTGAAAATCTTCTTGTCACATCTTTGGAGGGCATTGAACTTAAATACCAAGTTTGGTATTTATCCGACATACACACAGGCACACGGGCATTTATATATAAAGTTTTCCTTGGATTCAAGAGGCCTGAAAATATGCATCTTCGGTGAAATCTCGATATCTAATTTTTTGCAGGAATGCCACGCCTTCTCTACCTGCTATGTAAGCGGTAGAGAAACTTAGTTTTATGCATTAATTTCCAATGATTTTCTCTACCCTCTATCATTTATTAATGGGTATAAAAACTATTCTTACGAAAGCTTATTTTCTATATACTTTATTTTAATCGAGACAACCCTTTGCAGAAGTAGCCACATTACACATTTTGTCATAACTGCAAAGGGAATAGCGACAGTCAAATAATTAGGAACTGGATGTCATATACCTACTCGTCTTAAAATTGCATTCTGTCCATGCAACCGCAAGAAACCAATTAATGTCGACAGGGCTTAAAAAGAACGGTTAAATATTGAACCACTTCAACCATTCGTAACGGATATCTCGGAAATGTTTAATACCACAAAAAAGTTGTCTGTTTGAAATAAATTGTGCGTTTTAAAGAGATCTACATTTTTTGTGTAGTGCGGTTTCGCTTATCGCTTAACTTTACCAGTTATACAAAATCGCTTTCGAATGAAGAGGACTGCACACCATATTCCCAGAAAATTCAAGACATACATTTAATTTTTCATGTAAAAACATTTTAGAGCCATTTCGAGAAAATAAAAAAACTGAAAAACGTTCCATATAGAGGTAGCTGGGTTAAGGATATTTTATTGAAAATCTTTCTGTCGCATCTTTGGAAGATAGTGAACTTAAATATCAAGTTTGGTATGAATCCTACTTTTCCTTTCGGAGCTATGCTGCTCATAGACACACGCGCGCGCGCGCTCACACTTACACACACACTGACTTTTTCTGAAAAATTATTTTTATGGATTCAGGGTGCCTGAAAATATGTATTAGTTGTGAAAACTCGGTATCGAAGTTTTGGGTGGGATGCAATAACTTCTCTACCTACTATATACAGTCCAGTGCAAAAAAACTGCCGATGCCCATATCAGGTGTGTTCCAACCTACCCGGATGTGGCAAGCTCTTATTGGTTTGAACAAAATGAGCGGTGAAAGGGGGAGGAAACGGAAGTATTTTACCTGAATGGCTCCAAGGTTCTCCTAGACACTCGCCAAATCTGTCCGTCTCTTATTGGCTTGATGTCAAAAGTCCGGCACTCAAACTCTAACCAATGAGCAGTGTTTGATTTCTGGCTCAGGAGCGTAGGAAGCCGGGGGGAGGTGGTAAGACAAACACTATGTAATAGATACGTATTTATTTTTACCTTGTAGAGCATACAAGCCATAAAATACAACATTACAGTTTAAAATTAAGCCCGTACAAATCATAAGGGCACACTTTAATTACAAATAATTAATAGAGTCAAGCGGTTGGATGAAATTGGCTGGTAAACTACTCTTTCATGTATAGGTGTATAATTTGAAAGGAACAAAGGATATGGACAAGAAGCCAAAAATGATTGCCCTTAATAAGCAAGGTTATAGCAAAGCGAGGGCTACGGAGCATCTCCTAGAACAGCGTCAAACTGGTGGAAGATGTACCACGAATGTGGTTACCGGACACGCAAACCAGGTGGTGTTTTAATTATAAATGCATAACGCAGTCCGCATGGCACCAGAAGCTTCAAAAACCTATCACAACGGGATACAAACCAAGAACATGTGAAGAAAACAGTTTAATAAATTAAGTTTTCAGAAGATTAACAAGTATTTTACTTTGCGTAACAGTCATTTAATAGCTTAGCGCATGGGTGGCGAAAACGCCTTCCTTCCGTGAGTCACCAAATATGTAACACGCACTGCATCACTCAGCAGCATGTGAAAAATAAAGGGACAGTGGCAGAGAGGGAACCGCGCCTACGAGTCAAAATAACTCGCGAGTGCGTTTTCGCCACCTCTGGCTTAAAGCATAATGGGGTTATTATTATTAACCTACTAATAATAATAATTGTTTGCAAAGCAACAAGACCAAGAGAGATTCATTTTCAATTATAAAATATCACAAACAAGCATGGTAAGCAACTGAGTTATACGAAATGTACCACATAAAACGAAACAGCATTACGAAAAAAATCGCAAAACATAGTTTTTTACATTACTTGGAAAGAGTTGGCAACCTTCTTTATATTCCTTCTCTTGTAAAAGTCTAATAATAAAACTTATTTACGATAATACTAATTTCGAATTAACTATGGAAGGGTAGAACAAGAATAAAAATTTCATTGCCATAGTCGGGATTCCAGCCACCGATCTCCTGCTTCCCGTGCCGCTGCTCCACCGTCTGAGCTACGATGCCGATATAACACGTCATGAAATTCTCCATACGACTCCCAATTTTCCCGGTAAAGAAACAGGCATCCTTAACTTTGCTTGGGATAACATACCCCAATGTCGGCTTACATACTTTCTCATTCTGATTCTACCTTTCCAGCCTACGGAAGAACAATTAATAACAGTGAATTTATTGTGTTTTCTCAAAGAATCTAAAATTGCCTTGGATCCTAACCTCTGGTGCACGTTCGCCATCGCGAAAAAAGGCTTTGCAAAAGCCGTCAATCACCTTGGGCTGCTAGAACCAGATAAGGGGTGGGATGGAGCCATGAATGGGGTGAAGCTGCTTTACTAAAGTTCATTATATCAGCAGTTTTTTTTTTTTTTGCACCCTAGTTACACTCTCGCGAATAAAAGTGGCCATCTCAAATCGAATTCCCATCCCTAATGTACCCACTTAGGGATGGGAATCGAGACGTGTTAACTCGGAACAGCAGGTACACCTGCTTCGCTCTTAGTCGAAGGTTGGGTCCCGAGAAGTGTGAAGTCGGGACAGCAGTTAAAACCGGTTCACTATTGGCTGGAAAGACACGCGCTACACCTCACGACACGAGAATATTCGGTACCTGGCTCTTGTAGTGCAAAAGTAGCATTACTACCTGTCTGGATTCCCATCCCTACGTGTACTGGAACTTTTTTATTTTCTCAGAAATGACTCTAGCAATTTTTATTACAATACCATTTAAGAATACATATATTTACATCCAAATAAAATTATTATGAATTCTACGGGAATTGAACTCCTCTTCATTCAGAAGGAATTTTGTATAATGTTGTCTAACTGGTAAATCCTAAAAGTAGACAAAATCGTACTACACAAAAAACATATAACTCTTTAAAACACACCATTTACTCTAATGGCATCAGCCATTTCTGAAATGTCCATTACTGTTGGTTTGAATTTTATTTTTACTTTCCCTTCCACGTACCTAGAAGCAGAGCATGTATTGCACCCAAAAATTCGATACCGAGAAATTCACTGTAAATAAAATGTTTGAGGCCCCTAAATAAGAAGAAAACATTTTTTTTCCGATTACTGCCAAATTTGGTATTTAAGTTAAGTATTTGCCAAAGACAACACCGAGACTTTGAAAAAAATCCCCCTCCCATCTCAAAACCACCCTTTGCTGGAAAACTCTTAGAAATTTATTTATTTTCGAAAAAACGGCTCTAACAGTTTTAATTAAAACAGTATATAGGTATTTAAAACATTTAATGAATTTTCTGGGAATAGCAGGTGTCCTCTTCTCTAGGAAGAAATGTATTAGGTTCATATAACGGTTAAACCATAAGGGATAAACGGAACCTTACTGTTCAGAAATCTGGATCTCTAAAACAGATTGTTCCGAATAACTTTTTGGTGGCATCAGCCTGAGATAACCGTTTTTATTGGTTTGAATTCTTTACTACCTTATAATTTTTAAAGTACGTACTGTCGCCATTCAGATGTTTCTCGCGATGTCACGGGAAGAGTATGCAATTTCAAATCTAGTATATAGCAACCCATTTTTAAACATCTGACTATTGAAACGTTTCCTCTGCCCCCCTTGTTCTACAAGCAAATAGGTGCGTAGTGAAGCTAGTTCTGCAGATGTTTATCTCGATTATTAGGATGTATAGGCATAAAAAATAAGCTTAGTAAGAAAAGTTTGTATATGCTGTGTAAAAGCAAACGATAGTAGGTAGAGAAACTAATGTGAAAGTAACACATCAGACTTTTTTAAAATTATTTAATGGCCGTTCTTGCTATACATATACGTCACCATAAGCATTGGACACTGGTGATTCATGAAAGGAAGTGATATCTGGGAAAGAAAATTTGGGAATTAAACGTTCCAGCTCTAACTTTAGGATATCTCCTCGAAATTTGTCAGTAATAACTAGAGCTAAGACAAATATCCATTGAGCGAGGACACAACATAACTACAACCCTACCCAGTACACGTGACGTGGTAATGAATACACGTACCCGGGGCTGCAAGTCCACAGCCAGTAATTCGCTTGCGTTAGTGGTATGGTGGAATTGCTCTCTGTGAGCTCTGTGTTTATGTTCTGTTCTATCCCTGACGCTACTGTTTACAGATCCAGGTTACCTGTGGCACCCCCTTTCCCACGCCGCGCTGTCGATACAAAGTCGCGGCGTACACACATTGTAAGCCAAAGGATATTTGGCCTAGCTCCAGTAATGACCAATGAGGATAGGAATTTCGCAACTTCCCATCCACGAGTCCCTGCCTTAACGATCTCGGCTATCTGTGTCGCTGAATATTAAGCAGTGCTATAAAAACTTCCCCTAAAATGAAATAAAATTCACCACTCTGCTCCAAAGGGTGTACCAGTTAATATTTTTACTTTCTCTACCGCATACGTAGTAGGTCGAGCAGTTATTGCATTCAAACCAAAAACTCAATGTCGAGATTTCACCAGAAATACACATTTTGGGACCATCAATTAAAACACAAAAAACATTTAAATATAAATGTCTGCGTATGTATAAGTGTGTGAATGTATATGTGTGGAACAGCATAACTTAAGTCCCGTTAAATACCAACTTGACACTCAAGCTCAACGTCATCCAAGGATGTGACAGGATTTTCAAGAAAACTTCCCCACCCTAAACTATACTTTACATTGAACAGCTCTTTTTATTATTTTTGATCTTCTCAAAAATTATTCTAACGATTTTGATTCAAATCCCATATCTTTAAGATAATATACACTATAAACAAAATGTATACGTTAGATTTTTTGAGAACAGCCTTTGAAGTGCTCTTCATTCTGAATGATTTTGTACAACTGGTACACCGCAAGAGTTAGACAAAATCTTACTGCACAAAAATGTAGATATCGTTAGAGTACAGAGTTTATGTCAAATAAGCTTTTAGTGGCGTTGACTATTTCCGAGATATTCTTTGTTGCAGAATCTGCCTATATAGACTATCTTCTATAGAATTTATCGGACTATGTTTTCTCGCGGCCATGCAAATTGTGTGAAATATCAAAAGTCATCACAGCGATTCGCTATTCAAAAATCTGACTATCGCTTTAATCTACTCCATTCTTCTTATCTTATATCTAAATGTGTCATGAAGGTTTATCACGATTAAGAAGAAGTAGATAGAAGAATGAGCTTTTGTAAGATTAGCTTGTAGAATAGTAAGTAGAGAAATTCATGTGAATGTGCATCAAAGAAAATAACATTCACATACAAGGTGTTCAAATTAGATGGAGAAAAAAAACCCATACTTAACCACATTGCTTCGACACCCAGGAGATGTAATACTTTGCAGGTTTTTGGATAATGCTTAACATCCGTTCTTACTACAGACATACAGCAACATCGGTGATGGAAACTTTTTATTTATGACATAAAACTATAATTAAGAAGAAATTTGGGGAGGAAACGTTTACCCTCCCGACATTTGTTAGCAATGAGAAACCGAGGAAAACCGCCCACCTCTCGTTCACCGGTAAGTGCCTTAACGATCTCGGCTACCTGTATCGCTCAATATTTAGACCAGTACCAAAACCTTCACCCAAAATGAGCTAAAATTCACCACTCTGTTCCAAAGTGTATGGGCGTTATTAATTTTTCTTTGAAGTGGTGTAGAATTTAGAGTACAATATGGAGGATGCTCTAGAATTTTTAAAAATTTAAGTACAAGTATTTTGTCTACCATGATACGATATATGTCAAATATAAGAGGAAATTCTAAATTACAAGACTGTAAGAGACAAGAAACATCACATGTGTTACATTCACATGACCTTGTCTACCTTCTATCGCTTGCGAAAGTTTATTTTCCTGTCTACTTCATTTTAATGGAAATAAAGTTTTCCGGAAATAGCTGCATTGCACATTTTGTTATACATACAAAAGGAATAGCGATAGTCAAATGTTTTAAGAACTGGACGCTATACCTGGTCTTAAAATTGCATACTCTTTCCATGACATCGCGAGAAACAACTGAAAATCTACAGGGCTTTTTAAAGAATGGCTAAGTATTGGACAATTCCAACCGTTAATAACAGATATCCAGGAAATGGCTTTTGCCAAAAGAAAATTCATTTGAAATAAACTGTGTGTTTTAAAGAGATCTACACTTTTTTGTGTCGTACGTTTTCATTTATCGCTTAACGTTTACCAGTTACGCAAGGTTATATAAATTTCCTTCCGAATTAAGAGTACCTCACAAGCTTTTCCCAAAAAATTCAAGATATACATATCATTTGTCATATAAACATCTTTACTGTGTTAGTTTAATCAAAATCGTTAGCGCCATTTTTCAGAAAATAAAAAATTGCGAAAAAGTTCTATGTAAAGTGTAGTCGGGGATGGAAGGATTTTCTTGAAAATCTTCGTGTCGCATCTTTGAAAGGTGCTGAATTTAAGTACCAAATTTGGTATGTAACCGACTTTGGTTTATGAGTTATGCTGTGCACAGACACACACACACACACACGAACGAATTCCCTTTTTGGATTCAGGGGGCCACAAAACATCCATTTCTGGTGAATATTCTTGGGTGGAATGCAATACCTTCTCTACCTACTATGTACAGTGTGGTGCAAAAAAGTGCCGATATCAGGAACCGCGGTTTAAGTTTGCAATCAACAATTGACACACATCTGCCGCGCCCTATTTCCATCCCTCATTCGGCTACAGAGGTTCGAACCAATAAGAACCGAACTCACTCAGGGGCTAATATAGACAGTCATTGTTTCAAACATTCAGGTGACATATACCGATTCTCCACCCCTTTTATCACCCAGCTAGGTCTGAAATTTCTTCATAGGATAATCCTAGCGTATCGGACTTCAGCTAAAACCAATTAGAGGCAGGCGTCACCTTGCCATCACGCCTTGTGCTATGTATCTCACTAATAAGCATATTTATGCTAGTTCTGTCAATTCATTGGCAAATTACGAATGGGTATAGGTGCGGAAGGTGACTTTCCTCAACTAGAAAAGAGAAGGACAGGTAGATAACTTGTGTCTCATTTTAATATGGTGGTGACCGATTTTGTCGATGTTTCGCGAGGTTAATTGTGAATATGCAACGAACAGCTGTTTGGAAATGCTCGAGTCAATCCTCAATATCAGTTATAGGTCTTCATATAAATTAGCGTTTCCTAGATATTTACGTGTTCTTAAACAGGCAGGTTATACCCCCTTCCTCCTTCAACGTTCTAAGGATGAAGGAAGCGCCAGCAGATATCTTAAGTCAGCCCTTACAGACGAACAGAAATCGGATGTAGATTGCTAATTCTTGTGGGATGTGTGCGTAGCGGAACAAGCAAAAATATAATTTTTCGACAAATTTTAATCTCCCGATATACAGCACTATAATTATGCAAATTATCACAGTTTTAATATCAGGATTAGTTCAGGAAAGTTAAACTTCAACTCGGCGCTCCCTTAATGGGGCCTGAAAATATTAGTTTCCACTGAAATTGTAATACTTTCTCTGTCAACATGATTTGCTCCAAAAAAAAAGAATGTACGAATAACGCGCATTATGCCCATGTGCAGAAGCCCAAGAAAAGACATCCGTTGCTTTATTTCGCGTTTGTCTGCAATCAAGCTCTCCCATAGAAGCCAGCCGTGAGAACATAGGAACTTGCGGCTGTTACCAGACAAGCACCGAGGTCATTCCGTCCTCTGTGACACGGCATCGCTGCCGGGTTTCAAAAACCAATACACCGGACGCGGCACTTAACAAACGTGGTAAGAATTACCGCAAGTAAAATAGAAACAAGGCACATACAGTGGGGAGTACCACAGAGGTCAGTTTTAGAATCTTTTTGTTTCTAACGTACTTAACTAAATTCCAATTCCGGAAATGTAAAATAAACACCTATGCAGATCATGGCAGTGCAATATGTAGGAACAGAAGAGATTCGCAATTAAAGCGCAACCATTAACTTAACTAACCTAAGAACGGGTTAAACAGGAACTTGAAGACTTTGAGTCAGACCTTTTAGAGAGTGTTTAATGTCCCTTCTTGTTATACATATACAGGAGCATAGCTAAGGGATGCTGGTGATTCATGCAATAAAATGATAAATGCGAAAGGAAATTTGGGAATTAAACGTTACAGGTCTAAGTTTAGAATAGCTTCCCGATATTTGTCAGTAATGACCAATGAGGACTGACGAATTTCGCGGACCTCCCGTTCACGTGTCCGTACCTTAACGATCACAGCTATCTGTGTCGCTTAATATTTAGCAGTGCTACCAAACATTTCCCGTAAAAATGAACCAAAATGCAACACTCTGTTCCAAAGAATATTATGGCAGGTGTTATTTTTTCAATTCAGTGCTGTGAAATTTAGAGTACAAAATGGCACATGCTGTAGAATTTTTAAAATATATTTAAAAGTATTTTGGCTACCATGATAAGATTTATATCAATTTGTGACGAAATTATAGTTTCCAGTGAAATTCTGATACTTTCTCTGTAAAGGTGATTTGGTCAAAAAGTGAAAGAATATATAAATAACGAGAAATTATGGTCATGTGCAGAAGCCTGGGAAAAGGCAATTTACATTGCTTTAATTGGCGTTTGTATGCAACCGAGTTCTACCACAGAAGTCAGCCGTGAAGTCACAGGAACTTAGCGACTGTTACTAGAGGAACACCGAAGTCATTCCGTCCTCTGTGATGCGGTATCGCTGCCGGGTTTCAAAGCCGACACACCGGACACGACAAGTCACATAACATCTGCGAAATTTACACAAAAATTGTGAAAAATTATAAAATTTATTTTGTTCATCAGAAAATATTATGAATTTTAAAGTTTAAAAAACGTATCTTTCTTCCACTTGGCGCATTTAAATACCAATTAACTCAAGCTATAAATGGAGATGCCCATGCTTACCGATAGGCTCGCCTAAGTTTAAGCTTGTTTTCTCATAAATGTTTTTTCAAAATGCACCACACGATGCAACTGTTTACAAATTCCTTTGAAACATTGTTACTGCCTCTCATAGGTACAAAAAGAAAGCGGCCAACACATTTTGGAAGCAATGCTCCTGTTTTTAAAAATAGATTATTAACTTCTGAAAAGTCATTAACTTTGGAGAGTACAAAAACAATGATTTCGCTACAATAATTAGGGTTAATACAAAGCATCAGACTGACAGTTCTTTTTGTTAACTCATTTATTACAAAACCTGAAGTTCTTGTGTGAATATTTTTAAAAATACATAATGTAGAGCATTTTTATAGAACAATGCATTTACGCAAGAAAAATGAATATTTAAATAACCACATAAGATAGACTTTTAAACATGGCAAAAACATTGTTGATACAGTGTGTAATATTCATTCATTCATTATCTGTTTATCCTCCTCTTATGTAGGACTTACACCCCCCAGGACTTACAAGTGGGTGCCTGGGGTCAGAGGCCCGTCGAGGAGCAGACACTCATGGATCAGACACAGCATCCAGGATGGGTGATCAGCCTGGTATGGGATGAAGGAAGTAGATGAAACGAAATGTTGGTGAAATGGATGAAAGGAAAGGTGATGATGGAGCAGTCGGTGGAATGAATGGCGGGGGAAACCGGAGAACCCGGAGAACCATAAATCCCAAATGCAGGTCCCTGGGATTGAACCCGGTCCGCCTCGGTGGGAGGCGAGAGGTCTAACCACTCGGCCACGTCGCCGCCATATAGTGTGTAATAAATTATAGAAATTTCAACAAGATATATACTGCAAATTTTCCTAATTTTACAGATGCATTACCTTAATTGTATTTATTGGGTTGTATCATAAGTAATATGCTTTTAATTTCGGTGTTTTATAAGATAGAATTGGTTTTCTTTAGTTCGGCAATGCTATTTACAGGATACCATGGCTAGTATTGGTATATTGCCAGAATGTGTTAGTCGCCGGTTATTAATACACAATCACAAAATGTAAGTTACAATGTTTGAGATTAGAGTCCTTATAAAGTACTTCTGGAAACAAGGTTATAAAGGGACTGCAGCGGCTCGAAAAACACGCGAAGTGGGAGGAGAAAGTGTCCTTAGTGAGCGTGTGGCACGACGATGGTTCCAACGTTTCTATTCTGGAGAACAAAACACTAAACATGTACCACGTTCCGGAAATTGTGGGATATTGAGAATACACGCAAAGTTTTAAAAGAAAATCCGTAAAAAAGTACTCGTAGGCTGTCAGAAGGGCTTGGTCCATCAAACGATACCATACATCGCCAGATTAAGAAACTTGGAAAATCAAACAGAAGCTGTAGATCTGTGCTTTATGAACTGGCACCTCAACAGCTCAACGTAGAGTGGATATCCGTCGTCAGCTTATAGGTAATCGCATGGATGATAGCTTTATCAGGAGAATTGTTACATGTGATGAAAGATGGATCTATTACCGCAACCCTTAGCCTCAAAATGGTGCCTCAGTCCCCGTCAACCTACCAAAATAATCGTTAAAAGGAATCAAATAGGGCCCAAAGTAATGTTTTGTGTCTGGTGGAATTTTGAAGCAGTGATTCACTGGGAGTTTGTTCCAAACGGGCGTGCAGTCATTGTGGATCTTTATTCTCAATAGCTGGAACGAGATCGTGAAATTTTGAGACGGAGATACCCAGCATTAGTGAACCGAAATAGAGTTCTTTTGCAGCAGGACAATGCATTACCCCATACTGCACGAACGACCATGATAAAAACTCAGGAATTGAAAGGAGTCGAACTCCTATCACACTCGGCATACAGCCCTGATCTTGCACCTTCAGATCACCATCTGTTTTGAACCATGGCCCATTTCTTGCGTGGAAGAAATTTCGAAAACATTGAAGCTGTCGAAGTGGGTCTCACGGAATTCTTCGCATTAAAAACCAGAGACTGGTACCGTCACGGGACAATAAACCTCGCTGGAAGATGGCTAAAGTCCATAGAACCTGATGGTCTCTACTTTGAAGAGTAGTAGTTTAATTTCTTGTCAAAAAACGTTCCTTTTTTGTTTTTGTAAATGGGGGCGGCCCCACACCCGCCGCCCCCGGTGACGATCATCCTCAAAGGCTACATCGTCTCCTCATGCACATGCTGTTAGTGTCTAAACATGCAGGCTAAGGGGGGTGCTTGGTTAGTATTTGCGTGCAAATGCGTGGTACAGGAGTAGTGAGGAAGGTTTTCGGGTTCCGCGGAAGCACCCCGGTTAGTATCCCTTAGTTCTACTCAAGCTAGTATGCGGAGCAGGCAAGCGTCTCCTTACAGTTTCCCGGCGCCCGCCATGACAAGTCCTGACTGGCGCCCAGGGGGTTATTGCGTGCGGTGAGCTGTTGGTGTTAGTGGTAAGAGGTGCGTTTAGAGTTACAGCTTATGTCTAAGTGAGATGGCGCGAGTGTGTTAAGGTTACGGTGTACGGAATGGATGACGTGGCGAGGGTTTACCGTCGGTTGCCATGGTGTAGGTCCGGGGCTGGCTGGCCGGTGAGCCACGGGTTTCTGCTGCGCTCTTCGCGGTGTTTCTGAAATTCTGTTTTAATGATTAAACATCAGTTTGGTTATTTGCCTGTCCTAAATTCATTTGTTCTAACATTTCCAGTACATTTATATTGTATGAGTGTCCAGCACAACTGGTGTTTGTTTGTGTTCTTTTGAGAGGCGGAAGAAGAGCGAGAGAGAGCGAAAAAATCCACTTCTTGTGCCTCGTTTTGCAGTTGCTTTCGCTGTAGTTTGTTGTTCCAACTTTACCAAAAACTGGCATTTTGGGCTGTTTTTCACCATTTTATTTGCGCTAGTCTCTTGGTTGCCTGCATTTTAGGCCAATTCACATACATATTTTGTGAACTGCTTATAACTAATTACAAGATTCGTTTGGCTAACTAAGATGCTATAGAGTCGGCAACGGTGCCCTGCTCTCCGAAATTTTAACCATAAATATTGGTTGTAACATAAAAATACAATTTTTAAGATTTCTCAATAACCCTCAAATTTTGGTTTATTATCCTTATTGAATTTTGCAAACATTTTTCATAGTACATGAAATTTACTGTTACCCCTTCATTTTAGCAAAGTGTATAAATGTTTATTGAATGAACCCTCATTCTTGAAATATTGAAAACCTAATGAACGAATTACAAATCCTAATTGACATATTAAGCGATTTGTTTGCAAGAATCAAAGTTGCTTTCACTCAAACGAGTGTAAATATTTCTTGTTTAAGTTTGTTGTTACTAACTTTCTTCTCAATTATTTAGATGATTTCTCTCATGCATGGCGAATTTATCATTTCTAATTAATCGGAGACCGGCCAAAATGTGACCAATGAAATTTCACATATAATTTACCCTGAATATTACAATTACTATCCGTACACTAAATTATCATACACTGTAGGGAAAGTTCAGCTAGTTGGAACAAAGTGTTTACGCTTTGAATGGCTTTAACAATTGCCGATGTAGGTCCCCCAAATATTGCAATTGTCTATACCCTATAACTGATAAGTGTGTCGAACGAACTGGGCTGTTATCTCCGTTGGCTGTCTCTACAGTAAATACATTCTATGGTACTCTTTGCTCAAGGCGGACGATTTTTCTTTCATTTTCTTTCCTTACTAGAACCAAATCTCCAAGCTGCTGTGTCCCTTTATTTCTGTGCATCTTTGCCGATTTCTTAATTTGATGGCCCGACAGTTCATGTGCTGCTACTACTGACTTCGTTATCTTATCCGCGAGATCCTTGTCGCTTACCTATCTAAGTTACAATCTGCTTTCTACATTTCTTGACTGCTAAATATTCTAGCATCTTTCTTGCTGAATTATATTATTATGTACAATTCTTGTTTGATATTCATTTATACGTCTATATGTCTGTGTTTGTATGTATATGTGTGTATGTGTGTGTGTTTTACCAACATAACACTATATGATACTAAAACACATAAGTTCAGCAATTACATAGTCTAACATTGTGGTTGAGCAAACAGAGATGTTGATTTAATTTATAATTACACTTAGGCGACGATTTTAAGTGTACCTCATAATGTATTTGCACATTACGTGAAGCAACCGATGACTATAGACATCATAGGCGTATGCCGCTAACTTGAGGTTTAAGAGTCAAACGATAGTTCATGTTATTAGTTGAAAAACAACCTTCTTACAAGAGAATATAAACCTGCTAATTCTGAAAACCATTCCAGCAGTAGAAAAAAGCCAGGAACTTCTAGAGTGTTCAAACAAGGCATGTTGTTCAATCAACACAAAATACCCTGAATGACACTCGATACGTTGTTTGCTGAATTAGTTCCTCGAATGCGGAGTTCTTCCATTGTTGTGGCTCAGTAACAAGATATTTGTGTTCTTCTGCTCTCGGCTGACATTTTTAGACCTGAGAGCTCCTGTGTATCTCATGGAGTTGTGTAATCTTCAAGTCCGCAACATTATAACGCTCAATCAAAATTAGTTTCTAATGTGGTTGTCTCGCCTGCATGTTCGAAATCTCCACCACCCCACAGAGCCCAACTATCACCATCCCCGATGCCGCTCCTCCTACACACACACACACACACACACACACACACACACACACAAACACGGAATCCCGTTTAAGACTGAATACTTATTTGTCTCCCTTGGACTACTCTTAAATTTTGGTGTCCGTTTTCTCTCCCCGCAGGAACTCTCTTGCATGTTACGCCCAAATTTCGTAGGGAAGATCGTCCGACAGCTCGGAACATTCTTTTGATAGGCCTCTTTACTGCCAGCTGCAGGCTCCATAGGGACGGCGTAATCTTGAGGAAACAATGCCCATGTTGCCAGTTCACAAACCTTGTAATGATGAAAACCAGGCAGCAGTAGAATATAGCTAGGAACTTCTCGAGTATCAAACCAAGTACTTTTGTTCAATTAACACAAAATACCTGGAATGCTACTGAAAAAGTTGCCTGCTGAGTAAGATGCTGGAATGAGGAATTTTTCCACTAGTTGTGGAACAATAACAAAATTATAGTAGACAATCTGAATACACAAGTTATACAATAAATGCAATGTGTATACACACTCTGCAATCGGGGCTATTAAAAAGAGTAAAACTCAGTACATATATCATAGGTAATGGTTATTAACCTACCTATATATTTACGGTTTAAGTTAGTTGCTTGTATAATAAGATTTGTGAGAGTTCCAGAGGACCTTCTCAGAAGTCATGCTTATATATTAAACTAGGTGTTGTTAACGAAGGGGGAAATGCCTTAAATCGCAAACATTATTGTTTCTATTCCACGCTCCTTGAAAGACAAGATTTACGTATTACAAAATGGGCCTTATGACACTAACTGTAATGTAAATAAAGGGAACGCTTAGGACCTCATGCAAATTAAAACCTTTGTCATAATCTGGGTTCGGCGTCTCTCCAGCAGCTAGGCGTCTGCGAGAGGAGGAAAGGTGAATGAATTACTTATTAAATGTCTGTTCTTCTTCTTTCACGTGGCTGTTTAAAGCTCTAAGAATACCTGTGAATCCCATGAAGTGGGATAATTGTCAAGTACGTAATTTTATAACACTTTCTCACTTCCAACACAATAAATTTCTAATTTGGTTGTCAGACCTTCATGATCGCACATGCCACCACCTTACACTGCCCAAATATGACCATTCCGCGAAGCTCCCCACCCTTCCAAACACACACGGAATACTGTATGAGACTGAATTCTTATTTGTCTCCCTGAAGCTACTCTTAACTATTAATAACCGTTATGTCTACGCCGAGGAACTCCTTTGCATCACCGAAGAGCCTCAAAAAAATAGCCTCTTTGTCATTGTCTATTTTAATGAGTAATAGCTCATACTTTTGTTTTTACCAACATAACGCTATATGATACTAAAACATATAAGTTCTGCAAATAAATAGTATAACCATGTGGATGAGCAGACAGAGATGTTAATTTAATTTATAATTACACTTAGGCGACGATTTTAAATGTACCTCATAATGTATTTGCACATTAATTGAAGCAATTTGCATTAGATTTTACCGATGACTATAGACATCATAGGCATAGGCCACTAATTTGAGGTTCTTACAAGAGAATATAAACCTGCTAATTCTGAAAACCATTCCAGCAGTAGAAAAAAGCCAGGAACTTCTAGAGTGTTCAAACAAGGCATGTTGTTCAATCAACACAAAATACCCTGAATGACACTCGATACGTTGTTTGCTGAATTAGTTCCTGGAATGCGGAGTTCTTCCATTGTTGTGGCTCAGTAACAAGATATTTGTGTTCTTCTGCTCTCGGCTGACTTTTATAAGATCTGAGAGTTCCTGTGTATCCCATGGAGTTGTGTAATCTTGAAGTACGCAAAATTATAACGCTCCATCAAAACTAGTTTCAAATGTGGTTGTCACGCCTTCATGTTCGGAATCTCCACCACCTCACAGTGTCCAACAATCACCATCCC
The DNA here is from genome assembly GCA_030765065.1 of Deroplatys truncata. NCBI lineage: Eukaryota > Metazoa > Arthropoda > Insecta > Mantodea > Mantidae > Deroplatys > Deroplatys truncata. The sequence continues at coordinate 653,746,915 of CM060990.1, forward strand.
CGATGCCCCTCCTCCAACACACACACAAACACACACACACACACACGCGCGCGCGGAATCCTGTTTAAGACTGAATACATATTTGTCTCCCTTGGACTACTCTTAAATTTTGGTGTCCGTTTTCTCTCCCCGCAGGAACTCTCTTGCAGGTTACGCCAAATTTCGTAGGGAAGATCGTTCGACAGCCCGGCACATTCCCTTGATCAGCTTCACTACTGCCAGCTACAGGCTCCAGAGCGACGGCGTAATCTTGAGGAAACAACGCCCATGTTCTCAGTTCACAATCCTGGTAATGATGAAAACCAGGCAGCAGTAGACTATAGCTAGGAACTTCTCGAGTATCAAACCAAGTACTTTTGTTCAATTAACACAAAATACCTGGAATGTTACTGAAAAAGTTGCCTGCTGAGTAAGATGCTGGAATGAGGAATTTTTCCACTAGATGTGGAACAGTAACAAAATTATAGTAGACAATCTGAATACACAAGCTATACAATAAATGCAATTTGTATACACACTCTGGAATCGGGGTTATTAAAAAAAGAGTAAGATTCAAAACATATATCATAGGTAATTCTATCATTGGTTATTAACCTATCGATATATTTACGGTTTAAGTTAGTTGCTTGTACAATAAGATATGTGAGAGTTCCACACGGCCTTCTCAGAAGTCATGCTTATAAATTAAACTAGGTGTTGTAAATGAAGGGGGAAATACCTTAAATCGCAAACATTATTGTTTCTATTCCACGCTCCTTGAAAGACAAAATTTACGTATAACAAAATGGGCCTTATGACACTAAGTGAAATGTAAATAAAGGGAACGCTTAAGACCTCATGTAAATTAAAACCTTTGTCACAATCGGTGTTCGGCGTCTCTCCAAGAGCTAGGCGGCGGCGTGAGGAGGAAAGGTGACTGAATTACTGATTAACTTTCAGTTCCTCTTTTTTCGGGTGGCTGTTTGGAGCTCTAAGAATACCTGTGTATCCCATGAAGTGGGATAATTGTCAAGTACGTAATTTTATAACACTTTCTCACTTCCAACACAATTAATTTCTAATTTTGTTGTCAGGCCTTCATGCTCGCACACGCCACCACCTTACAGTGCCCAAATATGACCATTCCGCGAAGCTCCCCACCCCTCCAAACACACACGGAATACCGTATGAGACTGAATTCTTATTTGTCTCCCTGAAGCTACTCTTAACTATTGGTGACCGTTATCTCTCCGCCGACGAACTCTTTTGCATCACCGAAGAGCCTCAAACAAAATAGCCTCTTTGTCAGTGTCTATTTTAATCAGAAATAGCTCATACTTTTGGTTTTACTAACATAACGCTATATGATACTAAAACATATAAGTTCTGCAAATAAATAGTATAACCATGTGGATGAGCAAACAGAGATGTTGATTTAATTTACAATTACACTTAGGCGACGATTTTAAATGTACCTCATACTGTATTTGCACATTAATTGAAGCAATTTGCATTTGAGTTTACCAGTGATTATAGACATCATATGCGTATGCCGCTAATTTGAGGTTTAAGAGTCAAACGTGAGTTCATGTTATTAGTTGAAAAACAACTTTCTTACAAGAGAATATAACAAACCTGCTAATTATGAAAACCATGTCAACAGCAGAAAACAGCCAGGAACCTTCAGAGTGTTCAGACAAGCTAAATTGTTCAAGTAACACAAAATACCCTGAATGACACTCGAAACGTTGCCTGCTGAATAAGATCTTCGAATGCGGAGTTCTTCCATTTTTGTGGCTCATTAAAAATTATAGTAGAAGAACACAAAACATAAGATATACAATAAATGCAATGTTTATGACATGCCCTGGAAACGGAGCTACTCACACAGCAGAGCAAAAGTAAAGACATTTATCATAGATAATACTATGAGTGATTACCAGTCTATCGATATATTAGTGGTTTAAATTCGTTGCTTGGTATTATAAGGTGTATGGGAATTTCTCAAGTCGCTCTCGGCGGTCCTGCTTATAACTGCAGTTAGGTACCGTAATGAAGGGGATACACTTTAAATCGCAGCCATTATTGTTTCCAATCCACCCACCCTGAGAGACCAAAACTGCTTATTAAAGGATGTGTTATATGACACTATGTGTAACAGGAACGCTGCGAACCCTGAAGAACTCATGCAAATTTGCACCTTTGTCATCATCGCTGTGCAGCGCATATCCAGGAGCTAGGCTCAGGCAAGGTGGCAGACGTGATCGGTTTAGCCATTATATTTGTGTTCTTCTGCTCTCGGCTGACTTTATTGGGTGCTGAGACCTCCTGTGTATCCCATGGAGCTGTATAATCTACAAGTACGCAACTTTATATCACTACTTCACTTCCATCAAAATTAGTTTCTAATGTGGTTGTCACCCCTTCATGATCGAACTTTCCACCACCTCACAGTGCCCCACTATGACCATCCCCGATGCCCCCCTCACATACTCGCGCACACACACACACACACACACACACACACATGGAATCCTGTTTAAGACTGAATTCTTATTTGACTCCCTTGGACTACTCTTAGCTTTTAGTGTCCGTTTGCTCTCCCCTCAGAAACTACTGCATGTTACGCCCACACTTCGTAGGGAAGTTCGTGCAACAGCCCGACAAATTCCTTTGATCTTCCTCTTTACTGCAAGCTGCAGGCTCCAGAGCGACGGCGCAATCTTGAGGAAACAACGTCCATGTTCTCAGTTCCCAAGTCTGGTAATGATGAAAATCATGGCAGCAGTAGACTAGAGCTGGGAACTTTCTTGAGTATAAACCAAGTACTTTTGTTCAATTAACACAAAATACCTGGAATAATGCTCAAAAAGTTACCTGCTGTGTAAGATGCTGGAATGAGGAGTTTTTCCACTGGTTTTGGAACAATACCAAATTATCGTAGACAATCTGTATACACAAGCTATACAGTAAATGCAATGTATACACACGCTCTGGAATCGGTGCTATTAACACAGAAGTGTAAAATTCAATAGAATTCCACATGGCCTTCTCAGAAGTCATGCTTATAAATGCAGCTAGATATTCTAATGAAGGGTTGTTGATGATATGCGGTTTAAGGGCGCTAAACTGCTAGGGTCATCAGCGCCCTTACAATGTATAAAATATAAGGTACAAAATATAAAAGACAGGTAAAAGAACCGCAAAATTATAAAACGGGACACAAACCCGCGATGTCAAAAAGCTAAAAATAGCAATAATATAACAATAATAATAATAACGATAACTATAACAATAACAAAAAATAACAATAACAACAATAATAACAATACAAATATCTGAAAAACCAACACACTAAAAGCATAGGCAATAAAAGATTAAAACGTGTCAAGAACTGTAGAATGCGAGGGACATGAGCGCCATATGTCCACTGGGGATTAGAGTCCCCATAAAAACAGACAGAATAAAAGTACAAGCTAAAAGACGCTCAACGCATTAAATGCGCAGATTAAAATCACGGTCATGAACAAAACGTAAAACACATTCTACAGCACGCGTGTCGTCTGCCAAAACGTTGGCTAGGCCAACAGGCAGACCCACACGAACACGCAATGCAGCTAAAACCTGACACTCTGTTAAAATGTGACGCACCGTTAAGGGCACGCCACACTGCCCACAGAGTGGTGCGGGGTCACCACTGAGCAAATACCTATGACTAAAAACACAATGTCCAATCCGTAAACGAGCTAAAATTACCTCTTCCCGACGACACGAACGAGAAGAGGTACCCCAGATCAACGGGAAAGGCTTAACCTCCCGCAACTTGTTCCCCCGGAGGGCCGTCCACTCATCGCGACAGCGCGAGAGGATGCGGCGACGTAAAATAACACACGAATCTGACGAGGGAACAACAGTAGTAAAAAATCTGGGTAATAAAATCGCCGATTTCGCAGCGGCGTCGGCAGACTCATTACCTGAGATGCCCACATGACCTGGAATCCACATGAAGGACACGCTGATGCCAGAGACACCAAGCGAGTGGAGCAGGTCATGTATGCGCTGTACGAGTGGGTGGTAATGGTACAGCGCATGCATAGTCTGAAGGGCACTCAGAGAGTCCGTACAAATAAAACAGTGCCTAAGTCGTGCCGCTGAATGTATAAAACAGATTGATAAATGCTAAATAGTTCGGCGGTAAAAATTGAACATTGTCCAGGTAAACGAAAAGTAAAACTCTGTACACCAAAAACAAAGGCACATCCTACTCCAACATCAGTCTTAGACCCATCAGTATATATAAAATGACAGTCCCCGAACTGCGCCTGTAGTTCTAAAAAGGCGGATCTAAGAACAGAAGCGGGGGTCGCATTTTTCGGCATCGACGTTAGCCCAAGGTGAATGTGGGCCTCAGCGCGCGACCATGGAGGAAAACGCGGTTCCCCTCGGGTAAGGACCGGCGCTGGCGTAACGTCCAAATGCCGAAGTAGCAGTCGAAATCGAACCCCTGGAGGGAGCAATGCAGAGGAGCTAACTAAATATTGCCGGTCAAGTGAATCCTCGAAAAATGCCGCGAAAGACGGGTGGTCAGGCAAGCTGGAGAGTCGACAGGCATAGCTACACAAGAGCATCTCACGCTTGGAGGACAGCGGAGGTTCTGCAGCTTCAGGGTAAAGACTGGGCACGGGGCTAGTTGGAAAGGCCTCTGTAGCGACTCAAATACCACGATGCTGAATGGGATTCAAGCGACGTAACACAGATAAACGTGCCGATGAAAAGACAATACACCCGTAATCAAGTTTGGATCGATATAGACGCAGAAGGACGGTCCGATCAGCTCCCCAGGATGTGCCACTTAAAACACGTAAAAGATTAAGAGAACGGTCACACTTTGCTTTTAAAAATGAAACGTGCGAAGTCCAACACAACTTTCTATCAAAGATCAACCCCAAAAATTTCGCCTCGTCTGCAAAGGGAAGTATCCCTGGCTCTAGATGGAGAGAGGGCGGAGCGAAATACTTCCGGCGCCAGAAGTTGATGCAGACGGATTTCTCGGCGGAGAAATTAAAGCCGTTGGCGTTACTCCAGGCGTAGAGACGGTCGATACAGCTCTGGACACGGCGTTCGAGTAGACAGGTCCGCCGTGAACTGCAATAAATGGCAAAACCGTCAACAAAAAGGGACGATGACATGCCAGGTGGAATACAATCAACAATGGGGTTGATAGCAATCGCAAAAAGTGTGACACTGAGTACAGAGCCCTGCGGTACTCCGTTCTCTTGAATAAAATGACGAGATAAAACCGAGCCCACACGTACACGAAAAACGCGGTCCGTCATGAACTCCCGAAGAAATATGGGAAGACGACCGCGGATATTCCATGCGTGAAGTGCACGTAAAATGCCGCCCCTCCAACAAGTGTCATAAGCTTTCTCCAGGTCAAAAAACACATCCACGGTTTGACACTTTCTCAGAAATCCATTCATAACATGCGTCGACAGGGACACCAGATGGTCGACGGTAGAGCGATAGCGACGAAACCCGCACTGAGCGTTCGCTAGAACTTTCTGAGACTCAAGCCACCATGTCAACCGCCCGTTGATCATGCGCTCCATCACCTTGCAAATGCAACTGGTGAGGGAGATAGGGCGGTAACTGGAAGGTAGTTGGCGGTCCTTCCTAGGCTTAAGTATAGGGACAATGGTGGCTTCGCGCCAAACGGAAGGAAAAACGCCGTCTTGCCAAATACGGTTATAGACCTGTAAGAGAAAGAGTTTACTGTCGGCTGAAAGGTGCTTTAACATCAGGACATGAATGCCGTCCGGCCCAGGAGCGGAGTGCCTAGAGCAATGAAGAGCGTGCTCCAACTCCCTCATTGTGAAAAGTTCATTATAACACTCAACATTAGACGACCGAAAATTAAACGTGTCGGAAACCAGCCGGTCTTTGATAGAGCGAAAGCCGGCGGAATAATGGTCTGAACTGGATACCGCCTCAAAGGCAGCACCCAGAGTGTTAGCGATGGCAGCCGGATCCACTATAGTGGCATTGGAAACCTGAAGGCCAGAAACAGTACAATGTGACACTTTACCTGAGAAGCGACGAAGTTTATCCCAAACAACAGATGAAGGCGTAAAGCGATTAAAAGACTCGACAAAACGAGTCCACGACGCCTTCTTGCTATCCTGAATAATGCGACGAGCCCTGGCGCGCGATTGTTTAAAAGTCACCAAATTATCAAGTGTAGGGTGTCGCCGAAACACCCTAAGTGCAGTCCTACGGGCACGAACGGCGTCCCGACAATCCTCGTTCCACCACTGAACAGGTGGCCACCGAGGTTGAGAGGATGAACGGGGAATTGCGCGTTCGGCAGCAGAGAAAATAGTAGACGTAAGGTACTGCACTAGTTGGTTAATGTCGGTGAAGGGCTGGTCGTCAAAATGCACGAGGCTGGAATACAAACTCCAGTCGGCTTTTGGGAATATCCAGGTAGGTACTCTGGAATGTTGTACGTGGTGTGACAGAAGAGAAACGATGCAGGGGTAATGGCCGCTGGAGTAGGTGTCAGCGACGACGTTCCACTGCAGACGACTAGCAAGCTGGAGTGAGCAAACGGCAAGGTCCAGGTGTGAGAATGTACCAGAAGAATCAGAAATAAAAGTAGGCTCACCTGTATTGAGGATTGAAAGATTGAACTGGTAAAAAATGTCGGAAAGAAGAGTTCCCCTCGCACAAGCCCTTAGCGAGCCCCATAGTGGGTGATGGGCATTAAAATCTCCCAACAGAAGAACTGGTGTTGGGAGAGCGGACAGGAGAGCTCGAATGTCCGCGGGAGCGAGGGGAGACGATGGAGGTGAATACACAGAACAAACAGAAAAGAAAAAACCGGGTAACTGCAGTCTAATGGCAACAGCTTGCAAGTCGGACGTAAGTGTGATAGTTTGAAAATGAACGTCATTACGCAGCAAAATCATGACACCACCATGAGCAGGAGTACCCTCCTCCGGTTCAAGGTCTAGCGAACCGGAGTGTACCCTCGGAGATCGAAAGGGTCTTGAGGGCGAAGCTTGGTCTCCTGCAAACATACGACCATAGGTGAATGGGAACGCAATAAAAGCTGCAGTTCCACCCTATGCGATCAAACACCACGTAAATTCCAGCTCAGGATAGCCATGAATAAAAGGGATAAACTGTCTACTTAGAAGGGCGGCTTAAAAGAATCTTTTGCTTAACCTTTGGGCTCGGGCTTTTTGTATGAAGTTGGTCAGACTCCATAGCTTCCTCGGAGGGAGGGCCCACGCGCTCAGTGCCAGAAACCGATTCAAGCGCCGTGAATCGGTTCTGGGTGGCGATCGGTGAGGGGTGCCGCTGAGCGCGGCTTGTCCCAGGAGCTTCCTGGGACAGCGACCTCCGAGGAGGAGAAGGTGAACTTTTGTTACCGCGCGCACGCGGAGGGTCTTTCAAGAAATCTTCCCTACGAAGTTTCTGCTTGAGTTTCTTTTCAGCGGTTTGCGACTTCATTGACTTGGGACCAGGTTTATACGGCTTGGTAACAGTAGCTTTAATGGACGGCCGCATGGTAGTGGCGGTTAATCCAGTCATGGTCCAGGTCTGAGTTTCGGCATCTACTCGTGGTACTGGCGAGGCAACAACAGAACTAAATGTGCCAGATCGCAGGAGTGAAGGTTGGCGCGCATGGTAGCGCCTCCGGGCTTCAGCGAAGGAGAGTTTTTCCTTTACCCGGATCTCCTGGATCGCCTTCTCGTACAAGTACCGCGGACAGTCGGCAAACGAAGCAGAATGAGACCCTTTACAATTAACGCAGACGGGGGCTGTTGAACAGGTACCTTTGTGTGAGGGCTGGCTACATGTTGCACAGATGTTAACGGCACTCTTACATGAGACTTGCGTATGCCCAAAACGTTGGCATTTAAAACAATGCAGAGGTCTAGGAATATAAGGCCTCACAGAAATCCGTTCGTACCCTGCGGAAATGCTCGTGGGCAGATCGACGCCATCAAATGTAATAAACAGGGTACGAGTTGGTACCAATACGCCGTCGCGTTTGGCCTGCACTCGATGGACCGCTGTCACTTTCAGGTCTGCAAGATATTCTACCAGGTCCTCGTCCGATATACCAACGAGGCTATGGGTGGTAATGACGCCTCGACAGGAATTCAATGTGCGGTGCTTCTCCACACGGATGGGATAGCCGTGGAGACGCGTAGCGCGCAACAAGGTCTTGCTTTGCTGATCGGACTTCGGTTGTGCTAATAAGGAACCATTCCGTAGGCGAGTGCAGGACTGAACCGCACCAGCAATAGCATCAATGCCCTTTTGAATGATGAAAGGGTTCACCTTCTAAAAACTTTGTCCTTCTTCGGTTCGTGAAATGACCAACTAACAACCAGTTGTTGGTGGTGTCACTTCTGTTACATAAACTTTTCGGCGCTTGTTGGTATTAATGGAGGAAGGGTGCTCCATAGCGAAATAAATCCTCCACCATTGCAACCGTCTCCGACCTCGGGCTCTGACTTCCCGGGCGTTACCCCGGCTTGGGTGAGTGGCCTATCTATACCTATCTCACCCCAGGGTCACACCTCCCAGAACATAGACAAAGGGACCCAATGGCCGTCGTAAGTCAGCAGCTCATGCAATGGCCCCCCGCGGGACTGCAGTTGAACAGCGGATACGAACACATACCCTACATGACGACCCCGGGTGGTGGGGATGACGCCATTACACACTCACCCAGCTGCGCACGCGGTGCGCGGGTATCCGTCAGGCTGTGTCCACGGAGGATTAACATAAAAGGTTAAAAGAAACTAAAAGTGTCTGGGCGTTTCGCACTCAAGGTAGGTCGGCGAAGAAGTAAAAGAGACGTGTAAATGAATGGGCGTGGGGCGACATTTGCATAAACAGAAGAGAAGACAGAAGCGATGGCGAATGGCGATGTGGAATGAAATGCACAGAACGCACGAGAGCCTACCTTGAGTCCCCCGGTCACGAGAACGAACCCACATCGACCGGACAGGGATGAAAGGGTGAAAATGGCTATGGATCGCTCGGGTACCCCGGGTGCGCCTAACCCGTACTCACAAAAGGTGAGCCCCTGGGGGGTCTAATGAAGGGAGAAATACCTTAAATCGCAAACATTATTGTTTCTATTCCACGCTCCTTGAAGGAAAAATTTACGTATTACAAAATGGGCTATATGACACTAGGTGTAATGTAAATAAAGGGAACGTGGTTGTCACGCCTTCATGATCGCAACATGCCAGCACATCACAGTGCCCAAATATGATCATAGCGCGAAGCTCCCCACCCCGCCAAACACACACGGAATACTGTTTGAGACTAAATTCTTATATGTCTTTCTCGAGCTAGTCTTAAAAATATTTTTGAAGGTTAACTCTCCGCCGAGGAACTCCCATGCATAACCGAAGAGCCTGTAATGCCCATGTTCCCAGTTCACAAACCTTGTAATGATGAAAACCAGGCAGCAGTAGAATATAGCTAGGAACTTCTCGAGTATCAAACCAAGTACTTTTGTTCAATTAACACAAAATACCTGGAATGATACTAAAAAAGTTGCCTGCTGAGTAAGATGCTGGAATGAGGAATTTTTCCACTAGATGTGGAACAATAACAAAATTATAGTAGACAATCTGAATACACAAGCTATACAATAAATGCAATTTGTATACACACTCTGGAATCGGGGCTATTAAAAAAAGAGTAAGATTCAATACATATATCATAGGTAATTCTATTAGTGGTTATTAACATATCGATATATTTACGGTTTAATTTAGTTGCTTGTATAATAAGATATGTGAGAGTTCCACACGGCCTTCTCAGAAGTCATGCTTATAAATTCAACTAGGCATTGTAAATGAAGGGGGAAATACCTTAAATCGCAAACATTATTGTTTCTATTCCACGCTCCTTGAAGGGAAAATTTTCATATTACAAAGTGGGATATATGACACTAGGTGTAATGTAAATAAAGGGAACGCTTAAGACATCATGCAAATTAAAACATTTGTCATAGTCGGTGTTTGGCGTCTCTCCAGCAGCTAGGCGAGGGCGAGAGGAGGAAACGTGATTGGATTACTGATTAAATGTCTGTTTTTCTACCGTCGGCTGGCTGGTTTGAGCTCTGAGAATTCCTGTGGATCCCATGAAGTGGGATAATTGTCAACTACGTAATTTTATAACACCTTTTCACTTCCATCACAAATTACTTTCTAATGTGGTTGTCACGCCTTCATGATCGCACATGCCAGCACCTCACAGTGCCCAAATATGACCATAGCGCGAAGCTCCCCACTCCTCGAAACACACACGGAATACCGTTTCAGACTGAATTCTTATTTGACTTTCTCGAGCTAGTCTTAACTATTTGTGACGGTTAACTCTCCACCGAGGAACTCCCTTGCATAACCGAAGAGCCTGTAAGAAAGAAGCGGCTTTGCCATTGCCTATTTTAATGAGAAATAGCTCATACCTTTGTTTTTACCAGCATGACGCCATATGATACTAAAATAGATAAGCTCTGCAAATAAATACTCTAACATTGTGGTTGAGCAAACCGATGTTTTGATTTAATTTATAATTACACTTAAGCAACGATTTTAAGTGTACTTTATAATGTATTTGCACACTAATTGAAGCAATTTGCATTAGAATTTAAGGGAGACTATAGACATCATAGGCGTATGGCGCTAATTTGAGGTTTAAAAGTCAAACGTAAGTTCTACTTATTAGTTGAAAAACAACCTTCTTGCAAGTGAATATAACAAACCTGCTAATTATGAAAACCATGCCAACAGTAGAAAATAGCCAGGAACATTCGGAGTGTTCAGACAAAGTACCTTGTTTAATTAACACAACCTACCCTGAATGACACTCGAAACGTTGCCTGCTGAATAAGATCCTCGAAAGCGCAATTCTTCCATTGTTGTGGCTCAATAACAAGATATTTGTGTTCTTCTGTTCTCGGCTGACTTTTTTAAGATCTGAGAGTTCTTGTGTATGCCATGGCGTTGTGTAATCTTGAAGTACGCAAAATTAAAACGCTCCATCAAAATTAGTTTCTAATGTGGTTGTCACGCCTTCATGTTCGAAATCTCCACCACCTCACAGTGCCCTACTATCAGCATCTCCCATGCCCCTCCTCCAACACACACACACACACACGCGCGCGCGCGCGCGCACGGAATCCTGATTAAGACTGAATACGTATTTGTCTCCCTTGGACTACTCTTAAATTTTGGTGTCCGTTTTCTCTCCGCGCAGGAGCTCTCTTGCAGGTTACGCCAAATTTCGTAGGGAAGATCGTCCGACAGCTCGGTACATTCTTTTGATAGGCCTCTATACTGCTAGCTGCAGGCTCCATAGGGACGGCGTAACCTTGAGGTAACAATGCCCATGTTCCCAGTTCACAAACCTTGTAATGATGAAAACCAGGCAGCAGTAGAATATAGCTAGGAACTTCTCGAGTATCAAACCAAGTACTTTTGTTCAATTAACACAAAATACCTGGAATGATACTAAAAAAGTTGCCTGCTGAGTAAGATGCTGGAATGAGGAATTTTTCCACTAAATGTGGAACAATAACAAAATTATAGTAGACAATCTGAATACACAAGCTATAAAATAAATGCAATTTGTATACACACTCTGGAATCGGGGCTATTAAAAAAAAGAGTAAGATTCAATACATATATCATAGGTAATTCTATCAGTGGTTATAAACCTATCGATATATTTACGGTTTAATTTAGTTGCTTGTATAATAAGATATGTGAGAGTTCCACACGGCCTTCTCAGAAGTCATGCTTATAAATTAAACTAGGTATTGTAAATGAAGAGGACAATACCTTAAATCGCAAACATTATTGTTTCTATTCCACGCTCCTGGAAGGGACAATTTTCATATTACAAAGTGGGATATATGACACTAGGTGTAATGTAAATAAAGGGAACGCTTAAGACATCATGCAAATTAAAACATTTGTCATAGTCGGTATTCGGCGTCTCTCCAGCAGCTAGGCGAGGGCGAGAGGAGGAAACGTGATTGAATTACTGATTAAATGTCTGTTTTTCTACCGTCGGCTGGCTGTTTTGAGCTCTGAGAATTCCTGTGGATCCCATGAAGTGGGATAATTGTCAACTACGTAATTTTATAACACCTTTTCACTTCCATCACAATTACTTTCTAATGTGGTTGTCACGCCTTCATGATCGCAACATGCCAGCACATCACAGTGCCCAAATATGATCATAGCGCGAAGCTCCCCACCCCGCCAAACACACACGGAATACTGTTTCAGACTGAATTCTTATTTGCCTTTCTCGAACTAGTCTTAACTATTTGTGACGGTTAACTCTCCACCGAGGAACTCCCTTGCATAACCGAAGAGCCTGTAAGAAAGTAGCGGCTTTGCCATTGCCTATTTTAATGAGAAATAGCTCATACCTTTGTTTTTACCAGCATGACGCTCTATGATACTAAAACATATAAGCTCTGCAAATAAATACTCTAACATTGTGGTTGAGCAAACGGATGTTTTGATTTAATTTATAATTACACTTAAGCGACGATTTTAAGTGTACTTTATAATGTATTTGCACACTAATTGAAGCAATTTGCATTAGAATTTAAGGGAGACTATAGACATCATAGGCGTATGGCGCTAATTTGAGGTTTAAAAGTCAAACGTGAGTTTTAGTTATTAGTTGAAAAACAACTTTCTTGCAAGAGAATATAACAAACCTGCTAATTATGAAAACCATGCCAACAGTAGAAAATAGCCAGGAACTTTCGGAGTGTTCAGACAAAGTACCTTGTTTAATTAACACAACCTACCCTGAATGACACTCGAAACGTTGCCTGCTGAATAAGATACTCGAAAGCGGAATTCTTCTATTGTTGTGGCTCAATAACAAGATATTTGTGTTCTTCTGTTCTTGGCTGACTTGTTTAAGATCTGAGAGTTCCTGTGTATCCCATGGAGTTGTGAAATCTTAAATTACGCAAATTTATAACGCTCCATCAAAATTAGTTTCTAATGTGGTTGTCACGCCTTCATGTTCGCAATCTCCACCACCTCACAGTGCTCAACTCTCACCATCCCCGATGCCCCTACTCCAACACACACACACACACACACACACACACACACACACACACACACACACAGACACACACACACCGGAATCCTGTTTAAGACTGAATACTTATTTGTCTCCCTTGGACTACTCTTAAATTTTGGTGTCCGTTTTCTCTCCCCGCAGGAACTCTCTTGCAGGTTACGCCAAATTTCGTAGGGAAGATCGTCCGACAGCTCGGTACATTCTTTTGATAGGCCTCTTTACTGCTAGCTGCAGGCTCCATAGGGACGGCGTAATCTTGAGGAAACAATGCCCATGTTCCCAGTTCACAAACCTTGTAATGATGAAAACCAGGCAGCAGTAGAATATAGCTAGGAACTTCTCGAGTATCAAACCAAGTACTTTTGTTCAATTAACACAAAATACCTGGAATGATACTAAAAAAGTTGCCTGCTGAGTAAGATGCTGGAATGAGGAATTTTTCCACTAGATGTGGAACAATAACAAAAATATAGTAGACAATCTGAATACACAAGCTATAAAATAAATGCAATTTGTATACACACTCTGGAATCGGGGCTATTAAAAAAAAGAGTAAGATTCAATACATATATCATAGGTAATTCTATCAGTGGTTATTAACCTATCGATATATTTACGGTTTAAGTTAGTTGCTTGTATAATAAGATATGTGAGAGTTCCACACGGCCTTCTCAGAAGTCATGCTTATAAATTAAATTAGGTATTGTAAATGAAGGGGGAAATACCTTAAATCGCAAACATTATTGTTTCTATTCCACGCTCCTTGAAGGGAAAATTTTCATATTACAAAGTGGGATATATGACACTAGGTGTAATGTAAATAAAGGGAACGCTTAAGACATCATGCAAATTAAAACATTTGTCATAGTCGGTGTTTAGCGTCTCTCCAGTAGCTAGGCGAGGGCGAGAGGAGGAAACGTGATTGGATTACTGATTAAATGTCTGTTTTTCTACCGTCGGCTGGCTGTTTTGAGCTCTGAGAATTCCTGTGGATCCCATGAAGTGGGATAATTGTCAACTACGTAATTTTATAACACGTTTTCACTTCCATCACAATTACTTTCTAATGTGGTTGTCACGCCTTCATGATCGCACATGCCAGCACCTCACAGTGCCCAAATATGACCATAGCGCGAAGCTCCCCACCCCTCCAAACACACACGGAATACTGTTTCAGACTGAATTCTTATTTGCCTTTCTCGAGCTAGTCTTAACTATTTGTGACGGTTAACTCTCCACCGAGGAACTCCCTTGCATAACCGAAGAGCCTGTAAGAAAGTAGCGGCTTTGCCATTGCCTATTTTAATGAGAAATAGCTCATACCTTTGTTATTACCAGCATGACGCTCTATGATACTAAAACATATAAGCTCTGCAAATAAATACTCTAACATTGTGGTTGAGCAAACGGATGTTTTATTTATACTTACACTTAAGCGACGATTTTAAGTGTACTTTATAATGTATTTGCACACTAATTGAAGCAATTTGCATTAGAATTTACGGTTGACTATAGACATCATAGGCATATGGCGCTAATTTGAGGTTTAAGAGTCAAACGAGAGTTCTAGTTATTAGTTGAAAAACAACTTTCTTGCAAGAGAATATAACAAACCTGCTAATTATGAAAACCATGCCAACAGTAGAAAATAGCCAGGAACGTTCAGAGTGTTCAGACAAAGTACCTTGTTTAATTAACACAACCTACCCTGAATGACACTCGAAACGTTGCCTGCTGAATAAGATCCTCGAAAGCGGAATTCTTCCATTGTTGTGGCTTAATAACAAGATATTTGTGTTCTTCTGTTCTCGGCTGACTTTTTTAAGATTTGAGAGTTCCTGTGTATGCCATGGAGTTGTGTAATCTTGAAGTACAAACATTATAACGCTCCATCAAAATTAGTTTCTAATATGGTTGTCACGCCTTCATGTTCGAAATCTCCACCAACTCACAGTGCCCAACTATCACCATCCCCGATGCCCCTCCTCCAACAAACACACACACACACGCACACACGCACACACGCACGGAATCCTGTTTAAGACTGAATACGTATTTGTCTCCCTTGGAATACCCTTAAATTTTGATGTCCGTTTTCTCTCCCCGCAGGAACTCTCTTGCAGGTTACGCCCAAATTTCGTAGGGAAGATCGTCCGACAGCTCGGAACATTCTTTTGATAGACCTCTTTACTGCCAGCTGCAGGATCCATAGGGACGACGTAATCTTGAGGAAACAATGGCCATCTTCCCAGTTCACAAACCTTGTAATGATGAAAACCAGAAAGCAGTAGAATTTAGCTAAGAACATCTCGAGTTTCAAACCAAGTACTTTTGTTCAATTACCACAAAATACCTGGAATGATACTAAAAAAGTTGCCTGCTGAGTAAGATGCTGGAATGAGGAATTTTTCCACTAGATGTGGAACAATAACAAAATTATAGTAGTCAATCTGAATACACAAGCTATACAATAAATGCAATTTGTATACACACTCTGGAATCGGGGCTATTAAAAAAAGAGTAAGATTCAATACATATATCATAGGTAACTCTATCAGTGGTTATTAAACTATCGATATATTTACGGTTTAAGTTAGTTGCTTGTATAATAAGATATGTGAGAGTTCCACACGGCTTTCTCAGAAGTCATGCTTATAAATTAAACTAGGTATTGTAAATGAAGGGGGAAATACCTTAAATCGCAAACATTATTGTTTCTATTCCACGCTCCTTGAAGGGAAAATTTTCATATTACAAAGTGGGATATATGACACTAGGTGTAATGTAAATAAAGGGAACGCTTAAGACATCATGCAAATTAAAACATTTGTCATAGTCGGTGTTTGGCGTCTCTCCAGCAGCTAGGCGAGTGCGAGAGGAGGAAACGTGATTGGATTACTAATTAAATGTCTGTTTTCTACCGTCGGCTGGCTGTTTTGAGCTCTGAGAATTCCTGTGGATCCCATAAGTGGAATAATTGTCAACTACGTAATTTTATAACACCTTTTCACTTCCATCACAATTACTATCTAATGTGGTTGTCACGCCTTCATGATCGCATATGCCAGCACCTCACAGTGCCCAAATATGACCATAGCGCGAAGCTCCCCACCCCTCCAAACACACACGGAATACTGTTTCAGACTGAATTCTTATTTGACTTTCTCGAACTAGTCTTAACTATTTGTGACGGTTAACTCTCCACCCAGGAACTCCCTTGCATAACCGAAGAGCCTGTAAGAAAGTAGCGGCTTTGCCATTGCCTATTTTAATGAGAAATAGCTCATACATTTGTTTTTAACAGCATGACGCTCCATGATACTAAAACATAAAAGCACTGCAAATAAATACTCTAACATTGTGGTTGAGCAAACGGATGTTTTGATTTAATTTATAATTACACTTAAGCGGCGATTTTAAATGTACTATATAATGTATTTGCACACTAATTGAAGCAATTTGCATTAGAATCTACGGGAGACTATAGACATCATAGGCGTATGGCGCTAATTCGCGGTTTAAAAGTCAAAAGTGAGTTCTAGTTATTATTTAAAAAACAACTTTCTTGCAAGAGAATATAACAAACCTGCTAATTATGAAAACCATGCCAACAGTAGAAAAAAGCCAGGAACTTTCAGAGTGTTCAGACAAGGTATCTTGTTTAATTAACACAACATACCCTGAATGACACTCGAAACGTTGCCTGCTGAATAAGATCCTCGAAAGCGGAATTCTTCGATTGTTGTGGCTCAATAACAAGATATTTGTGTTCTTCTGTTCTCGGCTGACTTTTTTAAGATCTGAGAGTTCCTGTGTATGCATTGGAGTTGTGTAATCTTGAAGTACGCAACATTATAACGCTACATCAAAATTAGTTTCTTATGTGGTTGTCACGCCTTCATGTTCGAAATCTCCACCACCACACAGTGCCCAACTATCAACATCTCCGATGCCCCTCCTCCAACACACACACACACACACACACACACACACACACACGCGCGCGCGCGCGCGCACGGAATCCTGTTTAAGACTGAATACGTATTTGTCTCCCTTGGACTACTCTTAAATTTTGATGTCCGTTTTCTCTCCCCGCAGGAACTCTCTTGCACGTTACGCCCAAATTTCGTAGGGAAGATCGTCCGACAGCTCGGAACATTCTTTTGATAGACCTCTTTACTGCCAGCTGCAGGCTCCATAGGGACGGCGTAATCTTGAGGAAACAATGCCCATGTTCCCAGTTCACAAACCTTGTAATGATGAAAACCAGGCAGCAGTAGACTATAGCTAGGAACTTCTCGAGTATCAAACCAGGTACTTTTGTTCAATTAACACAAAATACCTGGAATGCTACTGAAAAAGTTGCCTGCTGAGTAAGATGCTGGAATGAGGAATTTTTCCACTAGTTGTGGAACAATAACAAAATTATAGTAGACAATCTGAATACACAAGCCATACAATAAATGCAATGTGTATACACACTCTGGAATCGGGGCTATTAAAAAAAGAGTAAGATTCAATACATATATCATAGGTAATTCTATCAGTGATTATTAACCTATCAATATATTTACGGTTTAAGTTAGTTGCTTGTATAATAAGATCTGTGAGAGTTCCACACGGCCTTCTCAGAAGTCATGCTTATAAATTAAACTAGGTATTGTAAATGAAGGGGGAAATACCTTAAATCGCAAACATTATTGTTTCTATTCCACGCTCCTTGAGGGGAAAATTTTCATATTACAAAGTGGGATATATGACACTAGGTGTAATGTAAATAAAGGGAACGCTTAAGACATCATGCAAATTAAAACATTTGTCATAGTCGGTGTTCGGCGTCTCTCCAGCAGCTAGGCGAGGGCGAGAGGAGGAAACGTGATTGGATTACTGATTAAATGTCTGTTTTTCTACCGTCGGCTGGCTGTTTTGAGCTCTGAGAATTCCTGTGGATCCCATGAAGTGGGATAATTGTCAACTACGTAATTTTATAACACCTTTTCACTTCCATCACAATTACTTTCTAATGTGGTTGTCACGCCTTCATGATCGCAACATGCCAGCACATCACAGTGCCCAAATATGTTCATAGCGCGAAGCTCCCCACCCCGCCAAACACACACGGAATACTGTTTCAGACTGAATTCTTATTTGCCTTTCTCGAACTAGTCTTAACTATTTGTGACGGTTAACTCTCCACCGAGGAACTCCCTTGCATAACCGAGAGCCTGTAAGAAAGTAGCGGCTTTGCCATTGCCTATTTTAATGAGAAATAGCTCATACCTTTGTTTTTACCAGCATGACGCTCTATGATACTAAAACATAAAGCTCTGCAAATAAATACTCTTAACAATGTGGTTGAGCAAGCGGATGTTTTGATTTAATTTATAATTACACTTAAGCGACGATTTTAAGAGTACTTTATAATGTATTTGCACACTAATTGAAGCAATTTGCATTAGAATTTACGGGAGACTATAGACATCATAGGCGTATGGCGCTAATTTGAGGTTTAAAAGTCAAACGTGAGTTTTAGTTATTAGTTGAAAAACAACTTTCTTGCAAGAGAATATAACAAACCTGCTAATTATGAAAACCATGCCAACAGTAGAAAATAGCCAGGAAATTTCAGAGTGTTCAGACAAAGTACCTTGTTTAATTAACACAACCTACTCTGAATGACACTCGAAACGTTGCCTGCTGAATAAGATCCTCGAAAGCGGAATTCTTCCATTGTTGTGGCTCAATAACAAGATATTTGTGTTCTTCTGTTCTTGGCTGACTTTTTTAAGATCTGAGAGTTCCTGTGTATCCCATGGAGTTGTGAAATCTTAAAGTACGCAAAATTATAACGCTCCATCAAAATTAGTTTCTAATGTGGTTGTCACGCCTTCATGTTCGCAATCTCCACCACCTCACAGTGCTCAACTCTCACCATCCCCGATGCCCCTCCTTCAACACACACACACACACACACACACACACACACACACACACACACACAGACACACACACCGGAATCCTGTTTAAGACTGAATACTTATTTGTCTCCCTTGGACTACTCTTAAATTTTGGTGTCCGTTTTCTCTCCCCGCAGGAACTCTCTTGCAGGTTACGCCAAATTTCGTAGGGAAGATCGTCCGACAGCTCGGTACATTCTTTTGATAGGCCTCTTTACTGCTAGCTGCAGGCTCCATAGGGACGGCGTAATCTTGAGGAAACAATGCCCATGTTCCCAGTTCACAAACCTTGTAATGATGAAAACCAGGCAGCAGTAGAATATAGCTAGGAACTTCTCGAGTATCAAACCAAGTACTTTTGTTCAATTAACACAAAATACCTGGAATGATACTAAAAAAGTTGCCTGCTGAGTAAGATGCTGGAATGAGGAATTTTTCCACTTGATGTGGAACAATAACAAAAATATAGTAGACAATCTGAATACACAAGCTATAAAATAAATGCAATTTGTATACACACTCTGGAATCGGGGCTATTAAAAAAAAGAGTAAGATTCAATACATATATCATAGGTAATTCTATCAGTGGTTATTAACCTATCGATATATTTACGGTTTAAGTTAGTTGCTTGTATAATAAGATATGTGAGAGTTCCACACGGCCTTCTCAGAAGTCATGCTTATAAATTAAACTAGGTATTGTAAATGAAGGGGGAAATACCTTAAATCGCAAACATTATTGTTTCTATTCCACGCTCCATGAAGGGAAAATTTTCATATTACAAAGTGGGATATATGACACTAGGTGTAATGTAAATAAAGGGAACGCTTAAGACATCGTGCAAATTAAAACATTTGTCATAGTCGGTGTTCGGCGTCTCTCCAGCAGCTAGGCGAGGGCGAGAGGAGGAAACGTGATTGAATTACTGATTAAATGTCTGTTTTTCTACCGTCGGCTGGCTGTTTTGAGCTCTGAGAATTCCTGTGGATCCCATGAAGTGGGATAATTGTCAACTACGTAATTTTATAACACCTTTTCACTTCCATCACAATTACTTTCTAATGTGGTTGTCACGCCTTCATGATCGCACATGCCAGCACCTCACAGTGCCCAAATATGACCATAGCGCGAAGGTCCCCACCCCTCCAAACCTACACGGAATACTGTTTCAGACTGAATTCTTATTTGACTGTCTCGAGCTAGTCTTAACTATTTGTGACGGTTAACTCTCCACCGAGGAACTCCCTAGCATAACCGAAGAGCCTGTAAGAAAGTAGCGGCTTTGCCATTGCCTATTTTAATGAGAAATAGCTCATACTTTTGTTATTACCAGCATGACGCTCTATGATACTAAAACATATAAGCTCTGCAAATAAATACTCTAACATTGTGGTTGAGCAAACGGATGTTTTATTTATACTTACACTTAAGCGACGATTTTAAGTGTACTTTATAATGTATTTGCACACTAATTGAAGCAATTTGCATTAGAATTTACGGTTGACTATAGACATCATAGGCATATGGCGCTAATTTGAGGTTTAAGAGTCAAACGAGAGTTCTAGTTATTAGTTGAAAAACAACTTTCTTGCAAGAGAATATAACAAACCTGCTAATTATGAAAACCATGCCAACAGTAGAAAATAGCCAGGAACTTTCAGAGTGTTCAGACAAAGTACCTTGTTTAATTAACACAACCTACCCTGAATGACACTCGAAACGTTGCCTGCTGAATAAGATTCTCGAAAGCAGAATTCTTCCATTGTTGTGGCTCAATAACAAGATATTTGTGTTCTTCTGTTCTCGGCTGACTTTTTTAAGATTTGAGAGTTCCTGTGTATGCCATGGAGTTGTGTAATCTTGAAGTACAAACATTATAACGCTCCATCAAAATTAGTTTCTAATATGGTTGTCACGCCTTCATGTTCGAAATCTCCACCACCTCACAGTGCCCGACTATCACCATCCCCGATGCCCCTCCTCCAACAAACACACACACACACGCACACACGCACACACGCACGGAATCCTGTTTAAGACTGAATACGTATTTGTCTCCCTTGGAATACTCTTAAATTTTGATGTCCGTTGTCTCTCCCCGCAGGAACTCTCTTGCAGGTTACGCCAAATTTCGTAGGGAAGATCGTCCGACAGCTCGGAACATTCTTTTGATAGACCTCTTTACTGCCAGCTGGAGGATCCATAGGGACGACGTAATCTTGAGGAAACAATGGCCATCTTCCCAGTTCACAAACCTTGTAATGATAAAAACCAGGCAGCAGTAGAATATAGCTAGGAACTTCTCGAGTATCAAACCAAGTACTTTTGTTCAATTAACACAGAATACCTGGAATGATTCTAAAAAAGTTTGCCTGCTGAGGAAGATGCTGGAATGAGGAATTTTTTCACTAGATGTGGAACAATAACAAAATTATAGTAGACAATCTGAATACACAAGCTATACAATAAATGCAATTTGTATACACACTCTGGAATCGGGGCTATTAAAAAAGAGTAAGATTCAAAACATATATCATAGGTAATTCTATCAGTGGTTATTAACCTATCGATATATTTACGGTTTAAGTTAGTTGCTTGTATAATAAGATATGTGAGAGTTCCACACGGCCTTCTCAGAAGTCATGCTTATAAATTAAACTAGGTATTGTAAATGAAGGGGGAAATACCTTAAATCGCAAACATTATTGTTTCTATTCCACGCTCCTTGAAGGGAAAATTTTCATATTACAAAGTGGGATATATGACACTAGGTGTAATGTAAATAAAGGGAACGCTTAAGACATCATGCAAATTAAAACATTTGTCATGGTCGGTGTTTGGCGTCTCTCCAGCAGCTAGGCGAGGGCGAGAGGAGGAAACGTGATTGGATTACTGATTAAATGTCTGTTTTTCTACCGTCGGCTGGCTGTTTTGAGCTCTGAGAATTCCTGTGGATCCCATGAAGTGGGATAATTGTCAACTACGTAATTTTATAACACCTTTTCACTTCCATCACAATTAATTTCTAATGTGGTTGTCACGCCTTCATGATCGCAACATGCCAGCACATCACAGTGCCCAAATATGATCATAGCGCGAAGCTCCCCACCCCGCCAAACACACACGGAATACTGTTTCAGACTGAATTCTTATTTGCCTTTCTCGAACTAGTCTTAACTATTTGTGACGGTTAACTCTCCACCGAGGAACTCCCTTGCATAACCGAAGAGCCTGTAAGAAAGTAGCGGCTTTGCCATTGCCTATTTTAATGAGAAATAGCTCATACATTTGTTTTTACCAGCATGACGCTCAATGATACTAAAACATATAAGCTCTGCAAATAAATACTCCTACATTGTGGTTGAGCAAACGGATGTTTTGATTTAATTTATAATTACACTTAAGCGACGATTTTAAGTGTACTTTATAATGTATTTGCACACTAATTGAAGCAATTTGCATTAGAATTTACGGGAGACTATAGACATCATAGGCGTATGGCGCTAATTTGAGGTTTAAAAGTCAAACGTGAGTTTTAGTTATTAGTTGAAAAACAACTTTCTTGCAAGAGAATATAACAAACCTGCTAATTATGAAAACCATGCCAACAGTAGAAAATAGCCAGGAACTTTCAGAGTGTTCAGACAAAGTACCTTGTTTAATTAACACAACCTACCCTGAATGACACTCGAAACGTTGCCTGCTGAATAAGATCCTCGAAAGCGGAATTCTTCCATTGTTGTGGCTCAGTAACAAGATATTTGTGTTCTTCTGTTCTTGGCTGACTTTTTTAAGATCTGAGAGTTCCTGTGTATCCCATGGAGTTGTGAAATCTTAAAGTACGCCAAATTATAACGCTCCATCAAAATTAGTTTCTAATGTGGTTGTCACGCCTTCATGTTCGCAATCTCCACCACCTCACAGTGCTCAACTCTCACCATCCCCGATGCCCCTCCTCCAACACACACACACACACACACACACACACACACACACAGACACACACACCGGAATCCTGTTTAAGACTGAATACTTATTTGTCTCCCTTGGACTACTCTTAAATTTTGGTGTCCGTTTTCTCTCCCCGCAGGAACTCTCTTGCAGGTTACGCCAAATTTCGTAGGGAAGATCGTCCGACAGCTCGGTACATTCTTTTGATAGGCCTCTTTACTGCTAGCTGCAGGCTCCATAGGGACGGCGTAATCTTGAGGAAACAATGCCCATGTTCCCAGTTCACAAACCTTGTAATGATGAAAACCAGGCAGCAGTAGAATATAGCTAGGAACTTCTCGAGTATCAAACCAAGTACTTTTGTTCAATTAACACAAAATACCTGGAATGATACTAAAAAAGTTGCCTGCTGAGTAAGATGCTGGAATGAGGAATTTTTCCACTAGATGTGGAACAATAACAAAAATATAGTAGACAATCTGAATACACAAGCTATAAAATAAATGCAATTTGTATACACACTCTGGAATCGGGGCTATTAAAAAAAAGAGTAAGATTCAATACATATATCATAGGTAATTCTATCAGTGGTTATTAACCTATCGATATATTTACGGTTTAAGTTAGTTGCTTGTATAATAAGATATGTGAGAGTTCCACACGGCCTACTCAGAAGTCATGCTTATAAATTAAACTAGGTATTGTAAATGAAGGGGGAAATACCTTAAATCGCAAACATTATTGTTTCTATTCCACGCTCCTTGAAGGGAAAATTTTCATATTACAAAGTGGGATATATGACACTAGGTGTAATGTAAATAAAGGGAACGCTTAAGACATCATGCAAATTAAAACATTTGTCATAGTCGGTGTTTAGCGTCTCTCCAGCAGCTAGGCGAGGGCGAGAGGAGGAAACGTGATTGGATTACTGATTAAATGTCTGTTTTTCTACCGTCGGCTGGCTGTTTTGAGCTCTGAGAATTCCTGTGGATCCCATGAAGTGGGATAATTGTCAACTACGTAATTTTATAACACGTTTTCACTTCCATCACAATTACTTTCTAATGTGGTTGTCACGCCTTCATGATCGCAACATGCCAGCACCTCACAGTGCCCAAATATGACCATAGCGCGAAGCTCCCCATCCCTCCAAACCTACACGGAATACTGTTTGAGACTGAATTCTTATTTGACTTTCTCGAGCTAGTCTTAACTATTTGTGACGGTTAACTCTCCACCGAGGAACTCCCTTGCATAACCGAAGAGCCTGTAAGAAAGTAGTGGCTTTGCATTGCCTATTTTAATGAGAAATAGCTCATACCTTTGTTATTACCAGCATGACGCTCTATGATACTAAAACATATAAGCTCTGCAAATAAATACTCTAACATTGTGGTTGAGCAAACGGATGTTTTATTTATACTTACACTTAAGCGACGATTTTAAGTGTACTTTATAATGTATTTGCACACTAATTGAAGCAATTTGCATTAGAATTTACGGTTGACTATAGACATCATAGGCATATGGCGCTAATTTGAGGTTTAAGAGTCAAACGAGAGTTCTAGTTATTAGTTGAAAAACAACTTTCTTGCAAGAGAATATAACAAACCTGCTAATTATGAAAACCATGCCAACAGTAGAAAATAGCCAGGAACTTTCAGAGTGTTCAGACAAAGTACCTTGTTTAATTAACACAACCTACCCTGAATGACACTCGAAACGTTGCCTGCTGAATAAGATCCTCGAAAGCGGAATTCTTCCATTGTTGTGGCTCAATAAAAAGATATTTGTGTTCCTCTGTTCTCGGCTGACTTTTTTAAGATTTGAGAGTTCCTGTGTATGCCATGGAGTTGTGTAATCTTGAAGTACAAACATTATAACGCTCCATCAAAAATAGATTCTAATATGGTTGTCACGCCTTCATGTTCGAAATCTCCACCACCTCACAGTGCCCAACTATCACCATCACCGATGCCCCTCCTCCAACAAACACACACACACACGCACACACGCACACACGCACGGAATCCTGTTTAAGACTGAATACGTATTTGTCTCCCTTGGAATACTCTTAAATTTTGATGTCCGTTTTCTCTCCCCGCAGGAACTCTCTTGCAGGTTACGCCCAAATTTCGTAGGGAAGATCGTCCGACAGCTCGGAACATTCTTTTGATAGACCTCTTTACTGCCAGCTGCAGGATCCATAGGGACGACGTAATCTTGAGGAAACAATGGCCATCTTCCCAGTTCACAAACCTTGTAATGATGAAAACCAGGCAGCAGTAGAATATAGCTAGGAACTTCTCGAGTATCAAACCAAGTACTTTTGTTCAATTAACACAGAATACCTGGAATGATACTAAAAAAGTTGCCTGCTGAGTAAGATGCTGGAATGAGGAATTTTCCACTAGATGTGGAACAATAACAAAATTATAGTAGACAATCTGAATACACAAGCTATACAATAAATGCAATTTGTATACACACTCTGGAATCGGGGCTATTAAAAAAGAGTAAGATTCAAAACATATATCATAGGTAATTCTATCAGTGGTTATTAACCTATCGATATATTTACGGTTTAAGTTAGTTGCTTGTATAATAAGATATGTGAGAGTTCCACACGGCCTTCTCAGAAGTCATGCTTATAAATTAAACTAGGTATTGTAAATGAAGGGGGAAATACCTTAAATCGCAAACATTATTGTTTCTATTCCACGCTCCTTGAAGGAAGATTTTCATATTACAAAGTGGGATATATGACACTAGGTGTAATGTAAATAAAGGGAACGCTTAAGACATCATGCAAATTAAAACATTTGTCATGGTCGGTGTTTGGCGTCTCTCCAGCAGCTAGGCGAGGGCGAGAGGAGGAAACGTGATTGGATTACTGATTAAATGTCTGTTTTTCTACCGTCGGCTGGCTGTTTTGAGCTCTGAGAATTCCTGTGGATCCCATGAAGTGGGATAATTGTCAACTACGTAATTTTATAACACCTTTTCACTTCCATCACAATTACTTTCTAATGTGGTTGTCACGCCTTCATGATCGCAACATGCCAGCACATCACAATGCCCAAATATGATCATAGCGCGAAGCTCCCCACCCCGCCAAACCCACACGGAATACTGTTTCAGACTGAATTCTTATTTGCCTTTCTCGAACTAGTCTTAACTATTTGTGACGGTTAACTCTTCACCGAGGAACTCCCTTGCATAACCGAAGAGCCTGTAAGAAAGTAGCGGCTTTGCCATTGCCTATTTTAATGAGAAATAGCTCATACCTTTGTTTTTACCAGCATGACGCTCTATGATACTAAAACATATAAGCTCTGCAAATAAATACTCTAACATTGTGGTTGAGCAAACGGATGTTTTGATTTAATTTATAATTACACTTAAGCGACGATTTTAAGTGTACTTTATAATGTATTTGCACACTAATTGAAGCAATTTGCATTAGAATTTACGGGAGACTATAGACATCATAGGCGTATGGCGCTAATTTGAGGTTTAAAAGTCAAACGTGAGTTTTAGTTATTAGTTGAAAAACAACTTTCTTGCAAGAGAATATAACAAACCTGCTAATTATGAAAACCATGCCAACAGTAGAAAATAGCCAGGAACTTTCAGAGTGTTCAGACAAAGTACCTTGTTTAATTAACACAACCTACCCTGAATGACACTCGAAACGTTGCCTGCTGAATAAGATCCTCGAAAGCGGAAT
This sequence comes from Deroplatys truncata, assembly GCA_030765065.1. Classification (NCBI taxonomy): domain Eukaryota; kingdom Metazoa; phylum Arthropoda; class Insecta; order Mantodea; family Mantidae; genus Deroplatys; species Deroplatys truncata. Next base: position 653,773,691 of record CM060990.1, read on the forward strand.
TCTTCCATTGTTGTGGCTCAATAACAAGATATTTGTGTTCTTCTGTTCTTGGCTGACTTTTTTAAGATCTGAGAGTTCCTGTGTATCCCATGGAGTTGTGAAATCTTAAATTACGCAAAATTATAACGCTCCATCAAAATTAGTTTCTAATGTGGTTGTCACGCCTTCATGTTCGCAATCTCCACCACCTCACAGTGCTCAACTCTCACCATCCCCGATGCCCCTCCTCCAACACACACACACACACACACACACACACACACACACACACACACACAGACACACACACCGGAATCCTGTTTAAGACTGAATACTTATTTGTCTCCCTTGGACTACTCTTAAATTTTGGTGTCCGTTTTCTCTCCCCGCAGGAACTCTCTTGCAGGTTACGCCAAATTTCGTAGGGAAGATCGTCCGACAGCTCGGTACATTCTTTTGATAGGCCTCTTTACTGCTAGCTGCAGGCTCCATAGGGACGGCGTAATCTTGAGGAAACAATGCCCATGTTCCCAGTTCACAAACCTTGTAATGATGAAAACCAGGCAGCAGTAGAATATAGCTAGGAACTTCTCGAGTATCAAACCAAGTACTTTTGTTCAATTAACACAAAATACCTGGAATGATACTAAAAAAGTTGCCTGCTGAGTAAGATGCTGGAATGAGGAATTTTTCCACTAGATGTGGAACAATAACAAAATTATAGTAGACAATCTGAATACACAAGCTATACAATAAATGCAATTTGTATACACACTCTGGAATCGGGGCTATTAAAAAAAAGAGTAAGATTCAATACATATATCATAGGTAACTCTATCAGTGGTTATTAAACTATCGATATATTTACGGTTTAAGTTAGTTGCTTGTATAATAAGATATGTGAGAGTTCCACACGGCCTTCTCAGAAGTCATGCTTATAAATTAAACTAGGTATTGTAAATGAAGGGGGAAATACCTTAAATCGCAAACATTATTGTTTCTATTCCACGCTCCTTGAAGGGAAAATTTTCATATTACAAAGTGGGATATATGACACTAGGTGTAATGTAAATAAAGGGAACGCTTAAGACATCATGCAAATTAAAACATTTGTCATAGTCGGTGTTTGGCGTCTCTCCAGCAGCTAGGCGAGTGCGAGAGGAGGAAACGTGATTGGATTACTAATTAAATGTCTGTTTTTCTACCGTCGGCTGGCTGTTTTGAGCTCTGAGAATTCCTGTGGATCCCATAAGTGGGATAATTGTCAACTACGTAATTTTATAACACCTTTTCACTTCCATCACAATTACTTTCTAATGTGGTTGTCACGCCTTCATGATCGCATATGCCAGCACCTCACAGTGCCCAAATATGACCATAGCGCGAAGCTCCCCACCCCTCCAAACACACACGGAATACTGTTTCAGACTGAATTCTTATTTGACTTTCTCGAACTAGTCTTAACTATTTGTGACGGTTAACTCTCCACCCAGGAACTCCCTTGCATAACCGAAGAGCCTGTAAGAAAGTAGCGGCTTTGCCATTGCCTATTTTAATGAGAAATAGCTCATACATTTGTTTTTAACAGCATGACGCTCTATGATACTAAAACATAAAAGCACTGCAAATAAATACTCTAACATTGTGGTTGAGCAAACGGATGTTTTGATTTAATTTATAATTACACTTAAGCGGCGATTTTAAGTGTACTATATAATGTATTTGCACACTAATTGAAGCAATTTGCATTAGAATCTACGGGAGACTATAGACATCATAGGCGTATGGCGCTAATTCGAGGTTTAAAAGTCAAAAGTGAGTTCTAGTTATTATTTGAAAAACAACTTTCTTGCAAGAGAATATAACAAACCTGCTAATTATGAAAACCATGCCAACAGTAGAAAAAAGCCAGGAACTTTCAGAGTGTTCAGACAAGGTATCTTGTTTAATTAACACAACATACCCTGAATGACACTCGAAACGTTGCCTGCTGAATAAGATCCTCGAAAGCGGAATTCTTCCATTGTTGTGGCTCAATAACAAGATATTTGTGTTCTTCTGTTCTCGGCTGACTTTTTTAAGATCTGAGAGTTCCTGTGTATGCCATGGAGTTGTGTAATCTTGAAGTACGCAACATTATAACGCTACATCAAAATTAGTTTCTTATGTGGTTGTCACGCCTTCATGTTCGAAATCTCCACCACCACACAGTGCCCAACTATCAACATCTCCGATGCCCCTCCTCCAACACACACACACACACACACACACGCGCACGGAATCCTGTTTAAGACTGAATACGTATTTGTCTCCCTTGGACTACTCTTAAATTTTGATGTCCGTTTTCTCTCCCCGCAGGAACTCTCTTGCACGTTACGCCCAAATTTCGTAGGGAAGATCGTCCGACAGCTCGGAACATTCTTTTGATAGACTTCTTTACTGCCAGCTGCAGGCTCCATAGGGACGGCGTAATCTTGAGGAAACAATGCCCATGTTCCCAGTTCACAAACCTTGTAATGATGAAAACCAGGCAGCAGTAGACTATAGCTAGGAACTTCTCGAGTATCAAACCAGGTACTTTTGTTCAATTAACACAAAATACCTGGAATGCTACTGAAAAAGTTGCCTGCTGAGTAAGATGCTGGGATGAGGAATTTTTCCACTAGTTGTGGAACAATAACAAAATTATAGTAGACAATCTGAATACACAAGCCATACAATAAATGCAATGTGTATACACACTCTGGAATCGGGGCTATTAAAAAAAGAGTAAGATTCAATACATATATCCTAGGTAATTCTATCAGTGGTTATTAACCTATCAATATATTTACGGTTTAAGTTAGTTGCTTGTATAATAAGATATGTGAGAGTTCCACACGGCCTTCTCAGAAGTCATGCTTATAAATTAAACTAAGCATTGTTAATGAAGGGGAAAAAACCTTAAATCGCAAACATTATTGTTTCTATTCCACGTTCCTTGGAGGAAAAATTTACATATTACAAAGTGGGATATATGGCACTAGGTGTAATGTAAATAAAGGAAACGCTAAAGACATCATGCAAATTAACACATTTGTCATAGTCGGTATTCGGCGTCTCTCCAGTAGCTAGGCGAGGGCGAGAGGAGGAAACGTGATTGGATTACTAATTAAATGTCTGTTTTTCTACCGTCGGCTGGCTGTTTTGAGCTCTGAGAATTCCTGTGGATCCCATGAAATGGGATACTTGTCAACTCCGTAATCTTATAACACCTTTTCACTTCCATCACAATTACTTTCTAATGTAGTTGTCACGCCTTCATGATCGCACATGCCAGCACCTCACAGTGCCCAAATATGACCATTCCGCGAAGCTCCCCACCCCTCCAAACACACACGGAATACTGTTTCAGACTGAATTCTTATTTGTCTTTTTCGAGCTAGTCTTAACTATTTGTGACGGTTAACTCTCCGCCGAGGAACTTTCTTGCATAACCGAAGAGCCTGTAAGAAAATAGCGTCTTTGCCATTGTCTATTCTAATGAGAAATAGCTCATAGCTTTGTTTTTACCAGCATGACGCTCTCTGATACTAAAGCATATAAGTTCTGCAAATAAATATTTTAACATTGTGGTTGAGCAAACGGATGTTTTGATTTAACTTATAATTACACTTAAGCGACGATTTTAAATGTACTTTATAATGTATTTGCACACTAATTGAAGCAATTTGCATTAGAATTTACGGTTGACTATTGACATCATAGGCATATGGCGCTAATTTGAGGTTTAAGAGTCAAACGAGAGTTCTAGTTATTAGTTGAAAAACAACTTTCTTGCAAGTGAATATAAAAAAACCTGCTAATTATGAAAACCATGCCAACAGTAGAAAATAGCCAGGAACTTTCAGAGTGTTCAGACAAAGTATCTTGTTTAATTAACACAACATACCCTGAATGACACTCGAAACGTTGCCTGCTGAATAAGATGCTCGAAAGCGGCATTCTTCCATAGTTGTGGCTCAATAACAAGATATTTGTGTTCTTCTGCTCTCGGCAGACTTTTTTGAGATCTGAGAGTTCCTGTGTATGCCATGGAGTTGTGTAATCTTGAAGTACGCAAAATTATAACGCTCCATCAAAATTAGTTTCTAATGTGTTTGTCACGCCTTCATGTTCGAAATCTCCACCACCTCACAGAGCCCAACTATCACCATCCCCCATGCCCCTCCTCCAACACACACACACACACCTACACACACACACACACACACACACGGAATCCTGTTTAAGACTGAATACTTATTTGTCTCCCTTGGACTACTCTTAAATTTTGGTGTCCGTTTTCTCTCCCAGCAGGAACTCTCTTACATGTTACGCCAAATTTCGTAGGGAAGATCGTCCAACAGCTCGGTACATTCTTTTGATATGCCTCTTTACTGCCAGCTGCAGGCTCCATAGGGACGGCGTATCCTTGAGGAAACAATGCCCATGTTCCCAGTTCACAAACCTTGTAATGATGAAAACCAGGCAGCAGTAGACTATAGCTAGGAACTTCTCGAGTATCAAACCAAGTACTTTTGTTCAATTAACACAAAATACCTGGAATGTTACTGAAAAAGTTGCCTGCTGAGTAAGATGCTGGAATGAGGAATTTTTTCCACTAGATGTGGAACAGTAACAAAATTATACTAGACAATCTGAATACACAAGCTATACAATAAATGCAATTTGTATACACACTCTGGAATCGGGGCTATTAAAAAAAGAGTAAGATTCAAAACATATATCATAGGTAATTCTATCATTGGTTATTAACCTATCGATATATTTACGGTTTAAGTTAGTTGCTTGTACAATAAGATATGTGAGAGTTCCACACGGCCTTCTCAGAAGTCATGCTTATAAATTAAACTAGGTGTTGTAAATGAAGGGGGAAATACCTTAAATCGCAAACATTATTGTTTCTATTCCACGCTCCTTGAAAGACAAAATTTACGTATAACAAAATGGGCCTTATGACACTAAGTGAAATGTAAATAAAGGGAACGCTTAAGACCTCATGTAAATTAAAACCTTTGTCACAATCGGTGTTCGGCGTCTCTCCAAGAGCTAGGCGGCGGCGTGAGGAGGAAAGGTGACTGAATTACTGATTAACTTTCAGTTCCTCTTTTTTCGGGTGGCTGTTTGGAGCTCTAAGAATACCTGTGTATCCCATGAAGTGGGATAATTGTCAAGTACGTAATTTTATAACACTTTCTCACTTCCAACACAATTAATTTCTAATTTTGTTGTCAGGCCTTCATGCTCGCACACGCCACCACCTTACAGTGCCCAAATATGACCATTCCGCGAAGCTCCCCACCCCTCCAAACACACACGGAATACCGTATGAGACTGAATTCTTATTTGTCTCCCTGAAGCTACTCTTAACTATTGGTGACCGTTATCTCTCCACCGACGAACTCTTTTGCATCACCGAAGAGCCTCAAACAAAATAGCCTCTTTGTCAGTGTCTATTTTAATCAGAAATAGCTCATACTTTTGGTTTTACTAACATAACGCTATATGATACTAAAACATATAAGTTCTGGAAATAAATAGTATAACCATGTGGATGAGCAAACAGAGATGTTGATTTAATTTACAATTACACTTAGGCGACGATTTTAAATGTACCTCATACTGTATTTACACATTAATTGAAGCAATTTGCATTAGAGTTTACCAATGACTATAGACATCATAGGCGTATGCCGCTAATTTGAGGTTTAAGAGTCAAACGTGAGTTCATGTTATTAGTTGAAAAACAACTTTCTTACAAGAGAATATAACAAACCTGCTAATTATGAAAACCATGTCAACAGCAGAAAACAGCCAGGAACCTTCAGAGTGTTCAGACAAGCTATATTGTTCAATTAACACAAAATACCCTGAATGACACTCGAAACGTTGCTTGCTGAATAAGATCTTCGAATGCGGAGTTCTTCCATTTTTGTGGCTCATTAAAATTATAGTAGAGGAACACAAAGCATAAGATATACAATAAATGCAATGTTTATGACATGCCCTGGAAACGGAGCTACTCACACAGCAGAGTAAAAGTAAAGACATTTATCATAGGTAATACTATGAGTGATTACCAGTCTATCGATATATTTGTGGTTTAAATTCGTTGCTTGGTATTATAAGGTGTATGCGAATTTCTCAAATCGCTCTCGGAGGTCCTGCTTATAACTGCAGTTAGGTACCGTAATGAAGGGGAAACACTTTAAATCGCAGCCATTATTGTTTCCAATCCACCCACCCTGAGAGACCAAAACTGCTTATTAAAGGATGTGTTATATGACACTATGTGTAACAGGAACGCTGCGAACCCTGAAGAACTCATGCAAATTTGCACCTTGTCATCATCGCTGTGCAGCGGATTTCCAGGAGCTAGGCTCAGACAAGGTGGCAGTCGTGATCGGTTTAGCCATTATATTTGTGTTCTTCTGCTCTCGGCTGACTTTTTTGGGTGCTGAGACCTCCTGTGTATCCCATGGAGCTGTATAATCTTCAAGTATGCAAATTTATATCACTACTTCACTTCCATCAACCCCTCAGGGGCTCACCTTATGTGAGTACGGGTTTTTGGCGCACCCGGGGGTTCCCGAGCCAATCATCGCCATATTCATCCCCTCACCCCCATCCGGTCGAGGTGGGTTCTTCAAGTGACCGGTGGACCCAAGGTAGGCTCTCGTGCGTTCTTTGCATTCCATTCATACCGCACCTCACCATCGTTTCTTTCTTCTCTTGTCACTTTCCGGCCATTTCGCACCACGACATTCGCCTATCTCTCTTTTTCTTCCCCGCCGGCCTACCTTGCGTGCGAAACGCCCACACAGTTTTAGTTTCTTTTATCTTTTTATTTAAATCCTCCGTGGACACAGCCTGACGGATACCCGCGCACCGCGTGCGCAGCTGGGTGAGTGGGTAATGGCGTCATCCCCACCACCCGGGGTCGTCATGTAGGGTTGTTGTTCGTATCCGCTGTTCAACTGCAGTCCCGCGGGGGGGCCATTGCATGAGCTGCTGGCTTCCGACGGCGATTGGGTCCCTCTGTCTATGTTCTGGGAGGTGTGACCCTGGGGTGAGCTAGGTATAGATAGGCCACTCACCCAAGCCGGGGTAACGCCCGGGAAGTCAGAGCCCGAGGTCGGAGACGGTTGCAATGGTGGAGGATTTTTTTCGCTATGGAGCACCCTTTCTCCATTGTTAACAACAAGCGCCGCAAAGTTTTTGTAACAGAAGTAGCACCGCCAACAGCTGGTTGTTACTTAGTGATTACCCGTACAGAGGAGGGACAATCCTTCGAGAAGGTGAACCCTTTTATCATCCAGAAGGGCATTGACTCAATTGCTGGTCCGGTTCTTTCCTGCACTCGGCTTCGTAATGGTTCGTTATTAGTTCAAAGCAAATCCGAGGCACAAAGTAAGTCCTTGTTGAGCGCCACGCTTCTCCACGGTTATCCTATCCGTGTTGAGAAGCACCGCACCTTGAATTCTTGTCGAGGCGTTGTCACCACGCATAGCCTCGATGGTATCTCTGACGAAGACCTGGTGGAATATCTTGCAGACCAGAGGGTGACAGCGGTTCATCGAGTGCAGGCCAAACGCGACGGCGTGTTGGTACCCACTCGTACCCTGTTTATTACATTTGATGGCGTCGATCTGCCCACGAGCATTTCCGCAGGGTACGAACGGATTTCTGTGAGGCCTTATATTCCTAGACCTCTGCGTTGTTTTAAATGCCAACGTTTTGGGCATACGCAAGTCTCCTGTAAGAGTGCCGTTAACATCTGTGCAACCTGTAGCCAGCCCTCACACGAAGGTACCTGTTCAACAGCCCCCGTCTGCGTTAATTGTAAAGGGTCTCATTCTGCTTCGTTTGCCGACTCTCCGCGGTACTTGGACGAGAAGGCGATCCAGGAGATCCGGGTAAAGGAAAAACTCTCCTTCGCTGAAGCCCGGAGGCGTTACCATGCGCGCCAACCTTCACTCCTGCGATCTGGCACATTTAGTTCTGTTGTTGCCTCGCCAGTACCACGAGTAGATGCCGAAACTCAGACTTGGACCTTGACTGGATTAACCGCCACTACCATCCGGCCGTCTATTAAGGCTACAGTTACCAAGCCGTATAAACCTGGTCCGAAGTCAATGAAGTCGCAAGCCGTTGAAAAGAAGCCCAAGCAGAAACTTCGTAGGGAAGATTTTTTGAAAGACCCTCCGCGTGCGCGCGGTAACAAAAGTTCACCTTCTCCTCCTCGGAGGTCGCTGTCCCAGGAAGGTCCTGGGACAAGCCGCGCTCAGCGGCACCCTTCACCCATCGCCACCCAGAACCGATTCACGGCGCTTGAATCGGTTTCTGGCACTGAGCGCGTGGGCCCTCCCTCCGAGGAAGCTATGGAGTCTGACCAACTCCATACAAAAAGCCCGAGCCCAAAGGTTAAACAAAAGCTAATTTTAAGCCGCCCTTCTAAATAGAAAGTTTATCCCCTTATTCTTAATGGCTATCCTGACCTGGAATGTACGTGGTGTACGATCGCATAGGGCGGAACTGCAACTTTTATTGCGTTCCCATTCGCCTATGGTCGTATGTTTGCAGGAGACTAAGCTTCGCCCTCACGATCCTTTTGATCTCCGAGGATATACTCCGGTTCGCTACGACCTTGAACCGGAGGAGGGTACTCCTGCTCATGGAGGTGTCATGTTCTTAGTGCGTAACGACGTTCATTTTACACCTGTCACACTTACCTCCGACTTGCAAGCTGTTGCCATTAGACTGCAGTTACCCGGTTTTTTCTTTTCTGTTTGTTCTGTGTATACACCTCCATCGTCTCCCCTCGCTCCCGCGGACATTCGATCTCTCCTGTCCGCTCTCCCAACACCATTTCTTCTGTTGGGAGATTTTAATGCCCATCACCCACTATGGGGTTCGCCAAGGGCTTGTGCGAGGGGAACTCTTCTTTCCGACATTTTTTCTCAGTTCAATCTTTCCATCCTCAATACAGGTGCACCTACTTTTATTTCTGATTCTTCTGGTACATTCTCTCACCTGGACCTTGCGATTTGCTCAATCCAGCTTGCACATCGTCTTCAGTGGAACGTCGTCGCTGACACCTACTCCAGCGACCATTTCCCCTGCATCGTTTCTCTTCTGTCGCACCACGTACAGCATTCCAGAGTACCTACTTGGACATTCGCAAAAGCCGACTGGAGCTTGTATTCCAGCCTCGTGCATTTTGACGACCAGCCCTTCTCCGACATTAATCAACTAGTGCAGCACCTTACGTCTATTATTTTCTCAGCCGCCGAACGTGCAATACCCCGTTCATCCTCCCAACCTCGGCGGCCACCTGTTCCGTGGTGGAACGAGGATTGTCGGGACGCCGTTCGCGCCCGTCGGACTGCACTTAGGGTGTTTCGGCGCCACCCTACACTTGATAATTTGGTGACTTTTAAACAATCGCGCGCCAGGGCTCGTCGCATTATTCAGGATACCAAGAAGGCATCTTGGGCTCGTTTTGTCGAGTCTTTTAATCGTTTTACGCCTTCATCCGTTGTTTGGGATAAACTTCGTCGCTTCTCAGGTAAAGTGTCACATTGTACTGTTTCTGGCCTTCAGGTTTCTAATGCCACCATAGTGGATCCGGCTGCCATCGCTAACACTCTGGGTTCTGCCTTTGAGGCGGTTTCCAGTTCAGACCATTATTCCGCCGGCTTTCGCTCTATTAAGGACCGGCAGGATTCCGTATCATATACTTTTCGGTCTGCTAATGATGAATGCTATAACGAACTATTCACACTGAGGGAGCTGGAGCACGCTCTTCATTGCTCTCGGCACTCCGCTCCCGGGCCGGACGGCATTCATGTCCTGATGTTAAAGAACCTTTCAGCCGACAGTAAACTATTTCTCTTACAGGTCTATAACCGTATTTGGCAAGACGGCATTTTTCCTTCCGTTTGGCGCGAAGCCACCATTGTCCCTATACTTAAGCCTGGGAAGGATCGCCAACTACCTTCCAGCTACCGCCCTATCTCTCTCACCAATTGCATTTGCAAGGTGATGGAGCGCATGATCAACGGGCGGTTGACATGGTGGCTTGAGTCTCAGAAACTTCTAGCGAACGCTCAGTGCGGGTTTCGTCGCTATCGCGCTACCGTCGACCATCTGGTGTCCTTGTCGACGCATATTATGAATGGATTTCTGAGAAAGTGTCAAACCGTGGCTGTATTTTTTGACCTGGAGAAAGCTTATGACACTTGTTGGAGGGGCGGCATTTTACGTACACTTCACGATTGGAATATCCGCGGTCGTCTTCCCATATTTCTTCGGGAGTTTATGACGGACCGCGTCTTTCGTGTACGTGTGGGCTCGGTTTTATCACGTCGTTTTATTCAAGAGAACGGAGTACCGCAGGGCTCTGTACTCAGTGTCACACTTTTTGCGATTGCTATCAACCCCATTGTTGATTGTATTCCACCTGGCATTTCATCGTCCCTTTTTGTTGACGATTTCGCTATTTATTGCAGTTCACGGCGGACCTGTCTACTCGAACGCCGACTCCAGAGCTGTATCGACCGTCTCTACGCCTGGAGTAACGCCAACGGCTTTAATTTCTCCGCCGAGAAATCCGTCTGCATCAACTTCTGGCGCCGGAAGTATTTCCCTCCGCCCTCTCTCCATCTTGGGCCAGGGATACTTCCGTTTGCAGACGAGGCGAAATTTTTGGGGTTGATTTTTGACAGGAAGTTGTGTTGGACCTCGCACGTTTCCTTTTTAAAAGCAAAGTGTGACCGTTCTCTTAATCTTTTACGTGTTTTAAGTGGCACATCCTGGGGAGCTGATCGGACCGTCCTTCTTCGCCTTTATCGCTCTTTGGTCCGATCCAAACTTGATTACGGGTGTATAGTTTATTCGTCGGCACGTCCATCTGTGTTACGTCGTTTGAATCCCATTCATCATCGTGGTATTAGAGTCGCTACAGGGGCCTTTCCAACTAGCCCCGTGCCCAGTCTTTACGCTGAGGCTGCAGAGCCTCCGCTGTCTTTCAGGCGTGAGATGCTCTTATGTAGCTATGCTTGTCGGCTCTCAAGCTTGCCTAGCCACCCGTCCTTCGATGTATTTTACGAGGATTCGCTAGATCGACAATATTTCGTTAGCTCCTCTGCATTGCTCCCCCCAGGGGTTCGATTTCGACTGCTACTTCGGCATTTGGACGTTACGCCAGCGCCGGCCCTTACCCGAGGGGAAACGCGTTTTCCTCCATGGTCGCGCGCTGAGGCCCACATCCACCTTGGGCTAACGTCGATGCCGAAAAATGCGACCCCTGCTTCAGTTCTTAGATCCGCCTTTTTAGAACTACAGGCGCAGTTCGGGGACTGTCATTTTATATATACTGATGGGTCTAAGACTGATGTTGGAGTAGGATGTGCCTTTGTTTTTGGTGTACGGAGTTTTACTTTTCGTTTACCTCAACAATGTTCAATTTTTACCGCCGAGCTTTTTAGCATTTATCAATCTGTTTTATTCATTCAGCGGCACGACTTACGGCACTGTTTTATTTGTACGGACTCTCTGAGTGCCCTTCAGGCTATTCATGCGCTGTACAATTACCACCCACTCGTACAGCGCATACATGACCTGCTCCACTCGCTCGGTGTCTCTGGCATCAGCGTCTCCTTCCTGTGGATTCCAGGTCATGTGGGCATCTCAGGTAACGAGTCTGCCGACGCCGCTGCGAAATCGGCGATTTTGTTACCCAGATTTTTTACCTCTGTAGTTCCCTCGTCAGATTCGTGTGCTCTTTTACGTCGCCGCATCCTCTCGCGCTGGCGCGATGAGTGGACGGCCCTCCGGGGGAACAAGTTGCGGGAGGTTAAGCCTCTCCCGTTAATCTGGGGTACCTCTTCTCGTTCTTCACGTCGGGAGGAGGTACTTTTAGCCCGCTTACGAATTGGACATTGTGTTTTTAGTCATAGGTATTTGCTCAGTGGTGACCCCGCACCACTCTGTGGGCAGTGTGACGTGCCCTTAACGGTGCGTCACATTTTAACAGAGTGTCAGGTTTTAGCTGCATTGCGTGCTCGTGTAGGCCTGCCTGTTGGCTTAGCCAACGTTTTGGCAGACGACACGCATGCTGTGGAATGTGTTTTACGTTTTATTCATGACAGTGATTTTAATCTGCGCATTTAATGCGTTGAGCGTCTTCTAGCTTACTACTTTTATTCTGTCAGTTTTTATGGGGACTCTATTACCCAGTGGACATATGGCGCTCATGTCCCTCGCATTCCATTGTTCTTGACACGTTTTAATCGTTTCTTGCCTATGCTTTTAGTGTGTTGGTTTTTTCAGATATTTGTATTGTTATTGTTGTTGTTATTGATTTTATTGTTGTTATTGATTTTATTGTTATTGTTATTCTTGTTGTTATTGTTATCATTATTGTTATTGTTATTTTATTGTTATTTTTAGCCTTTTGGACATCGCGGGTTTATGTCCCGTTTTTTTTTTTTTAATTATGCGGTTCTTTTACCTGTTTTTATCTTTTGACTTTCTCTTTTCTACATGGAAGGGCGCTGATGACCTCAGCAGTTTAGCGCCCTTAAGCCGCATATCATCATCATCATCACTTCCATCAAAATTAGTTTCAAATGTGGTTGTCACCCCTTCATGATCGAACTTTCCACCACCTCACAGTGCCCCACTATGACCATCCCCGATGCCCCCCTCCTATACTCGCACACACACACACACATGGAATCCTGTTTAAGACTGAATTCTTATTTGACTCCCTTGGACTACTCTTAACTTTTAGTGTCCATTTGCTCTCCCCTCAGAAACTACTGCATGTTACGCCCACACTTCGTAGGGAAGTTCGTGCAACAGCCCGACAAATTCCTTTGATCTTCCTCTTTACTGCAAGCTGCAGGCTCCAGAGCGACGGCGCAATCTTGAGGAAACAACGTCCATGTTCTCAGTTCCCTAGTCCGGTAATGATGAAAATCATGGCAGCAGTAGACTAGAGCTGGGAACTTTCTTGAGTATAAACCAAGTACTTTTGTTCAATTAACACAAAATACCTGGAATAATGCTCAAAACGTTGCCTGCTGTGTAAGATGCTGGAATGAGGAGTTTTTCCACTGGTTTTGGAACAATACCAAATTATCGTAGACAATCTGTATACACAAGCTATACAGTAAATGCAATGTATATACACGCTCTGGAATCGGGGCTATTAACACAGAAGTGTAAAATTCAATAGAATTCCACATGGCCTTCTCAGAAGTCATGCTTATAAATAAATCTAGGTATTCTAATGAAGGGGGAAATACCTTAAATCGCGAACATTATCGTTTCGATTCCACGCTCCTTGAAGGAAAAATTTACGTATTACAAAATGGGCTATATGACACTAGGTGTAATGTAAATAAAGGGAACGCTTAAGACATCATGCAAATTAAAACATTCGTCATAGTCGGTGTTCGGCGTCTCTCCAGCAGCTAGGCGAGGGCGAGAGGAGCAAACGTGATTGGATTACTGATTAAATGTCTGTTCTTCTACCGTCGGCTGGCTGGTTTGAGCTCTGAGAATTCTGTGGATCCCATGAACTGGGATAATTGTCACGTACGTAATTTTATAACACTTTTTCACTTCCATCACAATTACGTTCTACTGTGGTTGTCAGGACTTCATGATCGCACATGCCAGCACCTCATAGTGCCCAAATATGTCCATTCCGCAAAGCTCCCCACCCCTCAAAACACACACGGAATACTGTTTCAGACTGAATTCTTATTTGCCTTTCTCGAACTAGTCTTAACTATTTGTGACGGTTAACTCTCCACCGAGGAACTCCCTTGCATAACCGAAGAGCCTGTAAGAAAGTAGCGGCTTTGCCATTGCCTATTTTAATGAGAAATAGCTCATACATTTGTTTTTACCAGCATGACGCTCAATGATACTAAAACATATAAGCTCTGCAAATAAATACTCCTACATTGTGGTTGAGCAAACGGATGTTTTGATTTAATTTATAATTACACTTAAGCGACGATTTTAAGTGTACTTTATAATGTATTTGCACACTAATTGAAGCAATTTGCATTAGAATTTACGGGAGACTATAGACATCATAGGCGTATGGCGCTAATTTGAGGTTTAAAAGTCAAACGTGAGTTTTAGTTATTAGTTGAAAAACAACTTTCTTGCAAGAGAATATAACAAACCTGCTAATTATGAAAACCATGCCAACAGTAGAAAATAGCCAGGAACTTTCAGAGTGTTCAGACAAAGTACCTTGTTTAATTAACACAACCTACCCTGAATGACACTCGAAACGTTGCCTGCTGAATAAGATCCTCGAAAGCGGAATTCTTCCATTGTTGTGGCTCAATAACAAGATATTTGTGTTCTTCTGTTCTTGGCTGACTTTTTTAAGATCTGAGAGTTCCTGTGTATCCCATGGAGTTGTGAAATCTTAAAGTACGCCAAATTATAACGCTCCATCAAAATTAGTTTCTAATGTGGTTGTCACGCCTTCATGTTCGCAATCTCCACCACCTCACAGTGCTCAACTCTCACCATCCCCGATGCCCCTCCTCCAACACACACACACACACACACACACACACAGACACACACACCGGAATCCTGTTTAAGACTGAATACTTATTTGTCTCCCTTGGACTACTCTTAAATTTTGGTGTCCGTTTTCTCTCCCCGCAGGAACTCTCTTGCAGGTTACGCCAAATTTCGTAGGGAAGATCGTCCGACAGCTCGGTACATTCTTTTGATAGGCCTCTTTACTGCTAGCTGCAGGCTCCATAGGGACGGCGTAATCTTGAGGAAACAATGCCCATGTTCCCAGTTCACAAACCTTGTAATGATGAAAACCAGGCAGCAGTAGAATATAGCTAGGAACTTCTCGAGTATCAAACCAAGTACTTTTGTTCAATTAACACAAAATACCTGGAATGATACTAAAAAAGTTGCCTGCTGAGTAAGATGCTGGAATGAGGAATTTTTCCACTAGATGTGGAACAATAACAAAAATATAGTAGACAATCTGAATACACAAGCTATAAAATAAATGCAATTTGTATACACACTCTGGAATCGGGGCTATTAAAAAAAAGAGTAAGATTCAATACATATATCATAGGTAATTCTATCAGTGGTTATTAACCTATCGATATATTTACGGTTTAAGTTAGTTGCTTGTATAATAAGATATGTGAGAGTTCCACACGGCCTACTCAGAAGTCATGCTTATAAATTAAACTAGGTATTGTAAATGAAGGGGGAAATACCTTAAATCGCAAACATTATTGTTTCTATTCCACGCTCCTTGAAGGGAAAATTTTCATATTACAAAGTGGGATATATGACACTAGGTGTAATGTAAATAAAGGGAACGCTTAAGACATCATGCAAATTAAAACATTTGTCATAGTCGGTGTTTAGCGTCTCTCCAGCAGCTAGGCGAGGGCGAGAGGAGGAAACGTGATTGGATTACTGATTAAATGTCTGTTTTTCTACCGTCGGCTGGCTGTTTTGAGCTCTGAGAATTCCTGTGGATCCCATGAAGTGGGATAATTGTCAACTACGTAATTTTATAACACGTTTTCACTTCCATCACAATTACTTTCTAATGTGGTTGTCACGCCTTCATGATCGCAACATGCCAGCACCTCACAGTGCCCAAATATGACCATAGCGCGAAGCTCCCCATCCCTCCAAACCTACACGGAATACTGTTTGAGACTGAATTCTTATTTGACTTTCTCGAGCTAGTCTTAACTATTTGTGACGGTTAACTCTCCACCGAGGAACTCCCTTGCATAACCGAAGAGCCTGTAAGAAAGTAGTGGCTTTGCATTGCCTATTTTAATGAGAAATAGCTCATACCTTTGTTATTACCAGCATGACGCTCTATGATACTAAAACATATAAGCTCTGCAAATAAATACTCTAACATTGTGGTTGAGCAAACGGATGTTTTATTTATACTTACACTTAAGCGACGATTTTAAGTGTACTTTATAATGTATTTGCACACTAATTGAAGCAATTTGCATTAGAATTTACGGTTGACTATAGACATCATAGGCATATGGCGCTAATTTGAGGTTTAAGAGTCAAACGAGAGTTCTAGTTATTAGTTGAAAAACAACTTTCTTGCAAGAGAATATAACAAACCTGCTAATTATGAAAACCATGCCAACAGTAGAAAATAGCCAGGAACTTTCAGAGTGTTCAGACAAAGTACCTTGTTTAATTAACACAACCTACCCTGAATGACACTCGAAACGTTGCCTGCTGAATAAGATCCTCGAAAGCGGAATTCTTCCATTGTTGTGGCTCAATAACAAGATATTTGTGTTCCTCTGTTCTCGGCTGACTTTTTTAAGATTTGAGAGTTCCTGTGTATGCCATGGAGTTGTGTAATCTTGAAGTACAAACATTATAACGCTCCATCAAAAATAGTTTCTAATATGGTTGTCACGCCTTCATGTTCGAAATCTCCACCACCTCACAGTGCCCAACTATCACCATCCCCGATGCCCCTCCTCCAACAAACACACACACACACGCACACACGCACACACGCACGGAATCCTGTTTAAGACTGAATACGTATTTGTCTCCCTTGGAATACTCTTAAATTTTGATGTCCGTTTTCTCTCCCCGCAGGAACTCTCTTGCAGGTTACGCCCAAATTTCGTAGGGAAGATCGTCCGACAGCTCGGAACATTCTTTTGATAGACCTCTTTACTGCCAGCTGCAGGATCCATAGGGACGACGTAATCTTGAGGAAACAATGGCCATCTTCCCAGTTCACAAACCTTGTAATGATGAAAACCAGGCAGCAGTAGAATATAGCTAGGAACTTCTCGAGTATCAAACCAAGTACTTTTGTTCAATTAACACAGAATACCTGGAATGATACTAAAAAAGTTGCCTGCTGAGTAAGATGCTGGAATGAGGAATTTTCCACTAGATGTGGAACAATAACAAAATTATAGTAGACAATCTGAATACACAAGCTATACAATAAATGCAATTTGTATACACACTCTGGAATCGGGGCTATTAAAAAAGAGTAAGATTCAAAACATATATCATAGGTAATTCTATCAGTGGTTATTAACCTATCGATATATTTACGGTTTAAGTTAGTTGCTTGTATAATAAGATATGTGAGAGTTCCACACGGCCTTCTCAGAAGTCATGCTTATAAATTAAACTAGGTATTGTAAATGAAGGGGGAAATACCTTAAATCGCAAACATTATTGTTTCTATTCCACGCTCCTTGAAGGAAGATTTTCATATTACAAAGTGGGATATATGACACTAGGTGTAATGTAAATAAAGGGAACGCTTAAGACATCATGCAAATTAAAACATTTGTCATGGTCGGTGTTTGGCGTCTCTCCAGCAGCTAGGCGAGGGCGAGAGGAGGAAACGTGATTGGATTACTGATTAAATGTCTGTTTTTCTACCGTCGGCTGGCTGTTTTGAGCTCTGAGAATTCCTGTGGATCCCATGAAGTGGGATAATTGTCAACTACGTAATTTTATAACACCTTTTCACTTCCATCACAATTACTTTCTAATGTGGTTGTCACGCCTTCATGATCGCAACATGCCAGCACATCACAATGCCCAAATATGATCATAGCGCGAAGCTCCCCACCCCGCCAAACCCACACGGAATACTGTTTCAGACTGAATTCTTATTTGCCTTTCTCGAACTAGTCTTAACTATTTGTGACGGTTAACTCTTCACCGAGGAACTCCCTTGCATAACCGAAGAGCCTGTAAGAAAGTAGCGGCTTTGCCATTGCCTATTTTAATGAGAAATAGCTCATACCTTTGTTTTTACCAGCATGACGCTCTATGATACTAAAACATATAAGCTCTGCAAATAAATACTCTAACATTGTGGTTGAGCAAACGGATGTTTTGATTTAATTTATAATTACACTTAAGCGACGATTTTAAGTGTACTTTATAATGTATTTGCACACTAATTGAAGCAATTTGCATTAGAATTTACGGGAGACTATAGACATCATAGGCGTATGGCGCTAATTTGAGGTTTAAAAGTCAAACGTGAGTTTTAGTTATTAGTTGAAAAACAACTTTCTTGCAAGAGAATATAACAAACCTGCTAATTATGAAAACCATGCCAACAGTAGAAAATAGCCAGGAACTTTCAGAGTGTTCAGACAAAGTACCTTGTTTAATTAACACAACCTACCCTGAATGACACTCGAAACGTTGCCTGCTGAATAAGATCCTCGAAAGCGGAATTCTTCCATTGTTGTGGCTCAATAACAAGATATTTGTGTTCTTCTGTTCTTGGCTGACTTTTTTAAGATCTGAGAGTTCCTGTGTATCCCATGGAGTTGTGAAATCTTAAATTACGCAAAATTATAACGCTCCATCAAAATTAGTTTCTAATGTGGTTGTCACGCCTTCATGTTCGCAATCTCCACCACCTCACAGTGCTCAACTCTCACCATCCCCGATGCCCCTCCTCCAACACACACACACACACACACACACACACACACACACACACACACACACACACACACAGACACACACACCGGAATCCTGTTTAAGACTGAATACTTATTTGTCTCCCTTGGACTACTCTTAAATTTTGGTGTCCGTTTTCTCTCCCCGCAGGAACTCTCTTGCAGGTTACGCCAAATTTCGTAGGGAAGATCGTCCGACAGCTCGGTACATTCTTTTGATAGGCCTCTTTACTGCTAGCTGCAGGCTCCATAGGGACGGCGTAATCTTGAGGAAACAATGCCCATGTTCCCAGTTCACAAACCTTGTAATGATGAAAACCAGGCAGCAGTAGAATATAGCTAGGAACTTCTCGAGTATCAAACCAAGTACTTTTGTTCAATTAACACAAAATACCTGGAATGATACTAAAAAAGTTGCCTGCTGAGTAAGATGCTGGAATGAGGAATTTTTCCACTAGATGTGGAACAATAACAAAATTATAGTAGACAATCTGAATACACAAGCTATACAATAAATGCAATTTGTATACACACTCTGGAATCGGGGCTATTAAAAAAAAGAGTAAGATTCAATACATATATCATAGGTAACTCTATCAGTGGTTATTAAACTATCGATATATTTACGGTTTAAGTTAGTTGCTTGTATAATAAGATATGTGAGAGTTCCACACGGCCTTCTCAGAAGTCATGCTTATAAATTAAACTAGGTATTGTAAATGAAGGGGGAAATACCTTAAATCGCAAACATTATTGTTTCTATTCCACGCTCCTTGAAGGGAAAATTTTCATATTACAAAGTGGGATATATGACACTAGGTGTAATGTAAATAAAGGGAACGCTTAAGACATCATGCAAATTAAAACATTTGTCATAGTCGGTGTTTGGCGTCTCTCCAGCAGCTAGGCGAGTGCGAGAGGAGGAAACGTGATTGGATTACTAATTAAATGTCTGTTTTTCTACCGTCGGCTGGCTGTTTTGAGCTCTGAGAATTCCTGTGGATCCCATAAGTGGGATAATTGTCAACTACGTAATTTTATAACACCTTTTCACTTCCATCACAATTACTTTCTAATGTGGTTGTCACGCCTTCATGATCGCATATGCCAGCACCTCACAGTGCCCAAATATGACCATAGCGCGAAGCTCCCCACCCCTCCAAACACACACGGAATACTGTTTCAGACTGAATTCTTATTTGACTTTCTCGAACTAGTCTTAACTATTTGTGACGGTTAACTCTCCACCCAGGAACTCCCTTGCATAACCGAAGAGCCTGTAAGAAAGTAGCGGCTTTGCCATTGCCTATTTTAATGAGAAATAGCTCATACATTTGTTTTTAACAGCATGACGCTCTATGATACTAAAACATAAAAGCACTGCAAATAAATACTCTAACATTGTGGTTGAGCAAACGGATGTTTTGATTTAATTTATAATTACACTTAAGCGGCGATTTTAAGTGTACTATATAATGTATTTGCACACTAATTGAAGCAATTTGCATTAGAATCTACGGGAGACTATAGACATCATAGGCGTATGGCGCTAATTCGAGGTTTAGAAGTCAAAAGTGAGTTCTAGTTATTATTTGAAAAACAACTTTCTTGCAAGAGAATATAACAAACCTGCTAATTATGAAAACCATGCCAACAGTAGAAAAAAGCCAGGAACTTTCAGAGTGTTCAGACAAGGTATCTTGTTTAATTAACACAACATACCCTGAATGACACTCGAAACGTTGCCTGCTGAATAAGATCCTCGAAAGCGGAATTCTTCCATTGTTGTGGCTCAATAACAAGATATTTGTGTTCTTCTGTTCTCGGCTGACTTTTTTAAGATCTGAGAGTTCCTGTGTATGCCATGGAGTTGTGTAATCTTGAAGTACGCAACATTATAACGCTACATCAAAATTAGTTTCTTATGTGGTTGTCACGCCTTCATGTTCGAAATCTCCACCACCACACAGTGCCCAACTATCAACATCTCCGATGCCCCTCCTCCAACACACACACACACACACGCGCGCACGGAATCCTGTTTAAGACTGAATACGTATTTGTCTCCCTTGGACTACTCTTAAATTTTGATGTCCGTTTTCTCTCCCCGCAGGAACTCTCTTGCACGTTACGCCCAAATTTCGTAGGGAAGATCGTCCGACAGCTCGGAACATTCTTTTGATAGACTTCTTTACTGCCAGCTGCAGGCTCCATAGGGACGGCGTAATCTTGAGGAAACAATGCCCATGTTCCCAGTTCACAAACCTTGTAATGATGAAAACCAGGCAGCAGTAGACTATAGCTAGGAACTTCTCGAGTATCAAACCAGGTACTTTTGTTCAATTAACACAAAATACCTGGAATGCTACTGAAAAAGTTGCCTGCTGAGTAAGATGCTGGGATGAGGAATTTTTCCACTAGTTGTGGAACAATAACAAAATTATAGTAGACAATCTGAATACACAAGCCATACAATAAATGCAATGTGTATACACACTCTGGAATCGGGGCTATTAAAAAAAGAGTAAGATTCAATACATATATCCTAGGTAATTCTATCAGTGGTTATTAACCTATCAATATATTTACGGTTTAAGTTAGTTGCTTGTATAATAAGATATGTGAGAGTTCCACACGGCCTTCTCAGAAGTCATGCTTATAAATTAAACTAAGCATTGTTAATGAAGGGGAAAAAACCTTAAATCGCAAACATTATTGTTTCTATTCCACGTTCCTTGGAGGAAAAATTTACATATTACAAAGTGGGATATATGGCACTAGGTGTAATGTAAATAAAGGAAACGCTAAAGACATCATGCAAATTAACACATTTGTCATAGTCGGTATTCGGCGTCTCTCCAGTAGCTAGGCGAGGGCGAGAGGAGGAAACGTGATTGGATTACTAATTAAATGTCTGTTTTTCTACCGTCGGCTGGCTGTTTTGAGCTCTGAGAATTCCTGTGGATCCCATGAAATGGGATACTTGTCAACTCCGTAATCTTATAACACCTTTTCACTTCCATCACAATTACTTTCTAATGTAGTTGTCACGCCTTCATGATCGCACATGCCAGCACCTCACAGTGCCCAAATATGACCATTCCGCGAAGCTCCCCACCCCTCCAAACACACACGGAATACTGTTTCAGACTGAATTCTTATTTGTCTTTTTCGAGCTAGTCTTAACTATTTGTGACGGTTAACTCTCCGCCGAGGAACTTTCTTGCATAACCGAAGAGCCTGTAAGAAAATAGCGTCTTTGCCATTGTCTATTCTAATGAGAAATAGCTCATAGCTTTGTTTTTACCAGCATGACGCTCTCTGATACTAAAGCATATAAGTTCTGCAAATAAATATTTTAACATTGTGGTTGAGCAAACGGATGTTTTGATTTAACTTATAATTACACTTAAGCGACGATTTTAAATGTACTTTATAATGTATTTGCACACTAATTGAAGCAATTTGCATTAGAATTTACGGTTGACTATTGACATCATAGGCATATGGCGCTAATTTGAGGTTTAAGAGTCAAACGAGAGTTCTAGTTATTAGTTGAAAAACAACTTTCTTGCAAGTGAATATAAAAAAACCTGCTAATTATGAAAACCATGCCAACAGTAGAAAATAGCCAGGAACTTTCAGAGTGTTCAGACAAAGTATCTTGTTTAATTAACACAACATACCCTGAATGACACTCGAAACGTTGCCTGCTGAATAAGATGCTCGAAAGCGGCATTCTTCCATAGTTGTGGCTCAATAACAAGATATTTGTGTTCTTCTGCTCTCGGCAGACTTTTTTGAGATCTGAGAGTTCCTGTGTATGCCATGGAGTTGTGTAATCTTGAAGTACGCAAAATTATAACGCTCCATCAAAATTAGTTTCTAATGTGTTTGTCACGCCTTCATGTTCGAAATCTCCACCACCTCACAGAGCCCAACTATCACCATCCCCCATGCCCCTCCTCCAACACACACACACACACCTACACACACACACACACACACACACACACGGAATCCTGTTTAAGACTGAATACTTATTTGTCTCCCTTGGACTACTCTTAAATTTTGGTGTCCGTTTTCTCTCCCAGCAGGAACTCTCTTACATGTTACGCCAAATTTCGTAGGGAAGATCGTCCAACAGCTCGGTACATTCTTTTGATATGCCTCTTTACTGCCAGCTGCAGGCTCCATAGGGACGGCGTATCCTTGAGGAAACAATGCCCATGTTCCCAGTTCACAAACCTTGTAATGATGAAAACCAGGCAGCAGTAGACTATAGCTAGGAACTTCTCGAGTATCAAACCAAGTACTTTTGTTCAATTAACACAAAATACCTGGAATGTTACTGAAAAAGTTGCCTGCTGAGTAAGATGCTGGAATGAGGAATTTTTCCACTAGATGTGGAACAGTAACAAAATTATACTAGACAATCTGAATACACAAGCTATACAATAAATGCAATTTGTATACACACTCTGGAATCGGGGCTATTAAAAAAAGAGTAAGATTCAAAACATATATCATAGGTAATTCTATCATTGGTTATTAACCTATCGATATATTTACGGTTTAAGTTAGTTGCTTGTACAATAAGATATGTGAGAGTTCCACACGGCCTTCTCAGAAGTCATGCTTATAAATTAAACTAGGTGTTGTAAATGAAGGGGGAAATACCTTAAATCGCAAACATTATTGTTTCTATTCCACGCTCCTTGAAAGACAAAATTTACGTATAACAAAATGGGCCTTATGACACTAAGTGAAATGTAAATAAAGGGAACGCTTAAGACCTCATGTAAATTAAAACCTTTGTCACAATCGGTGTTCGGCGTCTCTCCAAGAGCTAGGCGGCGGCGTGAGGAGGAAAGGTGACTGAATTACTGATTAACTTTCAGTTCCTCTTTTTTCGGGTGGCTGTTTGGAGCTCTAAGAATACCTGTGTATCCCATGAAGTGGGATAATTGTCAAGTACGTAATTTTATAACACTTTCTCACTTCCAACACAATTAATTTCTAATTTTGTTGTCAGGCCTTCATGCTCGCACACGCCACCACCTTACAGTGCCCAAATATGACCATTCCGCGAAGCTCCCCACCCCTCCAAACACACACGGAATACCGTATGAGACTGAATTCTTATTTGTCTCCCTGAAGCTACTCTTAACTATTGGTGACCGTTATCTCTCCACCGACGAACTCTTTTGCATCACCGAAGAGCCTCAAACAAAATAGCCTCTTTGTCAGTGTCTATTTTAATCAGAAATAGCTCATACTTTTGGTTTTACTAACATAACGCTATATGATACTAAAACATATAAGTTCTGGAAATAAATAGTATAACCATGTGGATGAGCAAACAGAGATGTTGATTTAATTTACAATTACACTTAGGCGACGATTTTAAATGTACCTCATACTGTATTTACACATTAATTGAAGCAATTTGCATTAGAGTTTACCAATGACTATAGACATCATAGGCGTATGCCGCTAATTTGAGGTTTAAGAGTCAAACGTGAGTTCATGTTATTAGTTGAAAAACAACTTTCTTACAAGAGAATATAACAAACCTGCTAATTATGAAAACCATGTCAACAGCAGAAAACAGCCAGGAACCTTCAGAGTGTTCAGACAAGCTATATTGTTCAATTAACACAAAATACCCTGAATGACACTCGAAACGTTGCTTGCTGAATAAGATCTTCGAATGCGGAGTTCTTCCATTTTTGTGGCTCATTAAAATTATAGTAGAGGAACACAAAGCATAAGATATACAATAAATGCAATGTTTATGACATGCCCTGGAAACGGAGCTACTCACACAGCAGAGTAAAAGTAAAGACATTTATCATAGGTAATACTATGAGTGATTACCAGTCTATCGATATATTTGTGGTTTAAATTCGTTGCTTGGTATTATAAGGTGTATGCGAATTTCTCAAATCGCTCTCGGAGGTCCTGCTTATAACTGCAGTTAGGTACCGTAATGAAGGGGAAACACTTTAAATCGCAGCCATTATTGTTTCCAATCCACCCACCCTGAGAGACCAAAACTGCTTATTAAAGGATGTGTTATATGACACTATGTGTAACAGGAACGCTGCGAACCCTGAAGAACTCATGCAAATTTGCACCTTGTCATCATCGCTGTGCAGCGGATTTCCAGGAGCTAGGCTCAGACAAGGTGGCAGTCGTGATCGGTTTAGCCATTATATTTGTGTTCTTCTGCTCTCGGCTGACTTTTTTGGGTGCTGAGACCTCCTGTGTATCCCATGGAGCTGTATAATCTTCAAGTATGCAAATTTATATCACTACTTCACTTCCATCAAAATTAGTTTCAAATGTGGTTGTCACCCCTTCATGATCGAACTTTCCACCACCTCACAGTGCCCCACTATGACCATCCCCGATGCCCCCCTCCTATACTCGCACACACACACACACACACACATGGAATCCTGTTTAAGACTGAATTCTTATTTGACTCCCTTGGACTACTCTTAACTTTTAGTGTCCATTTGCTCTCCCCTCAGAAACTACTGCATGTTACGCCCACACTTCGTAGGGAAGTTCGTGCAACAGCCCGACAAATTCCTTTGATCTTCCTCTTTACTGCAAGCTGCAGGCTCCAGAGCGACGGCGCAATCTTGAGGAAACAACGTCCATGTTCTCAGTTCCCTAGTCCGGTAATGATGAAAATCATGGCAGCAGTAGACTAGAGCTGGGAACTTTCTTGAGTATAAACCAAGTACTTTTGTTCAATTAACACAAAATACCTGGAATAATGCTCAAAACGTTGCCTGCTGTGTAAGATGCTGGAATGAGGAGTTTTTCCACTGGTTTTGGAACAATACCAAATTATCGTAGACAATCTGTATACACAAGCTATACAGTAAATGCAATGTATATACACGCTCTGGAATCGGGGCTATTAACACAGAAGTGTAAAATTCAATAGAATTCCACATGGCCTTCTCAGAAGTCATGCTTATAAATAAATCTAGGTATTCTAATGAAGGGGGAAATACCTTAAATCGCGAACATTATCGTTTCGATTCCACGCTCCTTGAAGGAAAAATTTACGTATTACAAAATGGGCTATATGACACTAGGTGTAATGTAAATAAAGGGAACGCTTAAGACATCATGCAAATTAAAACATTCGTCATAGTCGGTGTTCGGCGTCTCTCCAGCAGCTAGGCGAGGGCGAGAGGAGCAAACGTGATTGGATTACTGATTAAATGTCTGTTCTTCTACCGTCGGCTGGCTGGTTTGAGCTCTGAGAATTCTGTGGATCCCATGAACTGGGATAATTGTCACGTACGTAATTTTATAACACTTTTTCACTTCCATCACAATTACGTTCTACTGTGGTTGTCAGGACTTCATGATCGCACATGCCAGCACCTCATAGTGCCCAAATATGTCCATTCCGCAAAGCTCCCCACCCCTCAAAACACACACGGAATACTGTTTGAGACTGAATTCTTATTTGTCTTTCTCGAGCTAGTCTTAAATATTTTTGAAGGTTAACATTCCGCCGAGGAACTCCCTTGCATAACCGAAGAGCCTGTAAGAAAATAGCGTCTTTGCCATTGTCTATTTTAATGATAAATAGCTCATAACTTTGTTTTTACCATCATGAAGCTATATGATACTAAAACATATAAGTTCTGCAAATAAATAGTCTAACATTGTGGTTGAGCAAACGGAGATTTTGATTTAATTCATAATTACACTTAAGCGACGATTTTAATGTACATTATAATGTATTTGCACATTAATTGAACCAATTTGCATTAGAATTTACCGATGACTATAGACATTACAGGCGTATGCCGCTAATTTGAGGTTTAGGAGTCAAACGATAGTTCATGTTATTAGTTGAAAAACAACTTTCTTACACGAGAATATAAAGCTGCTAATTCTGAAAATCATTGCAGCAGTAGAAAATAGCCAGGAGCTTCTAGAGTGTTCAAACAAGGCATGTTGCTCAATCAACACAAAATACCCTGAAGGACACTCGATACGTTGTTTGCTGAATTAGATCCTCGAATGGGGAGTTCTTCCATTGTTGTGGCTTAATAACAATGTGTTTTTCTGCTCTCGGCTGAATTTTTAAGATCTGGGAGCTCCTGTGTATCCCATGGAGTTGTGTAATCTTAAAGTACGCAACATTATAACGCTCCATAAAATTAGTTTCTAATGTGGTTGTCACGCCTTCATGTTCGAAATCTCCAACACCTCTCAGTGCCCAACTACCACCATCCCCGATGCCCCTCCTCCTACACACACACACACACACACACACACACACACACACACACACACACACACACACACACACACATGGAATCCTGTTTAAGACTGAATTCTTATTTGTCTCCCTTGGACTACTCTTAAATTTTGGTGTCCGTTTCCTCCTCCCCCAGGAACTCTCTTTCATGTTACGCCCACACTTCGTAGGGAAGATCGTCCGACAGCCCGGCACATTCCTCTGATGAGCTTCTTTACTGCCAGCTACAGGCTCCAGAGCGACGGCGTAATCTTGAGGAAACAGCGCCCATGATCTCAGTTCACAATCCTTGTAATGATGAAAACCAGGCTGCAGTAGACTATAGCTAGGAACTTCTCAAGTATCAAACCAAGTACCTTTGTTCAATTAACACAAAATACATGGAATGTTACTGAAAAAGTTGCCTGCTGAGTAAGATGCTGGAATGAGGAATATTTCCACTAGTTGTGGAACAATAACAAAATTATAGTAGACAATCTGAATACAAAAGCTATACAATAAATGCAATGTGTATACACACTCTGGAATCGGGGCTATTAAAAAAAAAGTAAGATTCAATACATATATCATAGGTAATTCTATCAGTGGTTATTAACCTATCGATATATTTACGGTTTAAGTTAGTTGCTTGTATAATAAGATCTGTGAGAGTTCCACACGGCCTTCTCAGAAGTCATGCTTATAAATTAAACTAGGTATTGTTAATGAAGGGGGAAATACCTTAAATCGCAAACATTATTGTTTCTATTCCACGCTCCTTGAAGGAAAAATTTATATATTACAAAGTGGGATATATGACACCAGGTGTAATGTAAATAAAGGGAACGCTTAAGACGTCATGCAAATTAAAACATTTGTCATAGTCGGTGTTCGGCGTCTCTCCAGCAGCTAGGCGAGGGCGAGAGGAGGAAAGTGATTGGATTACTGATTAAATGTGTGTTCTTCTACCGTCGGCTGGCAGGTTTGAGCTCTGAGAATACCTGTGGATCCCATGAAGTGGGATAATTGCCAAGTACGTAATTTTATAACATTTTTTAACATCCATCAAAATTACTTTCTAATGTGGTTGTCACGCCTTCATGATCGCACATGCCAGCACCTCACAGTGCCCAAATATGACCATTCCGCGACGCTCCCCACCCCTCCAAATACACACGGAATACTGTTTGAGACTGAATTCTTATTTGTCTTTCTCGAGCTAGTCTTAACTATTTGTGACGGTTATCTCTCCGCTGAGGAACTCCCTTGCATAGCCGAAGAGCCTGTAAGAAAATAGCATCTTTGGCAATGTTTATTTTAATGAGAAATAGGTCATACTTTTGTTTTCACCAACATGACGCTCTATGATACTAAAACATATAAGTTCTGCAAATAAATACTGTAACATTGTGGTTGAGTAAACCGAGATTTTGATTTAATTCAAAATTACACTTAAGCGACGATTTTAAATGTACTCTATAATGTATTTGCACACTAATTGAACCAATTTGCATTAGAATTTACCGATGACTATAGACATCATAGGCGTATGGCGCTAATTTGAGGTTTAAGAGTCAAACGAGACTTCATGTTATTAGTTGAAAAACAACTTTCTTACAAGAGAATATAATAAACCTTCTAATTATGAAAACCATGTCAACAGCAGCAAATAGCCAGGAACCTTCAGAGTGATCAGACAAAGTATATTGTTCAATTAACACAAAATACCCTGAATGACACTCGAAACGTTGCCTGCTGAATAAGTTCTTCGAATGCGGAGTTCTTCCATTGTTGTGGCTCAATAACAAGATATTTGTGTTCTTCTGCTCTCGGCTGACTTTTTTAAGATTTCAGAGTTCCTGTGTATCCCATGGAGTTGTATAATCTTCAAGTACGCAACATTATAACGCTCCATCAAAATTAGTTTCTAATGTGGTTGTCACGGCTTCATGTTCGAAATCTCCGCCACCTCACAGTGCCCAACTATCACCATCCCCGATTGCCCCTCCTCCTACTCACACACACACACACACACACACACACACACACACACACACACACACACACACACACACACACATGGAATCCTGTTTAAGTCTGAATTCTTATTTGTCACCCTTGGACTACTCTTATATTTTGGTGTCCGTTTTCTCTCCCCGCAGGAACTCTCTTGAATGTTTCGCCCAAATTTCGTAGGGAAGATCGTCCGACAGCCCGACACATTTCTTTGATAGGCATCTTTACTGCCAGCTGCAGTCTCCAGAATGACGGCGTAATCGTGAGGAAACAATGCCCATTCCCAGTTCACAAACATTTAATAATGAAAACCGTGGCAGGTAGATTATAGCTAGGAACTTCTCGAGTGTCAAACCAGGTACTTTTGTTCAATTAACACAAAATTCCTGGAATGGTGCTCAAAAAGTTGCCTGCTGAGTAAGATTTTTGAATGAGGAATTTTTCCACTAGTTGTGGAACAATAACAAAATTATAGTAGACAATCTGAATACACAAACTTTACAATAAATGCAATGTACATACACGCTCTGGAATCGGGGCTATTCACAAAAAAGGCTAAAATTTCAATACATATATCATAGGTAATTCTATCAGTGGTTATTAGCCTATAGATATATTTAAGTTTATATTGGTTGCTTGTATAATATGATCTGTGAGAATTCCACATGGTCTTCTCAGAAGTCATGCTTATAAATGCAGCTAGGTATTCTAATGAAGGGAGGAATACCTTAAATCGCAAACATTATTGTTTCTATTCCACGCTCCTTGAAGGAAAAATTTACGTATTACAAAATGGGCTATATGACATACCTTGGCTTATTAGTATTGTGGAAGTTTAGTAGGGTATGCAGCTTATTTCTGCTTTTCCTGTCAACTTCATCTCCCCCTACAGCAAATTTCGTGCCAGCAAACAAATGCGATGGTACATATGATTTTTTCGTACTGAATACTTTCGCGGTTTCGCCTTTATTTTGAAAAACGTATTCGTGATTAATGTTTAATAGTGAAATAGTTTTTTGCTTTTTCTACAAAAAAAATACAAGGAATACATAAATAGTAACGCTTGATTCTCAAGCAGGAAACTGTTAGCGTCAATTAGTATAGATTCTTGCATTTAAATCATTCATGATTTAGGTTCTGCCAACCCAGTAAATAAAGGGAACTCTAAAGGCCTCATGCAAATTATCACCTTTGTCGTCATCGATTTTGTTGAAAAATTCCTTCAAACATTTACGTGGCAGCATAAAATTATCCGACACTAAAACAATGTAAGTGTTCATAGTTCTTGGATCGGTTTACTGATTAAAAATACTGAAGCCCACATATGAAGGGATGTAGCTAGGAGGGGTCATAAAGCGCAAGAACCATCCTAAGGAGTACCAATACCCCTTTGAACACACCAAATAGCAATTAAAACTATGATATATAAATTCATTTAGGTTGGCTGTTTTGAAGAAGAAAAACAAGCATATTTCTATAAGACAATTTATATTAATTACTTTAGAAAACTGGAAGTTATTTTAAATGAATATTGGGTTTTAAAACAAATTGCAGTTGAATGAATTATTATTGCAGTCACAAAAGTGATTTATAACAGTCATCGTTGTGTGATTCCAATCAACAAATTGCATCCGCACTGGATTTTAACTTCTCTCAGGAACCTCACGTGGCGATATGAGAAATTATTATTAAAATATAAAAGAATTCCTCAGTCCCCACACCAGATATCCTACTGAGAAATGCAGCTGTAACAAAAACTCATTAGCTACACTTGACACAAATTAATTTAATAAATGAAGTAAACACTGAAGAGCCCATAGCACGATTAAACTAGCACGTTTGTCATCATCATCATCATCATCATCATCATCATCTTGCTGTTAATAAAAAATTCCTTTAATCTTTTTGGCACCACTATAAAGTTATCAGGCACTGAACCAAACTAAAACAATGTAAAACTCCACGTATTAGTATTCTTACCACGCCCAAAATGTCATTGAAGAATAATATATGTAAAAGTATTTGGCAAAATAGAAAAGCATATTTTATTAAACAGACTAAAAAGTAAACAGGTATCGGAACCGAGCATTCGGTTTAAACCTCAAATGTATTTTACAGATTATTCATTTTGTTAAATATGCTAGTAGATATTGGTATTATTCCAGTCACAACTGTGATGTTTAACAATAACTGAAATTGTGTAGATTATTACCTACGTGGAGCTACATGTCAATTGGTCGGGGACCTTCGATTAATTTGAGTTCTCATAAGAACAGGCAAAATATGAAGGAGGGTTTTTCCAAAAAATGAATTTTGTTGACAAAAAATGAAAATTCGAAGCAAAATTCTATAATATTACGAAATGTAAGCATTTATAAAGTCAAAACATCCTATGCTTTAAGTGTTTGGAGCAAGTTCGCTTTGTTAGTTTAATATATAGGCTTTGTAGATTCACTTCATATTTTAATAATATTAGAACTTTCCCCCTAACTGTGACTATAATATTTTGTAGACAACTAAATATAGTGGAACTAATGACTCTTCAAGCCTCAAAGACATCTAAAATTTGGTTAATATATGGATTCAAGATTACAAATTACTATTGTAAGAAAACACTACCTTTGTAAGATGCCATCGAGGTTTGTTTTAAGAGAGTTCAATTCACAAAAAATAAATCGAAAGGAAAAAAAGCACAGGAACAAGTTGAATTATAACTGACATTGCAACAAAGATACAACAATACGTTTTATTCTAAATTCAATAATTACGATCGTATTTAAGACCATTGGTTACATTAATTTATGTGCAAAAAACAACAAACACGCCATAACTAAGCAGTTTCATGTGCGAGAAGCACAGTGCTATTCAGATATTTAAGCTCAATATGGGATCCAACTGAAATATTGCAATATATTCACACTTTGATTTCTAAAAATTTTGGTTGTGAACATATGTAATCGCTAACAAATGGAATCATGCACGCAGAACACGAGCAGAATTTTCATAGCTTTCTATGCTCGAGAAGAACATTTCTACACTCGAGAAAAAAATCCCAGGTTCGCAAGTTGTGAAGCATATCGGAGGGAGCCAAAAGTTATGAGATCCCTTTGGGAAAGATGTAGAGATGGCATTTATTCATTAGAAGAAAAGAATCTTGCATTAGGATTCAGTGACAGGGGTACAACAACCTATTATTCAGCAAACTGCACTATTAAACATGCAGAACTTGTAGCAGAGTATATGAAGAAGCTTCAGTTGGAAGCTTATAACACCGGAGTATTAAAAAATGTAGAAAATATGAGATACGCCTAGCATCTGTGGACATTGGAAGTGCCTCAGATATAACTCATCCTGGAGAGGAGTTCAAAGGAAGCATGTTTTCAGTCACCCGAGGAGATTATTCTAAACTTCTAGATCATGTTGTTCACTGTTTAGCAAGTGCTAAGGAACATGCAGCTAATGACACAGAAAATAACATGATGGAGCATTATACACAAAGCTTCAAGAAAGGAACCCTGAATGACCATAAAGATGGTTCAAGATTCTAGAAAAAAAATAAGGGTCCTATTGCAGAAACTTACGTTGGCTTCATAGAGACCTACAGAGATCCAGCAGGAATGAGAGGGGATTTTGAAGGTTTGTTGTCATGGTGAACAAAGAAATGTCAGCCAAATTTGGCACTTTAGTTGTGAATACAGAACAATTTCTGCAAGAGCTTCCATGGCCTAAATCATTTGAAAAGGATAAGTTTCTAAGGCCAGAATTCACCTCACTGGATGTACTCATACGTTCTGGGCATGAAATTCCAGCAGGCATAAACATACCTAACTATGATGAAATACGACAGAATGAAGGATTCAAAAATGTCCACTTGGGGAACGTGATTACATCAAGCCTCCAGCAAACAGTGACACCTTTTCTTTCTCAAGAAGATGTGAACCTAATTACAAAATACAGAATTCCCTCTTTTGAAGTACAAGTTGGTCTTCATGAGCTATTGGGTCATTGAAGTGGAAAGTTGTTCAGAAAAGACAAAGATGGTAACTTGAATTGATTTGGGGAATGTGAATAATCCCCTTAATGGAGAAAAGATTACTTCTTTTTACAAGGAAGGTGGTACATATGACTCCATATTCACTAGAATGAGCTCAGCATATAAAAAATGTCCGGCTGATTGTGTTCGCTTATATCTTTCTCTCAATAAGGATCTACTCAGGATTTTCAGCCAGTTCACACAACATACCTCGTCCGCTTCCTCATTTTCATATCCAAAAATCGTGAGTAGATTCTTATTGGGGCAAACATATAAGCCAACACATTCAGCCCAACATTCTTTATATGTTGAGCTCATTGTAGTAAATATGGAGTCATATGTATCACCTTCCTTGTAAAAAGAAGTAACCTTTCCTCCATTGAGGGGATTCTACACATTTTCCAAATCAAAATTCAGGTTACCATCCCTGTCATTGCTGAACAACTTTCTACTTCCATGACCCAAAAGCTCATGACGACCAACTTCTACTTCAAAAGAGGGAATTCTGTATTTTGTCATTAGGTTCACATTCTTGAGAAAGAAAAGGTGTCACTGTTTGCTGGAGGCTTGAAGTAATCACGTTCCCCAAGTGGACATTTTTGATTCCTTCATTCTGTCGTATTTCATCAATGTTAGGTATGTGTATGCCTGCTGGAATTCCATGCCCAGAACGTATGAGTACATCCTGTAATGTGAAGTCTGGCCTTAGAAACTTATCCTTTTCAAATGATTTAGGTCATGGAAGCTCTTGAAGAAATTTTTCTGTATTCTCAACTAAAGTGCCAAATTTGGCTGACACTTCCTTGTTCACCATGGCAACAAAACCTTCAAATTCCGCTCTCATTCCTGCTGGATCTCTGTAGGTCTCTATGAAGCCGATGTAAGTTTCTACAATAGGACCCTTATTTTTTTATCCAGAGTCTTGAACCATCTTTATGGTCATTCAGTGTACCTTTCTTGAAGCTTTGAATATAACACTCCAGCATGTTCTTTTCTGTGTCATTAGCTGTAAGTTTCTTAGCACTTGCTAAACAGTGAATAACAAGATCTAGAAGTTTGGTATAATCTCCTCGAGTGACTGAATGCATGCTTCCTTTGAACTCCTCTTCAGGATGAGTTATATTTGAGGCACTTCCAGTGTCCACAGATGCTAGGCGTATCTCATATTTTGAAACTTCGCGTTCTACATTTTAATACCCCGGTGTTACAAGCTTCCAAATGAAGCTGCTTCATATACTCTGCTACAAGTTCTGCATGTTTAACAGTGCAGTTCGCTGCATAATAGATTGTTGTGTCCTTGTCACTGAATCCTAATGCAAAATCCTTTTCTTATAATCAATAAATGGCATCTCTACATCGTTCTCAAAGGGATCGCGTAACCCTTGGCTACCTCCTATATGCTTCACTGGTTTTTAACAGTGACTCAAATTTATTGAAGCGCAAGTTAGGGATGAATTTGCTGACACCAAAAGCCATATAGTTACCACAATTTGTAAAAATTCCTGAAGTGTAAACTAATATGGCCTGGAATTCCTCTTCTGTTAAACCATCATAAAGTACTACCTTTCTCAGATCCGTGATAGCCTGAACACCAACAAGGTTATGTAACATAATAAAAACGAGTGGAGACTCAGGAGAAGTCTGAAGCAGAACAAAAAGTCCTCCATTCCATGAAGCCTGGCATAGGTAATAAAAGTATAAATTCTACTTTGTAGAACCAAACTCTTAATCCTGTCTGACAATCCATGCTACCACTAGCTGGTCACTTGGTAATAAATCTAGAGGTTCATATTAGTTTGGAACATCCACAAATTATTCAGTACCACGTTTGCTGCCAACGAGAACATGTGAACCTGAAAGTGATACTTATATTCCCCTTCCACCACAAGGATCACGCGCCCATGAATCCATTGCGAAAGGAACATGTCCTTTAGGTCACCTTTACTCTGAAATGTTCACATAATCGGCTTGTATTAGAAGGAGCATACCCCTTAGGTCGCCTTTGTTCTAAAATGATTGCATGTCCAAGAATCTTTTACGTAAGGAACATCCCAATGCCTGGTCTCCTGGCGATTCGGTGGCAA
Source organism: Deroplatys truncata (assembly GCA_030765065.1). Lineage (NCBI taxonomy): Eukaryota > Metazoa > Arthropoda > Insecta > Mantodea > Mantidae > Deroplatys > Deroplatys truncata. Next base: position 653,808,653 of record CM060990.1, read on the forward strand.
TTTTCATAGTGCTAGTTGCGAAAGGAATATACATATACAACGTAAACAAGATATATACACTTGAGCTATAGTGTACATAAACAGAAACATACACGCTGAATTCAAATTGAGAAAATTGATAATTTCCAGGTAATTATGGTACACATTCCTGCAATTTGATAACAGAAAGTTCTCCAAGAAATTGGCCTTCCTAAATATGAGAGACAGTTTAATGACAAAACTCAGAAATTTCGGAAAAGATACCGAATCTAAACGTATTAAGCTTGAAAAAATGCAAACAATTGCAGTTATGTACTGCATAAACCTACGTGAGTCAAGGTGATCAAGTAGTAGTTTACATTAGTTTGGAACATCCACAAATAATTCAATACCACGTTTGCCTGCCAATGTAATAAAGCCCTACTTTTGTAGCCCAAGTTTACACATTGATGGTACACTCGGATTACACACGTGCTCAATGATTTCAGATACGCTGCAGATCTTATAGTGTAATATACTAGTTATGCAGATACCTTATAATGACTAGTAGATAGCCAGGGCAGTTGTAGCCCATTCAGGTTTCACTACGAAATACATACATAGCCGTCAAGCTAAATCACATTTTTCCGTAGCCGAGTCGTACATATGAACAGATGTGGCACAGCTTTGCCTTTATAACATTATCACATCCACACCTGTTGCAAAATCCTCGAAAAGTAGATCAACATTTTCGTTAAGTAGGAAATCAGATAGCGCGCAGTATAATGTACAGACGGTTGCGATACGTGTATGAAAATGGTTTTATCGTCTAGAGCTAGTTCAACTCGGGTGAAACCACCGTGAAGCACAAGATATGCTCAGAGCTACAAACCTTAGGTTGCCAAACTCTGCTCATTTGCGTAATGAAGACTTGTGCTTTTTCAAGTGCAATTGACTGCGGTGTATGTATGTCATTGAGTTTACCCTGAAGACCTGGTTCACTTCGAGTTAAGCAAATGAGTGGGATCTACAAAGAACATAAATAAGAGCCCCAACACAAGAACCAACCTGTGCGACCTACGCAATTAACACGACCTTCTTCAAGTTTATACGGCTGCGCTTTGTATATGTCATTGATGTTATCTTGTAGAGCTTGTTCACTTCGACTTAAACATGTAAGACAACGCTGTAAGGCATTAACTAGAGCCACAATACAACTTTGTGAACCTCTGCAGACTTAAGTGATGAATGTTGTATTTCTTCAGGTAGAATTATCTGTGCAGTTATATGTCAGTGATTCTACCCTGCAGAGACGTCTCACCTTGAGATAAACAAGTGATCCGAAACTAAAGGGTAAACCAGAGCCATAATCCAAGATCATCACCTCTGCAGAATTACGTAATAAATACCCTGTTTCTTCAACTCCAACTGATTGTGCTTTTGTATGTCAATGATATATCCTTGTAGAGCCTTCTCACTTCACGTTGAACAATTGAGTTGACTGCAAAAGTTATAAACCGTAGCCACAGTCCATCGTTGTCAACCTCTTCAGACTTACGTATTGTACCGTGTCCTTCAAATGGAATCGGATACGTGGTGTGTATGTCAATTTTGTACCACTTAAAGATGCCCCACTTGGACTGGAACAAGTAAGTCTTCCTTAAGTGGTACAAACAGAGACATAATCCGTTGTTGTCAACATCTTCAGACTTATATAGTGAGCACCGTTCAACTGGAATCGGATGCAATGTGTGTATGTCAGGGATTATAACTTGTAGAGGTAGCTCACTTAAAGTTAAACAAGTGAGTCGGTTCTAGAAGAAATGGATCAGAGGCACAATCCTAGGTTGTCAACATCTGCAGACTTACAAAATAAATACCGAAGTTCTTCAAATGGAGCTGACTGCGTATTCGTATGTCAATGAATTTATCCCGTAGAGCTGGTTAACTTCGGGCTAAACAAGCGAACCGACTCTATAAGATAAACCAGAGCCACTGTCTAAGGATGTCAACCTCTGCCGTATTACGCGATGATTACTATATTTATTCAAGTGAGACTGCCTGCGCTGTTGTATGTTAATGATTTAACCCTGTAGAGGAGACTCGTTTCAAGTAAACAAGTGATTCTACTCTAAAAGATATAAGCCAGAGCCACAATCGTAAACTTCTACACACTTGGGTAATGAGTACTGGGTATCCTCAAGTGGAATCAACTGCCCTGCGTGAATATCATTCATTATACCTTATAGAGATTGCTCACTTCAACTTAAACAACTGAGTGGGCTCTGCACGATATAAACAAGCGTTGGAATCCAATGTTGTCAATCTCTACACACTTACTTAATGAGTACTGTGTTCCTTCAAGTGAAATCGTCTGCGTTGTGTGTATGTCAAGCTGGCTCACCTCAACTTACAATAAGTGAGGCTACTCTAAACGATATAAGACAGAGCCGCAAGCCAACGTTGTCAACCACTACACACTTACGTAAGGAGTAGTGTGTTTCTTCTAATGAAATTGATTAAGTAGTGTGAATGTCAATGATTATACCTTATAGAGGTGGCTCAGTTCAACTTAAACAAGCGAGTCGGTTCTACCAGATATAAACAGAGCTACAGTCCATCGTGTCAACCTCTTCAGACTTGCGTGATCAGTACTGTCCTTTAAGTTATATCGGCTGTGTTGTATGTAGCTAAATGATTAGACGTTGTAGAACTGGCTCACATCGACCTAAACAAATGAGTCGATTCTACCAGGCATAAACCAGAGCAACAATCCAACGTTGTCAACCTCTGCTCAATTAGGTAGTGAGTACGTAGTGAGTACTGTGTTTCTGCACCTGCATCGACTGTGCTTTATGTACCTCAAGGACTATACATTGTGGAGCTTCCTCGCTTCTTAAATAACTGAGTCGGTCCTTTGAGAAAATTCTCCAAGAAATTGGCCTCCTTAAATATCAGAGACAGTTAGTTTAATGACAAAACTGAGAAATTTCGGAAAAGATACCGAATCTAAATGTATTAAGCTTGAAAAAACGCAAGCATTGTAGTAATGTACTCGATAAACCTAAGTGTACCCTTGAAAACGTTAAGGTTTGCAGCCTTAAGAAACGGGACACACCTTTATGTGGAGTATCTCTGTTTTATCTTGCAGTATTCTGAAGCAAGTGTCAACATAAAGAAATAGTGCTGTGTGGTCTTAAATTACTACGAAACTGATCCTCATCTACCATCTCGGCACTTGTATATTAGGTATTTTTCTACAATACTAGAATCAAGATTGATCTCCTGGTTACATATTGATGGTACATTCGGATTACTCGCGTGCTCAATGCTTTCAGATACGCTACAGATCTTATAGTGTAATATACTAGTTATGCAGATACCTTATAATGACTAGTAGATAGTAGTATGTCAATGATTATACCTTATAGAGGTGGCTCAGTTCAACTTAAACAAGCGAGTCGGTTCTACCAGATATAAACAGAGCTACAGTCCATCGTGTCAACCTGTTCAGACTTACGTGATCAGTACTTTCCTTTAAGTTAAATTGGCTGTGTTGTATGTATCTAAATGATTAGACGTTGTAGAACTGGCTCACATCGACTTAAACAAATGAGTCGATTCTACCAGGCATAAAGCTGAGCCACATTCCGACGTTGCCAATCTCTGCACAATTAAGTAGTGAGTACTGTGTTTCTGCACCTGGACTGACTGTGCTTTGTGTATCTCAGTGACTACACATTGTAGAGCTTCCTCGCTTCTTCTTAAATAACTGAGTCGGTCCTTCGAGGTATAAACCAAGACCACAAGCCAACGTTAACAAACTCTGTACTCTTACTAATAAGTACTCCGTTTCTTCAACTGAAATTGACTACGCTGTGTGTATGTCAATGATTATACCATGTAGAGCTGGCTCACTTCACCTTAAACAACTGAGTCGGCTCTGCACGATATAAACCAGCGTTAGATTCCAATGTTGGCAACATCTGCACACTTACAAAGGAATTCTGAGTTCTTTTAATTGGAATCGTCCGCATTGTGTGTATGTCAAGTTGGCTCACTTCAACTTAAACAGTGTGTCCATTCTAATAGGTATAAACCAGAGCCACAATCCAACGTTTGAGCGTCTGCACACTTACGTAATCAGTACTATCTTTCTTCAAGTGGAATCTTCTGCGGTGTGTATATGTCAATGATCACACCCTGTAGTGCTAACGAATATATGCAACTACCTAATTTAATATTTAGAAACAGCATCATTTCTATGTTATATGATTACAGAATTTATAAAGAATTTATTACCTCTCCTTCCCACTGTCTTTGGTATTGTATTCTAAGGAACGCTTCACTTATTTTATCCAGCTGCCATGAAGCCTGGGGATGTTAGCCTTGTTTTATTACCTCGTATGCCAAGTGAGCTTGAATATGAGAAGGAACGAACATTTCATTTATGGCCCGTTTTTAATAAAGATGTTGCATATACTATATATATTATATCATTACATACCCATATTGCTTTAAGGCGGGCTGTTATTATATTTTATATTATATAGTTAGACTGGTATCATTTAAATGCTAAAAATACTGCCACATCATGCAAATACCTCAAATGTATGTATTTTTATCAAAATCGTTAGAGACGTTTTTGAGAAAATAAAACATATCGAAAACTTATCCATTTAAAGCATAATTTGGGGCGTGAGATTTTCTAGAACATTTGTGTCGCCTCTTTGGAAGATACTGAACTAAAATACCAAGTTTGGTATTTATCCAACATTTCGTTTTTGAATTATACTGTTCATACACACACGACCTTTTTCTGAAATTGTTCTTTTTGTGTTTAGGCGGCCTCAAAACATGCATTTACGGTGAAATATCGATATTGAACTTTTGAATGGAATGCAATACTTCCTCTACCTATTAGCTACCTGGTAGAGAAGTAAGGTTCATATGGTTCACAGTCTTCAAGTTACCCTTTAAACCCTTCTGCATTGATTTGATTCTGTAAATTCAATTTAAAAACTTTTTTTTTTGTATTTTTTTGTATTTATGTGTTGAAAATTTTCAAAGCTGAGTTAATTGTTATGTTTTAATTGTGCATCTCTTCTTTTCCGACATCTTGCACTACCATCACCTGCATACATAGGTGATTATTTTACATTTCTGGATCTGAAATGCAACTAAGTACACTAGAAGCAAAACTGAACCTAAAGGTGACCCCTGGGGTGCGCGCCACTGTATATGACTTTTTTTCTATTTTACTTGTGGTAATTCTTTACTACGTTTGTGAAGTACCGCGTCCGGTGTGTCGGCTTTGACACCCGGCAGCAATACCGCGTCACAGAGGACGGAGTGACCGCGGTGTTCCTCTAGTAACAGCCGCAAAGTTCCTGTGTTCTGGCTTCTGATAGAGCTTGGTTGCAGACAAACGCAAAATAAAGCAAAGTATGTTATTTCCTAGGTTTCTGCACATGGCAAAAAATGTCTCGTTATCCTTATATCCTTTTATTTTTGAGTGGATCACCTTTACAGAGAAACTATTGTTTACAGCACCCCCTTAAGAGAGCACCGAGGTGAACTTAAAGACGTTGGCTTGCTAAATTGGAAGTAGGTGAAAAATGTCATTGGTCAGTTAAAAACAAATGAAATCCCAATGCGCAAAATCGACTTTCACTTTGTGATCGATATGCATTCCCGTTTTCGTAACGGGCTGTTGTGAATCAAAATTTCTTGCTTCCCGTTCTCGTTTCCGTTCTGGTTACCGTTAGCGGGTGGTTGTGAACCATCCTTTAATGTTTTGAGGTTAGATTAGACATGCTGTTGTATTGATCGCGCTGTTTATTTTGTTTTTGGAAAGAAGGATAACTTGAGAGGTAATTCATACAATATAAACACACAATGCAGGAACATTTAAAAGTCCCTTGGAAAAATGGATTCACAAGCTATTCCCAGAAAATTAAAGATAAACTTTTTACTTGTCATGCGAATATATTAAACATGTGGTAAATTTGATAAAATTATTAATACCAAAATAGAGCAATTTTTGAGATAATGCAAGAGTGGTTTGAGGTGGGCGATTTTCTTGATAATCTTCGTGTCGCATCCTTGGATAGTTACAACAGTGGTGTGACAAACGATTTTGTGAGAATAAAATAAAACAAAATAAAGCACGGGCTAGGTGAAATTATGGCGTGTGGTGTAGAAGAGGCATGACCGCCCAAGGCAGTTAGAGAGGCAATACATGACCAGGTGAATTGCACCTCCCAAGGGTTTTTTCTAAGTTTCTAAACTATAGCAGGTGAAAAAGAGTTGGATGGTGACAAAAGAGCCAAGGACACAAAGGAGAAAACAACGAAAAGAGTTAAGTATGAATTTGAAAACTAAATGAAAAATATCTTATTTCTTACATTGACATAACTTTCTCCACCCTCCATCACTTATTAGAAGCTATACAAATTATTCTTACAAAAGTTTATCTTCCTATCTACTGCATTTCGTTCGAGACAAACCTTTCCGGAAATAGCTACATTGCACATTTCATTATGGATACAAAGGGAATAGCGAAAGTGAAATGTTTTAGAACAGAACGCTATATGCCGGCCTTAAAATTTCATACTATTTCCATGCAATCGCGAGAAACAACTGAATGCAACAGGAGTTTAAAAGTATGGCTAAATATTGAACAATTCGAACCATTAATAACTCGGATATGGCTGATGCCCCAAACAAATTACTTGAAACTTTAAAGAAATGTAAATTTTTTGTGTAGTATGTTTTTGTCTAGTGCTTAGCGTTTACCAGTTATGCAGGATTATATATAAGAGCATAAACTTCCTTCTGAATGAAGAGGACTTCGCAGTGTATTCTCATAAAACTCAAGACACCTGTACATTTTATTTTCCATGTAAAGATCTTTTAATGAAAGATATTTTAATCAAAATCGTTAGAGGAATTTTTTGGAAAATAAAAAAAAATCGAAAAATATTCCATATAAAGTGTAGTTTGGTGGTGGAGGGTTTTCTTGAAAATCTTCTTGTCACATCTTTGGAGGGCATTGAACTTAAATACCAAGTTTGGTATTTATCCGACATACACACAGGCACACGGGCATTTATATATAAATTTTTCCTTGGATTCAAGAGGCCTGAAAATATGCATCTTCGGTGAAATCTCGATATCTAATTTTTTGCAGGAATGCCACGCCTTCTCTACCTGCTATGTAAGCGGTAGAGAAACTTAGTTTTATGCATTAATTTCCAATGATTTTCTCTACCCTCTATCATTTATTAATGGGTATAAAAACTATTCTTACGAAAGCTTATTTTCTATATACTTAATTTTAATCGAGACAACCCTTTGCAGAAGTAGCCACATTACACATTTTGTCATAACTGCAAAGGGAATAGCGACAGTCAAATAATTAGGAACTGGATGTCATATACCTACTCGTCTTAAAATTGCATTCTGTCCATGGAACCGCAAGAAACCAATTAATGTCGACAGGGCTTAAAAAGAACGGTTAAATATTGAACCACTTCAACCATTCGTAACGGATATCTCGGAAATCTTTAATACCACAAAAAAGTTGTCTGTTTGAAATAAATTGTGCGTTTTAAAGAGATCTACATTTTTTGTGTAGTGCGGTTTCGCTTATCGCTTAACTTTACCAGTTATACAAAATCGCTTTCGAATGAAGAGGACTGCACACCATATTCCCAGAAAATTCAAGACATACATTTAATTTTTCATGTAAAAACATTTTAGAGCCATTTCGAGAAAATAAAAAAACTGAAAAACGTTCCATATAGAGGTAGCTGGGTTAAGGATATTTTATTGAAAATCTTTCTGTCGCATCTTTGGAAGATAGTGAACTTAAATATCAAGTTTGGTATGAATCCTACTTTTCCTTTCGGAGCTATGCTGCTCATAGACACACGCGCGCGCGCGCTCACACATACACACACACTGACTTTTTCTGAAAAATTATTTTTATGGATTCAGGGTGCCTGAAAATATGTATTAGTTGTGAAAACTCGGTATCGAAATTTTGGGTGGGATGCAATAACTTCTCTACCTACTATATACAGTCCAGTGCAAAAAAACTGCCGATGCCCATATCAGGTGTGTTCCAACCTACCCGGATGTGGCAAGCTCTTATTGGTTTGAACAAAATGAGCGGTGAAAGGGGGAGGAAACGGAAGTATTTTACCTGAATGGCTCCAAGGTTCTCCTAGACACTCGCCAAATCTGTCCGTCTCTTTTTGGCTTGATGTCAAAAGTCCGGCACTCAAACTCTAACCAATGAGCAGTGTTTGATTTCTGGCTCAGGAGCGTAGGAAGCCGGGGGGAGGTGGTAAGACAAACATTATGTAATAGATACGTATTTATTTTTACCTTGTAGAGCTTACAAGCCATAAAATACAAAATTACAGTTTAAAATTAAGCCCGTGCAAATCATAAGGGCACACTTTAATTACAAATAATTAATAGAGTCAAGCGGTTGGATGAAATTGGCTGGTAAACTACTCTTTAATGTATAGGTATATAATTTGAAAGGAACAAAGGATATGGACAAGAAGCCAAAAATGATTGCCCTTAATAAGCAAGGTTATAGCAAAGCGAGGGCTGCGGAGCATCTCCTAGAACAGCGTCAAACTGGTGGAAGATGTACCACGAATGTGGTTACCGGACACGCAAACCAGGTGGTGTTTTAATTATAAATGCATAACGCAGTCCGCATGGCACCAGAAGCTTCAAAAACATATCACAACGGGATACAAACCAAGAACATGTGAAGAAAACAGTTTAATAAATTAAGTTTTCAGAAGATTAAAAAGTATTTTACTTTGCGTAACAGTCATTTAATAGCTTAGCGCATGGGTGGCGAAAACGCCTTCCTTCCGTGAGTCACCAAATATGTAACACGCACTGCATCACTCAGCAGCATGTGAAAAATAAAGGGACAGTGGCAGAGAGGGAACCGCGCCTACGAGTCAAAATAACTCGCGAGTGCGTTTTCGCCACCTCTGGCTTAAAGCATAATGGGGTTATTATTATTAACCTACTAATAATAATAATTGTTTGCAAAGCAACAAGACCAAGAGAGATTCATTTTCAATTATAAAATCTCACAAACAAGCATGGTAAGCAACTGAGTTATACGAAATGTACCACATAAACAGCATTACGAAAAAAATCGCAAAACATAGTATTTTTACATTACTTGAAAAGAGTTGGCAACCTTCTTTATATTCCTTTTCTTGCAAAAGCCTAATAATAAAACTTATTTACGATAATACTAATTTCGAATTAACTATGGAAGGGTAGAACAAGAATAAAAATTTCATTGCCATAGTCGGGATTCCAGCCACCGATCTCCAGCTTCCCGTGCCGCTGCTCCATCGTCTGAGCTACGATGCCGATATAACACGTCATGAAATTCTCCATACGACTCCCAATTTTCCCGGTAAAGAAACAGGCATCCTTAACTTTGCTTGGGTTAACATACCCCAATGTCGGCTTACATACTTTTTCATTCTGATTCTACCTTTCCAGCCTACGGAAGAACAATTAATAACAGTGAATTTATTGTGTTTTCTCAAAGAGTCTAAAATTGCCTTGGATCCTTACCTCTGGTGCACGTTCGCCATCGCGAAAAAAGGCTTTGCAAAAGCCGTCAATCACCTTGGGCTGCTAGAACCAGATAAGGGGTGGGATGGAGCCATGAATGGGGTGAAGCTACTTTACTAAAGTTCATTATATCAGCAGTTTTTTTTTTTTTGCACCCTAGTTACACTCTCGCGAATAAAAGTGGCCATCTCAAATCGAATTCCCATCCCTAATGTACCCACTTAGGGATGGGAATCGAGACGTGTTAACTCGGAACAGCAGGTACACCTGCTTCGCTCTTAGTGGAAGGTTGGGTCCCGAGAAGTGTGAAGTCGGGACAGCAGTTAAAACCGGTTCACTATTGGCTGGAAAGGCACGCGCTACACCTCACGACACGATAATATTCGGTACCTGGCTCTTGTAGTGCAAAAGTAGCATTACTACCTGTCTGGATTCCCATCCCTACGTGTACTGGAACTTTTTTATTTTCTCAGAAATGACTCTAGCAATTTTTATTACAATACCATTTAAGAATACATATATTTACATCCAAATAAAATTATTATGAATTCTACGGGAATTGAACTCCTCTTCATTCAGAAGGAATTTTGTATAATGTTGTCTAACTGGTAAATCCTAAAAGTAGACAAAATCGTACTACACAAAAAACATATAACTCTTTAAAACACACCATTTACTCTAATGGCATCAGCCATTTCTGAAATGTCCATTACTATTGGTTTGAATTTTATTTTTACTTTCCCTTCCACGTACCTAGAAGCAGAGCATGTATTCCACCCAAAAATTCGATACCGAGAAATTCACTGTAAATAAAATGTTTGAGGCCCCTAAATAAGAAGAAAACATTTTTTTTCCGATAACTGCCAAATTTGGTATTTAAGTTAAGTATTTGCCAAAGACAACACCGAGACTTTGAAAAAAATCCCCCTCCCATCTCAAACCACCCTTTGCTGGAAAACTCTTAGAAATTTATTTATTTTCGAAAAAACGGCTCTAACAGTTTTAATTAAAACAGTATATAGGTATTCAAAACATTTAATGAATTTTCTGGGGATAGCAGGTGTCATCTTCGCCAGGAAGAAATGTATTAGGTTCATATAACGGTTAAACCATAAGGGATAAACGGAACCTTACTGTTCAGAAATCTGGATCTCTAAAACAGATTGTTCCGAATAACTTTTTGGTGGCATCAGCCTGAGATAACCGTTTTTATTGGTTTGAATTCTTTACTACCTTATAACTTTTAAAGTACCTACTGTCGCCATTCAGATGTTTCTCGCGATGTCACGGGAAGAGTATGCAATTTCAAATCTAGCATATAGCAACCCATTTTTAAACATCTGACTATTGAAACGTTTCCTCTGCCCCCCTTGTTCTACAAGCAAATAGGTGCGTAGTGAAGCTAGTTCTGCAGATGTTTATCTCGATTATTAGGATGTATAGGCATACAAAATAAGCTTAGTAAGAAACGTTTGTAGATGCTGTGTAAAAGCAAACGATAGTAGGTAGAGAAACTAATGTGAAAGTAACACATCAGACTTTTTTAAAATTATTTAATGGCCGTTCTTGCTATACATATACGTCACCATAAGCATTGGACACTGGTGATTCATGAAAGGAAGTGATATCTGGGAAAGAAAATTTGGGAATTAAACGTTCCAGCTCTTAACTTTAGGATATCTCCTCGAAATTTGTCAGTAATAACTAGAGCTAAGACAAATATCCATTGAGCGAGGACACAACATAACTACCACCCTACCCAGTACACGTGACGTGGTAATGAATACACGTACCCAGGGCTGCAAGTCCACAGCCAGTAATTCGCTTGCGTTAGTGGTATGGTGGAGTTGCTCTCTGTGAGCTCTGTGTTTATGTTCTGTTCTATCCCTGACGCTACTGTTTACAGATCCAGGTTACCTGTGGCACCCCCTTTCCCACGCCGCGCTGTCGATACAAAGTCGCGGCGTACACACATTGTAAGCCAAAGGATATTTGGCCTAGCTCCAGTAATGACCAATGAGGATAGGAATTTCGCAACTTCCCATCCACGAGTCCCTGCCTTAACGATCTCGGCTATCTGTGTCGCTGAATATTAAGCAGTGCTATAAAAACTTCCCCTAAAATGAAATAAAATTCACCACTCTGCTCCAAAGGGTGTACCAGTTAATATTTTTACTTTCTCTACCGCGTACGTAGTAGGTCGAGCAGTTATTGCATTCAAACCAAAAACTCAATGTCGAGATTTCACCAGAAATACACATTTTGGGATCACCAATTAAAACACAAAAAACATTTAAATATAAATGTCTGCGTATGTATAAGTGTGTGAATGTATATGTGTGGAACAGCATAACTTAAGTCCCGTTAAATACCAACTTGACACTCAAGCTCAACGTCATCCAAGGATGTGACAGGATTTTCAAGAAAACTTTCCCACCCTAAACTATACTTTACATTGAACAGCTCTTTTTATTATTTTTGATCTTCTCAAAAATTATTCTAACGATTTTGATCTAAATCCCATATCTTTAAGATAATATACACTATAAACAAAATGTATACGTTAGATGTTTTGAGAACAGCCTTTGAAGTGCTCTTCATTCTGAATGATTTTGTACAACTGGTACACCGCAAGAGATAGACAAAATCTTACTGCACAAAAATGTAGATATCGTTAGAGTACAGAGTTTATGTCAAATAAGCTTTTACTGGCGTTGACTATTTCCGAGATATTCTTTGTTGCAGAATCTGCCTATATAGACTATCTTCTATAGAATTTATCGGACTATGCTTTCTCGCGGCCATGCAAATTGCGTGAAATATCAAAAGTCATCACAGCGATTCGCTATTCAAAAATCTGACTATCGCTTTAATCTACTCCATTCTTCTTATCTTATATCTAAATGTGTCATGAAGGTTTATCACGATTAAGAAGAAGTAGATAGAAGAATGAGCTTTTGTAAGATTAGCTTGTAGAAGAGTGAGTAGGGAAATTCATGTGAATGTGCATCAAAGAAAATAACATTCACATACAAGGTGTTCAAATTAGATGGAGAAAAAAAACCCATACTTAACCACATTGCTTCGACACCCAGGAGATGTAATACTTTGCAGGTTTTTGGATAATGCTTAACATCCGTTCTTACTACAGACATACAGCAACATCGGTGATGGAAACTTTTTATTTATGACATAAAACTATAATTAAGAAGAAATTTGGGGAGGAAACGTTTACCCTCCCGACATTTGTTAGCAATGAGAAACCGAGGAAAACCGCCCACCTCTCGTTCACCGGTAAGTGCCTTAACGATCTCGGCTACCTGTATCGCTCAATATTTAGACCAGTACCAAAACCTTCACCCAAAATGAGCTAAAATTCATCACTCTGTTCCAAAGTGTATGGGCGTTATTAATTTTTCCTTTGAAGTGGTGTAGAATTTACAGTACAATATGGAGGATGCTCTAGAATTTTTAAAAATTTAAGTACAAGTATTTTGTCTACCATGATACGATATATGTCAAATATAAGAGGAAATTCTAAATTACAAGACTGTAAGAGACAAGAAACATCACATGTGTTACATTCACATGACCTTGTCTACCTTCTATCGCTTGCGAAAGTTTATTTTCCTGTCTACTTCATTTTAATGGAAATAAAGTTTTCCGGAAATAGCTGCATTGCACATTTTGTTATACATACAAAAGGAATAGCGATAGTCAAATGTTTTAAGAACTGGACGCTATACCTGGTCTTAAAATTGCATACTCTTTCCATGACATCGCGAGAAACAACTGAAAATCTACAGGGCTTTTTAAAGAATGGCTAAGTATTGAACAATTCCAACCGTTAATAACAGATATCCAGGAAATGGCTTTTGCCAAAAGAAAATTCATTTGAAATAAACTGTGTGTTTTAAAGAGATCTACACTTTTTTGTGTCGTACGTTTTCATTTATCGCTTAACGTTTACCAGTTACGCAAGATTATATAAATTTCCTTCCGAATTAAGAGTACCTCACAAGCTTTTCCCAAAAAATTCAAGATATACATATCATTTGTCATATAAACATCTTTACTGTGTTAGTTTAATCAAAATCGTTAGCGCCATTTTTCAGAAAATAAAAAATTGCGAAAAAGTTCTATGTAAAGTGTAGTCGGGGATGGAAGGATTTTCTTGAAAATCTTCGTGTCGCATCTTTGAAAGGTGCTGAATTTAAGTACTAAATTTGGTATGTAACCGACTTTGGTTTATGAGTTATGCTGTGCACACACACACACACCCACACACACACACGAACGAATTCCCTTTTTGGATTCAGGGGGCCACAAAACATCCATTTCTGGTGAATATTCTTGGGTGGAATGCAATACCATCTCTACCTACTATGTACAGTGTGGTGCAAAAAAGTGCCGATATCAGGAAACGCGGTTTAAGTTTGCAATCAACAATTAACACACATCTGCCGCGCCCTATTTCCATCCCTCATTCGGCTACAGAGGTTCGAACCAATAAGAACCGAACTCACTCAGGGGCTAATATAGACAGTCATTGTTTCAAACATTCAGGTGACATATACCGATTCTCCACCCCTTTTATCACCCAGCTAGGTCTGAAATTTCTTCATAGGATAATCCTAGCGTATCGGACTTCAGCTAAAACCAATTAGAGGCAGGCGTCACCTTGCCATCACGCCTTGTGCTATGTATCTCACTAATAAGCATATTTATGCTAGTTCTGTCAATTCATTGGCAAATTACGAATGGGTATAGGTGCGGAAGGTGACTTTCCTCAACTAGAAAAGAGAAGGAGAGGTAGATAACTTGTGTCTCATTTTAATATGGTGGTGACCGATTTTGTCGATGTTTCGCGAGGTTAATTGTGAATATGCAACGAACAGCTGTTTGGAAATGCTGGAGTCAATCCTCAATTTCAGTTATAGGTCTTCATATAAATTAGCGTTTCCTAGATATTTACGTGTTCTTAAACAGGCATGTTATACCCCCTTCCTCCTTCAACGTTCTAAGGATGAAGGAAGCGCCAGCAGATATCTTAAGTCAGCCCTTACAGACGAACAGAAATCGGATGTAGATTGCTAATTCTTGTGGGATGTGTGCGTAGCAGAACAAGCAAAAATATAATTTTTCGACAAATTTTAATCTCCCGATATACAGCACTATAATTATGCAAATTATCACAGTTTTAATATCAGGATTAGTTCAGGAAAGAAAAACTTCAACTCGGCGCTCCCTTAATGGGGCCTGAAAATATTAGTTTCCACTGAAATTGTAATACTTTCTCTGTCAACATGATTTGCTCCAAAAAAAAAGAATGTACGAATAACGCGCAATATGCCCATGTGCAGAAGGCCAAGAAAAGACATCCGTTGCTTTATTTCGCGTTTGTCTGCAATCAAGCTCTCCGATAGAAGCCAGCCGTGAGAACATAGGAACTTGCGGCTGTTACCAGACAAGCACCGAGGTCATTCCGTCCTCTGTGACACGGCATCGCTGCCGGGTTTCAAAGCCAATACACCGGCCGCGGCACTTAACAAACGTGGTAAGAATTACCGCAAGTAAAATAGAAACAAGGCACATACAGTGGGGAGTACCACAGAGGTCAGTTTTAGAATCTTTTTGTTTCTAACGTACTTAACTAAATTCCAATTCCGGAAATGTAAAATAAACACCTATGCAGATCATGGCAGTGCAATATGTAGGAACAGAAGAGATTCGCAATTAAAGCGCAACCATTAACTTAACTAACCTAAGAATGGGTTAAACAGGAACTTGAAGACTTTGAGTCAGACCTTTTTGAGAGTGTTTAATGTCCCTTCTTGTTATACATATACAGGAGCATAGCTAAGGGATGCTGGTGATTCATGCAATAAAATGATAAATGCGAAAGGAAATTTGGGAATTAAACGTTACAGGTCTAAGTTTAGAATACCTCCCCGATATTTGTCAGTAATGACCAATGAGGACTGACGAATTTCGCGGACCTCCCGTTCACGTGTCCGTACTTTAACGATCACAGCTATCTGTGTCGCTTAATATTTAGCAGTGCTACCAAACATTTCCCGTAAAAATGAACCAAAATGCATCACTCTGTTCCAAAGAATATTATGGCAGGTGTTATTTTTTCAATTCAGTGCTGTGAAATTTAGAGTACAAAATGGCACATGCTGTAGAATTTTTAAAATATATTTAAAAGTATTTTGGCTACCATGATAAGATTTATATCAATTTGTGACGAAATTATAGTTTCCAGTGAAATTCTGATACTTTCTCTGTAAAGGTGATTTGGTCAAAAAGTGAAAGAATATATAAATAACGAGAAATTATGGTCATGTGCAGAAGACTGAAAAAAAGGCAATTTACATTGCTTTATTTCGCGTTTGTATGCAACCGAGTTCTCCCACAGAAGTCAGCCGTAAAGTCACAGGAACTTAGCGACTGTTACTAGAGGAACACCGAGGTCATTCCGTCCTCTGTGATGCGGTATCGCTGCCGGGTTTCAAAGCCGACACACCGGACACGACAAGTCACATAACATCTGCGAAATTTACACAAAAATTGTGAAAAATTAAAAAATTTATTTTGTTCATCAGAAAATATTATGAATTTTAAAGTTTAAAAAACGTATCTTTCTTCCACTTGGCGCATTTAAATACCAATTAACTCAAGCTATAAATGGAGATGCCCATGCTTACCGATAGGTTCGCCTAAGTTTAAGCTTGTTTTCTCATAAATGTTCTTTCAGCATTTTTCCAGACTCAAAATGCACCACACGATGCAACTGTTTACAAATTCCTTTGAAACATTGTTACTGCCTCTCATAGGTACAAGAAGAAAGCGGCCAACACATTTTGGAAGCAATGCTCCTGTTTTTAAAAATAGATTATTAACTTCTGAAAAGTCATTAACTTTGGAGAGTACAAAAACAATGATTTCGCTACAATAATTAGGGTTAATACAAAGCATCAGACTGACAGTTCTTTTTGTTAACTCATTTATTACAAAACCTGAAGTTCTTGTGTGAATATTTTTAAAAATACATAATGTGGTGCATTTTTATAGAACAATGCATTTACGCAAGAAAAATGAATATTTAAATAACCACATAAGATAGACTTTTAAACATGGAAAAAACATTGTTGATACAGTGTGTAATATTCATTCATTCATTATCTGTTTATCCTCCTCTTATGTAACACTTACACCCCCCAGGACTTACAAGTGGGTGCCTGGGGTCAGAGGCCCGTCGAGGAGCAGACGCTCATGGATCAGACAGAGCATCCAGGATGGGTGATCAGCCTGGTATGGGATGAAGGAAGTAGATGAAACGAAATGTTGGTGAAATGGATGAAAGGAAAGGTGATGATGGAGCAGTCGGTGGAATGAATGGCGAGGGAAACCGGAGAACCCGGAGAAAACCCGTCCAGACACCGCTTCATCCACCATAAATCCCAAATGCAGGTCCCTGTGATTGAACCCGGTCCGCCTCGGTGGGAGGCGAGAGGTCTAACCACTCGGCCACGTCGCCGCCATATAGTGTGCAATAAATTATAGAAATTTCAACAAGATATATACTGCAAATTTTCCTAATTTTACAGATGCATTACCTTAATTGTATTTATTGGGTTGTATCATAAGTATTATGTTTTTAATTTCGGTGTTTTATAAGATAGAATTGATTTTCTTTAGTTCGCCAATGCTATTTACAGGATACCATGGCTAGTATTGGTATATTGCCAGAATGTGTTAGTCGCCAGTTATTAATACACAATCACAAAATGTAAGTTACAATGTTTGAGATTAGAGTCCTTATAAAGTACTTCTGGAAACAAGGTTATAAAGGGACTGCAGCGGCTCGAAAAACACGCGAAGTGGGAGGAGAAAGTGTCCTTAGTGAGCGTGTGGCACGACGATGGTTCCAACGTTTCTATTCTGGAGAACAAAACACTAAACATGTACCACGTTCCGGAAATTGTGGGATATTGAGAATACACGCAAAGTTTTAAAAGAAAATCCGTAAAAAAGTACTCGTAGGCTGTCAGAAGGGCTTGGTCCATCAAACGATACCATACATCGCCAGATTAAGAAACTTGGAAAATCAATCAGAAGCTGTAGATCTGTGCTTTATGAACTGGCACCTCAACAGCTCAACGTAGAGTGGATATCCGTCGTCAGCTTATAGGTAATCGCATGGATGATAGCTTTATCAGGAGAATTGTTACATGTGATGAAACATGGATCTATTACCGCAACCCTGAGCCTCAAAATGGTGCCTCAGTCCCCGTCAACCTACCAAAATAATCGTTAAAAGGAATCAAATAGGCCCCAAAGTAATGTTTTGTGTCTGGTGGAATTTTGAAGCAGTGATTCACTGGGAGTTTGTTCCAAACGGGCGTGCAGTCATTGTGGATCTTTATTCTCAATAGCTGGAACGAGATCGTGAAATTTTGAGACGGAGATACCCAGCATTAGTGAACCGAAATAGAGTTCTTTTGCAGCAGGACAATGCATTACCCCATACTGCACGAACGACCATGATAAAAACTCAGGAATTGAAAGGAGTCGAACTCCTATCACACTCAGCATACAGCCCTGATCTTGCACCTTCAGATCACCATCTGTTTTGAACCATGGCCCATTTCTTGCGTGGAAGAAATTTCGAAAACATTGAAGCTGTCGAAGTGGGTCTCACGGAATTCTTCGCATTAAAAACCAGAGACTGGTACCGTCACGGGACAATAAACCTCGCTGGAAGATGGCTAAAGTCCATAGAACCTGATGGTCTCTACTTTGAAGAGTAGTAGTTTAATTTCTTGTCAAAAAACGTTCCTTTTTTGTTTTTGTAAATGGGGGCGGCCCCACACCCGCCGCCCCCGGTGACGATCATCCTCAAAGGCTACATCGTCTCCCCATGCACATGCTGTTAGTGTCTAAACATGCAGGCTAAGGGGGGTGCTTGGTTAGTATTTGCGTGCAAATGCATGGTACAGGAGTAGTGAGGAAGGTTTTCGGGTTCCGCGGAAGCACCCCGGTTAGTATCCGTTAGTTCTACTCAAGCTAGTATGCGGAGCAGGCAAGCGTCTCCTTACAGTTTCCCGGCGCCCGCCATGACAAGTCCCGACTGGCGCCCAGGGGGTTATTGCGTGCGGTGAGCTTTTGGTGTTAGTGGTAAGAGGTGCGTTTAGAGCTACAGCTTATGTCTAAGTGAGATGGCGCGAGTGTGTTAAGGTTACGGTGTACGGAATGGATGACGTGGCGAGGGTTTACCGTCGGTTGCCGTGGTGTAGGTCCGGGGCTGGCTGGCCGGTGAGCCACGGGTTTCTGCTTCGCTCTTCGCGGTGTTTCTGAAATTCTGTTTTAATGATTAAACATCAGTTTGGTTATTTGCCTGTCCTAAATTCATTTGTTCTAACATTTCCAGTACATTTATATTGTATGAGTGTCCAGCACAACTGGTGTTTGTTTGTGTTCTTTTGAGAGGCGGAAGAAGAGCGAGAGAGAGCGAAAAATTCCACTTCTTGTGCCTCGTTTTGCAGTTGCTTTCACTGTAGTTTGTTGTTCCAACTTTACCAAAAACTGGCATTTTGGGCTGTTTTTCACCATTTTATTTGCGCTAGTCCTTTTGGTTGCCTGCATTTTTAGGCCAATTCACATACATATTTTGTGAACTGCTTATAACTAATTACAAGATTCGTTTGGCTAACTAAGATGCTATAGTGTCGGCAACGGTGCCCTGCTCTCCGAAATTTTAACCATAAATATTGGTTGTAACATAAAAATACAATTTTTAAGATTTCTCAATAACCCTCAAATTTTGGTTTATTATCCTTATTGAATTTTGCAAACATTTTTCATAGTACATGAAATTTACTGTTACCCCTTCATTTTAGCAAAGTGTATAAATGTTTATTGAATGAACCCTCACACTTGAAATATTGAAAACCTAATGAACGAATTACAAATCCTAATTGACATATTAAGTGATTTGTTTGCAAGAATCAAAGTTGCTTTCACTCAAACGAGTGTAAATATTTCTTGTTTAAGTTTGTTGTTACTAACTTTCTTCTCAATTATTTAGATGATTTCTCTCATGCATGGCGAATTTATCATTTCTAATTAATCGGTGACCGGCCAAAATGTGACCAATGAAATTTCACATATAATTTACCCTGAATATTACAATTACTATCCGTACACTAAATTATCATACACTGTTAGGAAAGTTCAGCTAGTTGGAACAAAGTGTTTACGCTTTGAATGGCTTTAACAATTGCCGATGTAGGTCCCCCAAATGTTGCAATTGTCTATACCCTATAACTGATAAGTGTGTGGAACGAACTGGCCTGTTATCTCCGTTGGCTGTCTCTATAGTAAATATATTCTATGGTACTCTTTGCTCAAGGCGGACGATTTTTCTTTCATTTTGTTTCTTTACTAGAACCAAATCTCCAAGCTGCTGTGTCCCTTTATTTCTGTGCATCTTTGCCGATTTCTTAATTTGATGGCCCGACAGTTCATGTGCTGCTACTACTGACTTCGTTATCTTATCCGCGAGATCCTTGTCGCTTACTTATCTAAGTTACAATCTGCTTTCTACATTTCTTGACTGCTAAATATTCTAGCATCTTTCTTGCTGAATTATATTATTATGTACAATTCTTGTTTGATATTCATTTATACGTCTATATGTCTGTGTTTGTATGTATATGTGTGTATGTGTGTGTGTGTGTGTGTGTGTGTGTGTGTGTGTGTGTGTGTGTGTGTGTGTGTGGTATATCCCTTTGATCTTGAATGTGAGTCAGACACACTACCCCCGCACTACAGAGGCGGGCGAGAGCGATGTTGTCCGCATCGAATTCGTGCAATTTAGCTTTAAATGTAACGAAAATATATGGGATTCACGACATTGTATGAGTAGCACAATAAAAAATAGTGCACATTATTTTCATTTCTTGCTACACTATTGGATAATAATAATAACAATAATAATAAATTATAATAATTAATAATAATTCAATAGAGCACAAAGTAATCAGAAAGTGGGGAGTGCTGTATAATGGCGGCTAGTCGTCTGCTAAGGAAAAAGAGGGACTCCTGAATCTTTTGGATATAACAGTTTGGGATGAGGGAATCTCCTAAAATTCTTAGTGTAGTATCTTTGAAACAAGATAGCAAGTTTGCTGTTTATCCAACTTTTCATTTTTAAGTTATCTATGCTGTTCACAGAAAAGCGCGCGCACAGATACACATTCCCTGTCTTTCGCGCGCGCGCACACACACACACCCCTCACACACAAACCGTCTCACTCATACACTCTCGGACTCTCTCTCACAACCAAAATTCTGACTCACACACTCACTCTCACACTAATACTCACAGATAAGCACTCACACTCTCAAATAAACGCTCACACTCAGACACACACATTTTCTAAAGCTCACAACACACACTCTCGTTCTCTCTCTCTCTCTCTCTCTCTCTCTCTCTCTTTCACTGTCCTTTACTTAGTCCACAACTCTCACACTCCAAATCTACAGCTCTCACACGCTTTCGCACTCACCCACACTCTCTCACACTTACGGTCACATATACATCATCTCTCTACATTCCTACACTCTTTCATACACCCACAGTCTCTTTCACACACGAAACCACTCTCTCACATACTATCACTGTCTACACCACTCTCACACTCCACAACTGACACACACACTTATCACATCCACACTCTACAATTCACACCTCCCACACACTCACTTTCCCTCGCACTCACACTCTCTCACTCTTAGATACATGGGGGAAAAAGTATGTTTACTAAAAGCGCAAAGCTCAAAAACGAAAGATATACATAGATAAATACCAAATGTACATTTTTTTCAGTTTCCATGAATAACTATAGGTAAATAAGAATTTCTTTAAAAAGAGCAAAAAAGCATTTCCTCCATATAAGTTGTTCGGAAAATGCCAAATTTCGTAATTATTAGGGCTAGGATATTTATGACCTAAAAATCACCATAATATGACAAAAAATATGCTGTTATGACCAAACATTTACCAAAATATGCACAATAACATAATAAATATGACTAACAATATTAAAATGAGTTAAAATTTCTATTGTATAATAAGTTAGTAAGTCAGTTTTGATAATGAACTATTTATTTGAGAATAAAATGCACATGAGAAGCAAGCTAAACTATGCAATTTGACATTCCAGTATGATTTTTATTACCTAACATTATAGGAACATAGTTAACCTATGTGCTTTTTACATCCTCATTCTACTTCATATAAGCTCTGAGTTGCAATACACAATGAATACCTTGTGAAATTTTTCAAATGAAAAAGATTTCCTATTGTCAACCAACAAAGCCTTGTACTTCGAAAAGCTCATTTCTACTTCACCTGACACAAGAGGAGCATATTTAAAATGAACAATATCATTTGAATCTAAATCTGAATGTTTAAGAGAGAACTTTTCACCCAACAAAATCATTGAAATGGAATACAGTGTATGATACCCTTCGTTTTTTTAACACCTTTTTCATTTTCTTTGACACTTCTTTTCCCACTTTACCACAAACACCCTCTAATTTATTCACAACTTTTTTCACTTGTTCTATCTGTTTCAGTAGCGGCACTTCTGATTCCTCCAAAGCAGTTATGACAGCTGGAAATAAATACAAAATTTGATTTTATGTATGAAAGTTTGCCTGAAACTTCACCATTAGACATTAATTAATGAGCTAGTCCAATTGAAGTAGCTTCACTGCTATCGAATGAATCAATGATGCCTTTCACAACGTTGAAGTTCTGGCAGTAATAGTTGCAGGCATCAATCCAGGACCCCCATCTTGTCAAAATGGGAGATGGTGGCAAGGGAATGTCTGGAGCTAACAACTTAAATGCTGCAACACGTGAAGGGACTTTCAAAAATACCTTTTTGACACACCCAATAAATTTGTCAACGTCACTGAATTTACTACGAATCTCCTCTGCAACTCGGTGCGAGGCGTGAGCTAAACAAGTCACATGCACCATTTTACTGTACAATGCTTTTAGAGAATCGGCAGCTTTCACCATATAAGGTGCAGCATCCGTTACGAAGAGAAGTACATTGTCATGCTTAACACCTTCGGGTCATATGGCACCCATAGATCTGTCGAACAACTTAGAAATGGTGGAAAAGTTTACTTTTTCTAAATGTTCACAGTTTATTAGAAACTTTTCGCCTGGACCATCTACTTCCAAAGTTCCCACAATGACATTTGCAATATATCTTCCCATAGAGTCTGTAGTTTCATCAATTGATACCCAAATTTGTTTATTTACAAGCTGTTGTCTGATTTGTTGTATTGTTTTTTCGTAGCTTCGGGTGACAAAGTTCTTTCTTAATGTGGAAAAATCAGGAAGAGATTTGCCTGTGCATTTTTCTAAGAATTCACGAAATTTTGTTTAGTTTACTTAAGGGGATATCAGCACAAAGGAAAGCTGCACAAACATCTTCGCAGAATGGTGGATAAAACTGGCGGGATTCCCCTAGGAGCATTTGCTGTAGTGTTTTTTTTTTTTTCATTTTCAATCCGCTGTACTACACGTTTGTGTTTATCTGTTGCCACATGCTGCTGAACGTTAAATGACTTCTCCGCAGTTACTCTTACATCGCACAGTTTACAATACAGTATTTTACCATCACTTAAAAATACTTTCTCACCATATTGAGACACAAACTTTATAGTTTTACTTGAACATTTTGCTTCACTTTAGGCATTTTCTCTGAACTGTACTGCACACGCTTACGACTTCAATAAGACTAAATAACACAATGAGTGAATTAGACACTTGTCTGCAGCCCAGGGTCCTGAATGACTTAATCAGCTACCTGCTCATAAAGTAACAATAGCTTACACAAACTCACTGATGCGTAAGGGTGAAGTCCATATTGTGAATTCAGAGGAAACAGGGAAGGAAGGTAGATACTTGCCATTTTCCAGGAAACAAAATGAGGTGGGCAATTCTGAGAAATGTAACACGGAAGAAATAAATTGCATGAGAAAGTTCTTTTCTTCTTGAAAGAGTGAAAGTAGACGAATATGACCATTTACTTACTAAAACATGCTCTATCAGAGAGAAATGGCCATATATGCAAAAATATGACTTAACAATTAGGTTAATTCATTTCGCTGTTTCATGAGAAGCATTTAATATGTATTTAAGGAGCATGTCAGTCCTACCAAAAAATATATGCGCTATCATAAATATCCTAGCTCTAGTAATTATAACACATGCTATATCTATTTCCCATACAAAAACAACACATCCAATAGAAAAAAGAATCTTTCCACATGCACTACTATGTGGCTATTTTCATTAAATCATGTTATACTCAGCGCGCTGATGTTTCTTTGGTTGGTAGCCCAAAGCCACTGACGTCATGCCCCCCGATACAGTCCATACCGGAAGACTAGCCGCCATTACGTTACTGCCTAGCTTTTATATTCATGATTGGACGGTTAAAACCAAGGCCGCCTCCAGTTTTGCCGCCCCGTGCGATAATTGCGAGTGCCGCCCCCTCACGCATTCAGACATAACTTTTATCCGCAACGTCATTCCTCCAAGACTACTTATTCTTGCACAAAGTAAATTTGTTTATTTGCTTGCAGGTGTAAACTATAGATGAAACTCAATAAGATATAAGAACAACTTTCAGGATACCACTAGGACGATAACTGACGTGAGAGGTTATGGGTCACCAATGTAAGCAAGGAAACCAAAGTCTAAAACACTCCTGTTTATTTACGTGATGTTTGTTGATAAAGTAGTAAAATCTTCCGGGCTGGAGGCCGTGGTCTATGGCTAAAATTGTTAACACCCGACGATTCGGTCAACTGTCCGTGCTTTCGTATGCGATGTTTATTGTTGAACACTTCTAGCGCACGGGATGTTTTGAGGAGATCATAAATGAGGATCGCATCCAAATTACTCTGGAGCTACATTTGTCATCAGTTTCACAACTAAAAATCTCCAAAAAGTCGCTAGAGTTTAAGCATGATTTGTAAGTCCGTCATATTTTCACACATCTTGTTCATATTTTTAAGATTTTGGCGCCCATAAAACCTGCCGCCCTCAGCGGTGGCACGGCCAGATCTCCCTTGAGCCAGCCCTGGCTAAAAGAAACGTTCATTGAAATTACGAGAAACTTTTATAAAGAAATGCTTACGATTCAACGGTAAACACTCCAAATTACAAAAATGTCACTTCGTTTCTTGTTTTACAAGGAATACGATTTGAGGCGAAAAGTCATAAGCTGACATAGGCAATTCTTATTACCTGGTGTAAGTCATTACACGTTTTAGTAATGTTTCTTTAAAGTAAATGTATATTTTTGGAAAAAGCATTCTTAAAATTTAGCCACCTTATGCTGTCATGTGCTACAGTTATTTTGGAAATGATTATGCATTTACTTAGAAAATTATCTACTGTACGTATACTGGCGTGCATGAAATGTGACCCATAATGGAACGGAGCCGTATATGTTGGTACTGACAAACTCTACCTACACCCCCTACCAGCGTGGCTACCCTATACACTGGATCGGGAGGGTATTTACCTCCCCAAAGGTAGGTATGGTCGACCTACCGAAGGGTAGCATAAAAATGTAAACCTTATATTTTCATGCTGCACTACCGTTTTGTTAACATCGGTTTGCTTATTGCTGTTTAGAAGTGACAACAACTTTAAGCTTTGTCTCCATGTAGCCGATGAAAGCTCTATATATGTAAATGTCGTTGCCACACATGCAAATGTTTCTTCACCCCTTCCTCCACAAGTACGAATCATTTGTAATAAGTTCAACCTTTCCCTGTACACCAATCGTAGCAGAATCTTTCATAGAGGGTATCAGAACCACCCTTTTATTCCACAAAGATCATAAACATCGTTGATTTGTTAGTTATCTCCCTGAATTGTTTTTCAAGCTAGTCACATAGAGAACTGATATTGACAGAGTGGAGTCAAGAATTAGTTACCTGAAGGTGGAACACTTACGGGGAGAAAAACACTTTGGCGATCTAGGAGAATGGGTCACGTTTTATACACAATAGTGTACATACGTAAGGCGCCAACGGGATAAGGAGAATCGTAACAGCAAAATTGTTACTTAATTTACTCTGGCATATGTTTCAATGCTATTATTGGCAGGAATCAAGATAATACCGAAGTGCACACCACATAGCTTATGTGTTGTATTGCATGGTGGTGAATCGAGTAGTAGTAGTAGTAGTAGTAGTAGTAGTAGTAGTAGTAGTAGTAGTAGTAGTAATAGTAGTAGTAGTAGTAGTAGTAGTAGTAGTAGTAGTACTCGTAGTAGTCGTAGTAGTAGTAGTAGTAGTAGTAGTAGTAGTAGTAGTAGTAGTAGTAGTAGTAGTAGTAGTAGCAGTCGTCCTCCTAGTAGATAGTAGTAATGGTGGTCCTGGTAGTAGTCGTATTAGTAGTACTAGTTGTAGAGTTAGTAGTTGTAGTAGTAGTGTTATTAATAGTATTAGTAGTGGTAGTAGTAGTGTTAGTAGTACTAGTAGTAGCAGTGGTGTAGCGTAAGGGTAGACTTTGAAACTGAGTCTACCTAAATAAATTGCCAAGAAACTAAGTAAATTTTTAAACGTATAAATAAAGATAGCCTCAAACAAGTGATGAAAAACTAATTAATAGAATCACCTTCACCGCTGCTTACCCCAACGCCTACTGCTAAGTGTCAGAGTGCAGTACTACGTACTTAGGCAGCTTCGAAACCTTATGATGCGACAGCAAAGTCGAGTAGAGACTGGGATGGCTGAGCGAGTGCAAGTCTCATCAAGAGTGGACTTTATAGCTTTTCCCACGTTTAGTGAGGTGTTTAGTCTCTATGTACCTGAGCTCTCCAAGGTCCGGAAACAGGACAATAGGGGTTGGAGACAAGAGTAGGGCAAGATGTAGTAGTAGTAGTAGTAGTAGAAGTAGTAGTAGTGGTAGAAGAAGTAGTAGTAGTTGTTGTAGTGTTGGTAGTAGTAGTATTACTAAAAGTAATATTACTAGTGGTAGTAGTAGTGTTAGTAGTAGTAGTACTAATAATAGTGGTAGTCGTAGTAGTGGTGGTGGTGGTGGTGGTGGTGGTGGTGGTGGTGGTGGTGGTTGTAGTACTTAGGAAGCAGTTTAAGAACCTCAGCCTAAAAAGTGTTTGTGCACGTCCAGATTTCTAATTTAAGGATCAATATCTACATTTTTTACTATTTGCAGTATTTGTCTCACTAAATTAGGGCCTGTTTCTAGCTTTGCGGTAGCTCCAAGAGCTTGGTACCTTGCCCGTTCTGTGGCTTCGCATTCTAGTAGAATGTGTTTCGCCGTTTCATCGGCTTGTAGACGTAGAGCGCAAACGGGTTCCATATGGTATAGTCCCACTGTCTTCGGGTGTTTCCTGAACTTTCCATGTCCAGTTATGAAGTTTATAACTCTTCTAAGTGAGGGTTTGTTACGCTTAGTAAGTAAATTACCTAATTATTCTCTAGCTTATTAATTATCGCTTATGGGGTTTGTTTTTGGTTATGTATTCCGATTTCTTTTGGATTGCTTTCCGAGCCGAAATTCTGTATTTTTTCGCATTTAATATGCTTATGTTGACCGACTAACGACACCTTATTCTTGTAAAACTATAAACTTCACTAAGTACATTCGTCACTAAACGAGTGAAAATAAATGTGCACACTCACCATTTCCACCTTCATCGGTGATGGACTCCGCCACTTCAAAGGGAAATCACTTGAATTTCGACACTCGCCACTCTATTGACACGAACCATACAGTCAGTCTGCCTGCCTCCCCCCACATACCGAGAGGACCAGCAATGCGTCATGCAGTCGTCATCCAGAAAGTAACTTTCTGAACGATACTGCTCAGGCTAAACGTCTGTGGCCCTCATTTGGGAGGTTCCGGGTTTGATCCCCGGCCACTCTAACCCATGGGTTTTTTCGCTTTTTTTCCTGGGTTGTCAGGCGAATACTGGAATGGGTTGTTCATCACCGAATCTCCCGTCCCTCCATTTCCTTCCATTATTCATCTCATTCAGCCTTCACCCCGTTTGGTCTCTTTCAGGGCCGAAAGTGTCGGCAATGGTATTTCGGTGCGGCGTGGCAGGGGAAACGGATGCTCTCTGTGAACTTTTACTGTCCGTCGTCCCTCACCTGGTTGCCGGGATATATGGACCTCTCCTTGGAGGACATTGGATCCTATGTGGGACGGAATCCCCGGTCTGCCTGTCCTACTCCAGGGGCGTCTATATCTGAAAACTGTTGGGACCCTATCATTGCTGTGCCATCACTGCTGGTTCCGGCCGTCTGGTGTCTCCCTTCACCTCATCTCTTCCTTCCGGAGGCGCACCCCGTGGGGCGTCGGTGCAATATCCCCATCCCTGGATCGGTGCCGAATCCCTTCCACTTCACATTCCAATCCAAAACCGAAGTTTCTTATTATTGACTGATAGGCCCATTGTTGTACGAGGTCTACTACTTCAGCAAAACACGATTTGTACATTCTAGGAGAAGGAGAAACAAACGTCTCTGATTTCCTAGATTAGTGAAATGCTATAAATCGGTTTCCGTTACATTCCATTAAAGGCTTTTGCCACATTTCAGAACTTCTAACTCCAAAAACGCATAAACGGCTTTATCGAGTCAGTAGCAGGACATCCATGATTATCTCTCTAGCAATAGTGAGGACCCGAGTTCGAAATCTGTTTAAGTGAGTTCCCTGGGTAAACTTATTTCAGGGTATAGGCGTAACTTGGAGTGGCCGTGAGGGGTACATTTACCCCCCTCTCAATATTTCCAACATAATATTTCATTTAATTACTTTAAGCAACATAAAATTGCACGTATATTTAAATTTGTAGAGCAGTTCTCAAATAAAAATGCGTACATTCCCACAATTTTATCTACTCTAGTGCTGTTATTTTTTCATACCAGTAAGCAGGAAATAAGATAAAAATCATCGCTTATTTTTCATGTAGCATTATTGTAGCTATTTAACACGTTCTGGGTTCCAATGTCGTAGTGGTGGATTGCAGACCAACTGTTGGCGTTCACTTTGTTTCTCAAATTATGCAAAGCATTTTTAACACAATGGTTAACATATTTGCGACTTGTTTTAAAGCAGCCTCAGCGGACAAACAGCGGTATCAACTATCTGAAACCATTTCCTATGTACATTTATAAGTAACAGGAAGTAGATAGACAAATAAAAAAATATGTTAGTGTAGTTAACTTGTAGACTATGTATGAAAATAAATATAAAAGGTGTGCGAATATATTACACACACCTGGCAATTGACAAAAATAAGGAAACAACGTACCTATTGTTACTGCTTAAGTTGTATTAATTATTGATGTTAATGTTTTAAATTTATTTTATTTTGCTGAAAAACCTACTGAGAACTACCTTTAAATGTGAATATTTTATACAGCGTTTCACTATATAGACCTAATCCCCCCAAAGGGAAACCTCATGTTCAAGATTTTTCGTTAACCTGTTCAAGATGAATGTTCCACAACTCTCAACACCTTGCACCCCGAACTCGCCTAAGGGCCCATTCACCTTTTATTCACAGCCTCAGCCTTAGATGCTAAAATGGACTTTACCTAAACTATACCTTCAGAAAGAAAGAAACAATTAATGACAGATTAACCAGCAGGTTCATCCCTATCACATCATCATTACCATAATCACCATGTCATTACAACCGTCGTCGTCATAATCATAACAATATTATTGTCCGGATCATCACAGCCGTTACTATTCTTGTGGTCATAAACATATAACCAACATTAAAACTGACGCGTTATCACCATCGATCCTGCCATGATCTTCAGGCTGAATGAGCGTTAGTTTTCTGTGTCCAAGTTGCGGGTTCGACCCCGGCACTGGACGATTACATGTACGATTATCCGCCCCGTATTATACGAGACACTTCCGTATTGAGGCTGGAATTTCGCCTCGTAGATAATGATGTGTATAATTACGTGAGTAATCACAGATACGAGCATGTGTAAATATTTATACTTAGGTACAGATTGTTTATTATAATAATTATAATGTCCTCATGCAAAACTGTTAGGTTAAGACTGTTATAAAAGGTATTAAAAGCAGATGAAAGTGTACATATTTGTAAGATAATACTAGGTAACTCTCGGGTATCACAAAGCTTTGTGTACAGAAAAGTTACATTCTGTAGCTAAAGTTGACGTTTTATGGCGCCAGCTAACTCGAAAATCCTTTGTCAACTTTCAAGAGGGTAGAGGATTGGAAATTTGGCATGACCAAGTTCAGCGGGGCAGGCTAGCTCCAGTGTATATTTTGATGTTAGAACCGTCAACATGTTAGAAAAGAAATGTCACATGAAGTTAGGATTAGCCAATAAATGTGTAAAACAGAACTAAGTAAGAACTAGACGGGCTGAAGAGCAGAAACGTTTATCCAATATGGAATAGAAAATTTTAAAAGTAGATTCCTATTAATATCGAGTCAAACAAAAGATTCACGGCATTCTCCAAGGATGATTGTCTAAGCAAAATGATAGGCCCGGTGTGAAAAATTATCGGGAAAAATTGTAAAGCGGCGAATAACATGTAGACCACATTGTTTATCGTCGCGAAGTATATGTCGCATTAGAAGTAAAAATTAGAAATTATTTCCGCCTCCTTAGTGAAGATAGCGAAATAGTGCGTGATCAGGTGCGCGAGGACCCAAAGCAAGGTCAAGTAACATTATAAAGAGTGAAAAGATAGTTTAGTGGAATACAGTTTCAGAGTCAAGGGGACAGTTGTAATTAAAAGTGAGTTAAGTGAAGCCCTCCCTAAATTCGTGCCCGTCACACGCCTAGTAGATCTACGAAATTCTTTACTAAGGAACCAGAATCTATGTTCATTCTGTAACGCAGTATCCTAAGAAGGATACGTGTACCTATATGAAGGATTGTGCATGCACAGTTGTTTCACATCCTAGTATTATTGATGTGCCAGGAAATAATTTAACACATCCTGTAATACATAACTAGTCGTATTAAGTGATTTGGAATGTCTGCAAAGATTCCTTGATTTGTTGTATTAAACTGTGTGGTTAACTTCTCTAACACTTGTATGCCTACTATACACAGAAAGTATTGCATTCCCCCAAAATTTATATACATACCAAGAATTTACAACAAATACATGTTCCTAGGCCCCAAAAACAAAAAGCACTTTTAGAAAAAGGCGTGCGTTTGTGCACAGCATAACGCACAAAACGAAATCATAACGCCTATACACTTCGGAGTAGAGAGATAAACTTTAAACCATCTTTTAGGGGTAGTTTCGTTCTACAAATCGGTACTACTGTTGAGTATGAAAGCTTCTGTGTCCTCAAGTCATGTAGTTTGTTTCTTTGCAAATATGTGCGAATTGTTCTCCATTTATGCTTTGAACAGCTTTTCCTGTGATTAACATTTTCTGGTACAAATAAACCGTTTTCTCAGAAATTACTGAAAATAAATTAAATTTTAGGAATACAAAAAACAATCTCTAAGTGCCTTTATGATGCACCTTGGTGTTGATATCATGGTTGGTAGCTTAAAAGAATAGTTGCTGATAAATGTTAATTCAAAAATGGTATAAATGAATAAAAATACGATCTATCTTAATAAACATATTTAATGTATAAACGTATAACAGTGCATTTAGAAGGCAATCATACACATCCTGCAAAAATTTCAGTCTGATTCCTTAAATAGTTTCTGAGAAAATGAGTCATGAATTTAGGTTTAACAGTGGCGGAATAGGGCTTTTAATCTACCCTTAACTACGCTAGAGTATTGCAAGCTAATCACGTCGTTAAAGACCACATATATCGCTATTTTTCAATCCCTTGCTTACAGAATGAAATGCAGATAAGACGTTTATATTTACACGCTTTTAATGACGACGAAAAATTAATGACAATCCACTTTTATTTATTTATTTATTTATTTACCCCTTCAACAGGGCATTGGCCCCAATTCAGAAGGTTTAGACAAATAAAAGAGCATTATATGTACAATATAATTGTTCTAATAAGAATGGATTATCTATAAAATAGTTAACAACTTATAAAGTAACATTTGATCAGTAAGTGCTCTTCTAACACTCAGTTTGTCAATATTTAATTCACCTATCAGAATCGGGTACTGCATACCATTACTATGTGCTGATCTGTTATATTATATTATATTAAATTTGATTGGATTGCATTCTATGAGTTCACTAACAGCCATAAAGGCTTGTGAACGTAGAACATGTCAAGGAAATGTACAAAAATTACAGATAAACATAAATATTACACAGAATATAGAACATTTAAAATAAAATAAAGTCATACTATATGCGTGTCAAGGAAAGGTACAGTATAGTTACATATATACATAAATATTACATAGAATACAGAACATTTAAAATAAAATAAAGAATATTATATACAAAATGAAACAAAGCAGGTGTAATTTTGTGCAAATTCGAATACCTCCATACCGTTATAAAGCTAACATTATATTTATAGACAAGAACAGTTATTTTAACTTTCACTAGGCTTCTGTCTTTTGTTCCTCTCATCATTTTGTTCTATTTTATTTGTAATGCATAACATTTAGTGTCAGATTTTAATATACATGCATTTAAATAGCTTCATTAATTCTAGAGCAGGCATCAAATGTAAATGGCAATTGTCATTAATATTTACTAATACTACTTACAGAGCTATATATGTATTATCATCAGGATAATTTGTCATTCAGATAATCTTGTACAGAATAATATGCTTTTGAGCATAGGTACTCTTTAATAGTAGTTTTAAAGATATTGAAATTGTCAACTTTTCCCTTAAGATCATTAGGGAGAGCATTAAATATTTTTATGGTCTCATAATATACACCTTTCTGGAAGCAAGAAAGCTTTGCACTGGGATGATGGATGTTACTCTTTTGTCTATTGCTTTTGTCTATTATCTATTCCAAACCAGAGTGCCTTTCACTGAAAACAAACTCTTTGTATTATCCGCGCGAAAGTAGTTCGCAATCCCCGCCCATAATGGCTGCTTGTTCCCCTCCCACGTGCTTGTTGAACACTATTTAATCTATAAAAAGGCGCCCTGCGTGAGAATCATGGTTCAAAATGCAACCTGAGGTAACAATCGATTTTATAAGTATGCGGCAATGAACACTTACGTTAATCACAATCCTCGGGCAAAAGTGCAACACCCAAATCCGAATTCTCCGAAGGTAACTCAGCTGACATATCGGAATCGGAACTACTCTCCAAAATAATGACAAGCTTATCCACAATTCCATAGCATTGTCGCACTTAAAACTTTATCCTCTTCTATGTTGTATTATGTCTGTTTGTATTCCAAGTTGAATTATGAAGTATTGTTTGTTTTTAGCCACTTTTTAACTGTTTCCCGCTTCTGTGTTTGACCAGTTTATTCGCACTACACGCACCTTCCTCTGCCATATGAGCTCAAATACCAACTGACTAAATCACAAGATTTGACCTGAGCTGAGCTGTGTATTAGTGTAGTATGAAGGACTATTCGCTTATCATATATCCTGTGTTACGCAAAGTGTTTATTCGGTACTCAGATAGCACCTCTGGGAATTCATTGCTGCATTTCTTGTGCATGTATGAGATTGGCAGTCGTTTATACGGTTGGTATTAACAACCAAGATGCTCTCGGCGTTAGCGCAATAGCAGGCGAAAGTCATATTTTGTAATCTCTTAACAGCTAGTATATATCCATTATATTTAACGACGAGTTCTTATGATAACCGCAATAAAATGTGCAGTTCTATACCTTTCCTACTCTAATATTTCATAATACAATACATGTATTAAGGAGCTATTTACGTTGGCGTAAGAGTATATTCTTGGGTTCGTGACAAGCCGAAGCACGTGCTTCTGTTTACATCAGAGGGAACTCTGGTTTGGAATGGACTATAGTGTTCTAGTGTTTATCTCATGAATTTCCTTGTTTGTTCCTTCTCTTTGCCTCTAGAATTTAGGTGTAGGCCATGGGAGGTATAACCATCCCTGCCTATACCGTCGACATCTATCTTAATCATGGGAGAGGCAGCAGGACTTAACAAGGCATGCTCAAGTCTCAGATTCATATCCCTCGCCCTCTAATGAAGCTGAGGCTTGTCATGCCTATGAAAAAGTCTCACTGCCTTCACATTAGTATGGCTGCTGGTCTCGCCGATGTCACACAGATCCTTTTCAATAACATAGATGCTATTTCTATACAGGCTATTCCCTGGCCCACCCACTATCACTACATGATCCCTCTTTGTAAAACCTGCAGTTAGCTTTACCAGGTCTTCAGTGTCATCAGAGAGCGCAGCACTGGGTTTAACTAAGCCTACTACATTATAATCACACCCCAAGTCCCTTTTGAGCAGGGATGTTATGCCCCTCCCATGACTATTCCCAAGCAACAAGACCTTGCTTTTTGTGAGATTTACAATTCCATCAAAGACCTGCTCTTGGGGATTTGTGGCCTGATCAACATTCAGCGTTTCAAGAACCTGAATCTGTTGTTCAGTTGGACAAAATGTTGATCATCTGCAGAGAAACGCCTTTTTCTCCTGAGATTATTCATAGATACCATCCTGAAGTCCTGAAAATTATTGGCCAATATTTTTGAAGCGGAAACAGCACTTCTAGTTTCTTTTTTGAAAAATTCTAGCTCCTTTCTCAGGTTGGAAATGGTATCCTCATGCTTTCTGTCCAGTGCCTTATACTTAAAGTTCACAAAACCACTCCGCACAATCTTTCACATTCTCGCTAACAATGTTCCCACACGCTCATTGAAACCAAAACTTACATCCTGCACAGAAAACACCCTTGCTAACCCTCCGGCGACAAGTAACACAATTACCACTAACATCACACGATTTACCACTCATTATTGGCACACTACACTGACAAAGACAATAAAGGTAAACTAACACCGTAAGAAGATTAGTACACTCTGTAAGCACTTATATTACGACTACAACGTTTTTCCAAAATACACCAGCAGTTAGGTTTGTTTACATTCAACGCAAGAGCGGGAAGGGTTATATTAAAACACCGCTATTATGTCGCAGTTAACCAAAGAAATTACTACACTTATACCAATTCATAATACACCAATTCTTAATAAGTTAGTACATAAAACACACACACACACACACACACACACACACACACACACACACAGAAATAACGTACAGTTACAAACGGATAATCCAATACACGTCTACCTAACTTAAACCACTAGTAAAGCACCAGAACACTTTTATCACTTCTTAAACTACTAGTAATACACCAAGCAATTGTTTCACCTTTAAACCACTAGTAATACACTGAGTAATTTCCTAGTTAAGTATAAACACAAGCTACTAAGCATCTAAAGACAGAAAAAACGATAAAAAAAATAGGCTATACAAACACAAACAAATAAATCCAATATGGCGGACGTAAACAGCTGACATTAGCGTACGGTATTAGCTGTTTTCTACACTAAAACATGTAATAGAAAAAAGTATTCCTATGGTAAAGCAGCTACACTTTATACTCGTCTACACTCCCAAAAGCTTTAACTACTCGAGAGATGAGAGTTTTAGGAAAATATACATAAAAATACGGGACTTCACAAATTCAGTGCCTGCAATCAGAAGCTACCTAGTGGCAGATCTAATTATATTTCTTCCAATAAAGAAATCCTACACACTTTTGTGAATTATTTCGATTTTATTTATAAGAACCTTAAAATATGATTCCAAATTGGTGAAAGATATTCGACTTTAGACCTAATGTAAGTATTATACAATAAAATCAACGAAAAACAGCGTTTAAGATATTTAGAATTTCTAAATAAAAATCCCAAATTTTTACGTGCATCACCTACCATTCTATCATTCGCAGAGTTGTTCAATTGAGTTATGTACTGTTGGAAACTTCCTACTTTAAATGTGGCTGTATTACCGGCCACGCTTAACGTTTATTCCTCGTGAAATATACAAACATAAGTCGTCCAGTAGTGATAGAAGCAATACCATCAACAGACAGCACTCAGGAAGTGAAGTAATTAAGACTAGAGAAAACAAAAGCTGTGACTTAGATAAATAGTTCGCATCAATTAAATCATAACATTACACTAATGCAGTTTCATGCACGTGGCTTAATATCTATCCTAACCACCACTTTCGTTTATCAGCGAGCCAGCATTGCTTTTGGGAGGGCTGTAAGGGCTGGTTCAGAACAGTCCGAGATCGGTAACCAAAACGGAAACGAGAAGGGGAAGCAATTCAGCATACAAGATTTTGGTTCACAACAAACCTGTAAATAGACCGGAATGCATATCGATGATCACATCGATCACAAAGTGGTAAATCGACCTTGCGCATTGAGATTTCATTTGAATTTACGTGACAAATGGTATTTTTCCACCTGCTTCCAATTCAGCCAATATAACGTGGGTTAGCCAACGTCAGAATTCCATAGAGTAACATCTAAATGCAAATCTGTTACATGCATTTCGGAATTCTGTAGTCGTAGAAACCTTTCTTTCTTTATTTAATGGCATACATTAAAGCGGCTTATTGTTCTTTGTTAATGTTTAGCGATTTTCGCTGTTCTTTGTATCTTTAGATGTCCATTTTGAGTGAATAGCCAGTTTTCAGTTGCATATAAACAAGTTGCAGATGACCCTTTTACTAGAAGAGTCAACGCTCAATGGATCTGTGGGTGACAGGATCTGAGATTACGACGCACATATGCTAGAATTTCTTCCAGTTTCATGTTTCCAGCTTGCGACTAGAAAGAGCACTAGCGGCTGTTTCATGTCACAGCCATCTAGAATAATCTCTACAGTGTAGAGTCTAATGTGCACAACATGGAGCTAATATGCTGTGTCTGGGAACGAGAACGAGAAAGTTAAAACTTAGCCAAGACTTCTTTCCCGCTCCCGGTGCCCGGGAAGCTTCCCGTCAATTGTGAACGCTCCCATTATAATACAGCAACTTTGTCGTTCTCCTTTTGATTACCCTTCTCGATAATTGCTTATTGGGAGTGAATTTTCAAATTTCCATATTATTGTATGGATGTTTTTGAAAATTTTACTATGTGTCTAGTGCTGTTAGATTAATGCGAACACCAAATTCCATTTAAGTTGGATAAATACTTTGCGAGTTATTAATTTTTTCAGAAATTCTATTTTGTAAATGTATCGCATAATCAAAATTAACCACGCGCATCTAAAGTTCAAAAAACTGGTTGACATTTTTGGAACTAAAGCTTTGAATCAGTTACACAAAATGTATGATTTGAAAGTTCAATAAATTTTGATGAGTGAATTATGATAATATTTTTAATATTTAAGAAATTTTAATCTCTAAAATTCACCATTTTTATAAAAAATATATTATTAAAAAGTATTATTAGTGTTTGGCATAATTTTGTCACAGTGGATACTTCTGCAGATTCTGAGACGTTTTAGTTGTATTTAAACAAATCCTCATGCGCGAGGTTTATTTTGAATGTGTGAAAATGGAGTTTTCAGAAAAACACTGATTTATAAAATCTTATGTTGGAAAAGAGTGAATTGTATGCTTTGTATATCAGAACTCTCCTGATTTGTAACTCTGTGTGTTTGTAGTTCCATTTGTGTCCTTTTTCTGTATTTTTGTGCTCTTTTTGCCACCTACAGATCCTTTCCTGTTTGTAGCAGCAAACTTCCTCCTCTCTAGAGCCGAGTTGTATCAAGGTGTGACTGATCTTTAAGGGACACTGGGACTGAATTTTGTAACTTTTTTAAACCTATTTACTGCAAAATAGGTACGTTTAATTAATGGGTAAATAGAGAAATGACTGTGCAAAAGTTCAAAGCTCTAGCTCAAATAGTTTCTCAGATAATACAATTGCATATTTCTCATTAGCAAGCAAAAACTTTTTCAAACTACCATGAACATTTACATTTGTCAGAGAAGTATGATAGTGACATTTTCCTATACTTTAGTACAATGAAAAGAAATCTAAACATTTTATGGAAGTTGATGTTATTATTTGTATAGAAATAAAATTTTCTTTCTATGAAGTTGATGTCAAAATGTTCCTTGATTTTTAGTATAAATTAATTTTTGTGAGCCAATGAGTAAAGAACTCACAAAAACTGTATTCTTAAATCTTTATACATTACATTTGAAAAGATGTGTGTAAATTCACATACAAATCAGTGCAAAACTGAAAAGTAAGGAATCAATTTCATGTACAAATATGAAAAGCTGAGAAGAAAAACATATGTTCCTAAATGCACATTCGTTTTAAATTTATAACTTATCAGGTACTTATAGCTGCCCTGAAGCATATGTTTTCTCATCTTTTTTCTATTTGGCTTTCTCCTTCTTCATTTTTGGTAATTTGCTCTTCCTGCGAGCTGTTTTCATCTTCTCAGTTGAAGATCGAGCACACTCATATTTTCTTCTGTTGTCGCATCTCTTCATAATCACATCTGATACACTGCAAATTGTAGAATTCTTTATAGTAGATTTCATTTCTTCTGTAGCTGAGAAACCCCACATAAAATTCTGAGCAGCATTTGTTACAGCAATTGTGATGCTCTTCTTTGATACAAAAATTTCTTTTGGACATTCCTCCATAACATGGCACGCAGCGATTCATGTTGATTTTGTGTAATATCTCTTACACATTTATGCAGCAGCTCATCACTGGCTAGTCTTTAGTAGACAGGCATTATCTTGGAAACAGTTGATTCAGAAAGCTGTATGGACATTTTAACACTGTTATCAGGTTGTGTAACATTACCTATACTTTTGTTGTAAAAGCACCAGGAGTCAGTGTTATTGGGACATTTGCCATGCTGGGGTTTGTTGTCTGTTGACATGCAGTGACCGACGATGACATAAATAGCCTTTTGTATACCACATGTATCAGGAATATTTTCTGCTATAGCATTTCTATTGGTAAGAAAGCTAATTTGCTAAAAACGGCTTTACACATTTTCTGTTTATTTCAAATGGAAAACTCTAGATGTTTTGTCTTTAATGACACGAGGAGTGGAATATTTCTGGGTAGGGCTAAACCCAGAATTGTTGCACTTTCACACACAATGTTTTAGCAATGTCAGGTCTTTCTCTAATTTGTAGTCACAACACTCACATTCACAACAGTAGGCATTTTCAAGCAACTCACTAAAGGTTTGCTTTCAATACTGCATATGGTACATAAACGACAAAGCGTATCAAAAGTTCTGTAAATTAGATATATAAACAAAGTCTTAAACAACCAACAATGTATTAATATAACTGCAAAATGCTGTAAAATAAGATGATATGGATAAATGGAGAGAATTTTAATGA
This sequence comes from Deroplatys truncata, assembly GCA_030765065.1. Taxonomy (NCBI): domain Eukaryota; kingdom Metazoa; phylum Arthropoda; class Insecta; order Mantodea; family Mantidae; genus Deroplatys; species Deroplatys truncata. Next base: position 653,847,703 of record CM060990.1, read on the forward strand.
TATAGACTCTTACAATACTAAAATATAATTTTTCTTTTTAAAATATAAACTTGTGTTCATTACGTATTAAACAGTTATGCATTTAGGCGCTAGATGGAAACACAAAGTAGGCAATTACATGTGATTCCAAAACGCGGACAAATAAACCGAAAAATATGCAGAAATTAGCAAATTATGATACTTTACATATAGAACTAGGAAGTGGGCGGGTCCAGTGGAGTTTTAAGGATGCTCACCGGTGATGTAAACAATTTGCTAGGCTTTTAAAAATGGTAGATAATGCAAAATGTTTGGCCAAAATGATTCACAATGTCTACAGATTATTTATATGATATAATTCCAAAATCGAAATTTCACCTAAAATTCACTCCCGGTGTCCCTTAAGGATACCCACCCATCTGTGAAAAAGGGCCCAAAATTGCCCAGATTAATAAAATTTATTTCACTGTTATTAAATATCTACTACAAACCTACTTCAGTACAACGTAGTTTTTGTAGCTGCACGACCTTATAGATCATGTCATATAGCGATTTGAATGTCTGTCTTCCTATAAAATTGTAATAAAGAACATCATTTTGCCTAGATACGTAAAAAGTGAACAAACCATTCAATAGAGGCATCAGAAATCTTCAAATACTAAATTGGCTATAGAGAAGCACAACAACATGAGGAAGGTCTTCTAAATGCTCCAAATGTTTCCCAAACAGCGCCAAGTCAGACTTTTCATTTCTCGACACATTCTACTTCTCAAATTGTTACACACGATGTACTTTTAAGTGTAAATTAATTTATATATTGCTGCTCCTAAAAGATAAAAGCGGGATGGCTCTTTTTTTAAAATTCTTAGCTGTAATGTTATTAAGAAATAATATTCATGTAAATTTTTAAGGAAAAATTTAAATTCTCACATTTAACACTTATTTTCTAATCAACTAGTGAAGTAACAAAAATACCTCTTTACAAGGTATTAATAAATTATTCTAGAGTTAAATATAATATATTAATGTTTTAAAACATAATTCCTTCGTGTGGAGCAATTTTTCAAACAGTAAAAACACTATCAAACAACTAATACCTATTTCAGGAAGTAATTTAAAAATAGTTATGACATTTTCTGAACAATAGTGTGCACTCAACACTGCTAACTGTATAAAATTTCAAATTAAACGAACTGAATGTGTGGATTTTAGAAACTTCAGCCTGTGATAGAGATGTGGAAGTAAATCTGTTCCGTAATCGAGATGTAAACATCTACCACGTGTTGTTGCACTATTATTACTACAAAAATCTTAAAACAAACTAATAAGACGTGAATACTGTATGTTTACGCAGAGCTAGTTTGCCCCCTCCCTAAAGCCGATGGTAGCACGTTAGGCTTAACATTCCGTATAGAATTTTTAAAATAAAAATGGCCTGCAGCCCACTTCACTACACTGAAACTCTACCAAAGAAGGAACTACAAATCGTGAAAGTTAGAAAGATTTGATAACCGTTGCTAAATTCTCTGAGAATGTCCTTAGATTTCCACTATATCCCCAAAGAAACAAGAGAAAATTACATATTAATCAAACAACTAAATAAGAAATCATATCTCCAGTAAACATCCATGATCAAAACCCAAATATACAGGCAAGTGTTCCAAGTCGTATTGATCCATCAGCTTACATAAGCGAAAAGGTCATTAAAGAGTACTCGTCACTGATGTTTTACTAAATTTCAAAGCAAAATTGCCTCTCGTTATTACAAAAACTAACTTGAATTACGATCGTAACACTTCTTGGACCTTGTACCTTAAAAATGTCCAATGTAACGTTTCAATGGATGTGCATGGAGTTTGCGTGAAATTTTGAAACCTCCGATTCCTTGTAATCTAGTTTTGCTTATATTTTTCTCACTTTAAATTAAAATGTTCAAGATGCAATTTTTATAGCTTTCAGATTTGCTTTGAAAGTGGGATCAGAGATGTAAGTCTTTTCTTGCCATCAAGGTTAGTAATAGAATCAGAATTCAAATATTTAGGATATAAATTGGTTTTAAGAAATTAAAAGCATTAGTTTAATTCTACCTGAAAAGGTTAAACGTTGAAGAAAGTTTTTAATTAGGGATGGTGAATTTTAGCATTAGTTAAATCCAGAATTTCGCATATTTATTTGTACAATTAGCATTTTTATTGCTTATAAATTTGTAATTTAGTATTTTATATGATTTTGAAGAAAACGCAATAATTTGAATTTATTTTCCTAAACAAGTTATATCTTTTGAAATAACGTTAATGTGAAACTAAAATCACACCGCAAGGTGTTGATAGTGAAATAAAGACGCGTAAATTAAATTTGGAATTTAGCTTGAACTAAAATAAAGTTTATTAAACACAGAAAAAATGGGACAAAACTTACAGAGGTTATGGAAATATAACTATAGTTATGTAAAATGAGAATAATAAAACTAAAGTAATTGCACGAAATTAACTTATTTCATGCAAGTTCATTAATTAGTACCTCGTGTTTTCCTATTACATATAATTAAATTGTGATTACTGAAACATATTTCAGCATCTGTGCAGAACTGCTTGGGCAAACTCTGTGTATTTCACCTTAATGGGAGTCTGCAAAATGTGCACGTAAGAGCTGGGAATCAAAATATTCATATCCGTCAACAAAACCATCCGTTTTAACAACCCGAAAAATGCCACCTTTCAGTTACTTTCACTTAAATTTTTCAAATTTATTGACCATACTCGTCCAGCAGTGTCGGGTTTAAGAAGCTTAGCAACCTCGTGTGGAATTTTTCTCCATGTGATTGTTCAACTCTTTGTTGCACTTAAGCACGCGCTCGTAAACTCATCCCATTTATGTGCAAAAGGATATAAAGAGCCCTCCAACTGGGAAACCAATTTCCTGTGACTTAGACCTGAGTCACAAATTTAGCCTGACACTATATTTTAAAATAAAATCTGATGTTTTACATTCGCATGACCTTCTCTACCCTCTATCGCCTATTGGTGGATATGCGAATTGTTCTTACGAAAGTTTGTTTTCCTATCCACGTCATTTTAGTAGATATAAACATTTCCGTAAATAGCTACATCACACATTTCGTTTTATATACCAAGGGAATAGCAATAGTCAAATGTTTTAGCACTGGAACGCTATATGTTGACCCTAGAATTCCTTACTCTTTGCATGACATGGCGAGAAACAATGAAATTCGACAGGACTTTAAGGCATCGCTAAGTACTGAACAAATTGAACCATTAATAACGGATATCTTGAAAATGGCTAATGTCACAAAAAGGTTATTTTAAATAAATGTTGTTTTAAAGAGATCTATATTTATTCTGTCGTATGTTTTGTCCACCTCTTAATGTTTGCCAGTTATACAAGACTACGTATACAAACTCCTTCTGAATGAAGAGTACTTCACAGGTTATTCAAAAAAAAAAATCAAGATATACATTCTATTTGTCATATAAATACCTTTAATATATGGTATTTTAATTACGACGATTTTTTAGAAAATCAAAAATTTCGAAGAATGCCGCATATAAAGGGTAGTTTGCGGAGGGAATTTTCTGGAAAATCTTTGTGTCACATCTTTGGAAGCACTGAAGGCACTTATCAAATTTGGTATTTATCCGACTTTTCATTTTTAAGTAGTAGTGGTAGTACAGTATCTGTAGTACTAGTAGTAGTAGTAGTAGTAGTAGTAGTAGTAGTAGTAGTAGTAGTAGTAGTAGTAGTAGTAGTAGTAGTAGTAGTAGTAATAGGAGTTGAAATAGTACCTTGTAGCAGTAATAGTAATAGTAGTAGTAATAATGGTAGCAGTAGTATTAGTAATAGTAATAATAATTGTAGTAGTAATAGTAGGTAGTGGTAATACTAGTATCAGTAGTAGTAGTAATAGTAATACTAGTAATAGCAGTAGTAATATATAATGGTAGTGGTGGTAGTAGCAGTGAACGTAATAGTAGTAATAGTAGTAGTAGTATTAGTAGTAGTAGTAGTAGTAGTAGTAGTAGTAGTAGTAGTAGTAGTAGTAGTAGTAGTAGTAGTAGTAGTAGTAGTAGTAATAGAAGTACGAGGGGCACTCTTTATATTTTGCACTCGTCTTGATAATCCACGTCGAAAGTCGCAATAAATCATTGCACGAACATTTTCACGAGTTAATTCCATGTTTTTGTTGACACACAATCTTCAAGTTAGTGTAAAAAAAACAAATGACGCTCTATTGACAAAATGTTTGCAGTAAATTATGGTCAAGAATGTCAAAATTTCCATTGGAAACGTCAGATGGCACCTACAACATTCAGGGTTGCCAAGGCTCAAAATAAAAACAGTGCCCCTCGTAGTAGTAATAGTCATAGTAGTAGTAACATTAGCAGTAATTGTAATAGTAATAATAGTAATACTAGTAGTAATAACAGCAGTAGTAATAGGAAAAAGGGTTCATAAAAGGCTGTTCATTTTGTGACGAATAAGGAAACAAAATAATGAAAGTTGATTCCCAACTACGAAACGTGACTTGACCCTCAAATGACCGTCCATGGATGGTCCAACCATTCATTGCGCTCTTCGTACACAGTCATTCAGAATTTTCGTTGTTATTTACTTTGGTGTGAGAACAATTGCAAAGTGCTTTATACAAATGTTGTTTGGTTTTTTATGAGTGAGAAAATAACATAAAAAAGGTAGAATCCCATTTAAAAAACATTAAATTGTCCTCAAAGTTATTGGCCAAAATCTTTTTTTGAAAAATTCTAGCTCCTTTCTCAGGTTGGAAATGGTTTCCTCATGCTTTCTGTCCAGTGCCTTATACTCACAAAGTTCACAAAACACTCCGCACAATCTTTCACATTCTCGCTAACAATGTTCGCACACGCTCATTGAAACCAAAACTTACATCCTGCACAGAAAACACCCTTGCTAACCCTCCGGCGACAAGCACCACAATTACCACTAACATCACACGATTTACCACTCATTATTAGCACACTACACTGACAAAGACAATAAAGGTAAACTAACACCGTAAGAAGATTAGTACACTCTGTAAGCACTTATATTACGACTACAACGTTTTTCCAAAATACACCAGCAGTTAGGTATCTTTACATTCAACGCAAGAGCGAGACGGGTTATATTAAAACACCACTACTTTGTCGCAGTTATCCAAAGAAATTACTACACTTATAACAATTTATAATACTCCATATCTTAATAAGTTAGTACATAACACACACACACACACACACACACACACACACACACACACACAGAAATAACGTACAGTTACAAACGGATAATCCAATACACGTCTACCTAACTTAAACCACTAGTAAAGCACCAGAACACTTTTATCACTTCTTAAACTACTAGTAATACACCAAGCACTTGTTTCACCTTTTAAACCACTAGTAATACACTGAGTAATTTCCTAGTTAAGTATAAACACAAGCTACTAAGCGTCTTAAGACAGAAAAAACGAAAGAAAAAAGATAGGCTATACAAACACAAACAAATCAGTTCAATATGACGGACGTAAACAGCTGATATTAGCGTACGGTATTAGTTGTTTTCTACACTAATATATGTAATAGAAAAAAATATTCCTATGGTAAAGCAGCTACACTTTATACTCGTCTACACTCCCAAAAGCTTTAACTACTCGAGAGATGAGAGTTTTAGGAAAATATACATAAAAATACGGGACTTCACAAATTCAGTGCCTGCAATCAGAAGCTACCTAGTGGCAGATCTAATTATATTTCTTCCAATAAAGAAATCCTACACACTTTTGTGAATTATTTCGATTTTATTTATAAGAATCTTAAAATATGATTCCAAATTGGTGAAAGATATTCGCCTTTAGACCTAACGTAAGTATTATACAATGAAATCAACGAAAAGCAACGTTTAAGATCTTTAGAATTTCTAAATAAAAATCCCAAATTTTTACGTGCATTGCCTACCATTCTATCATTCGCAGAGTTGTTCCATTGAGTATTGTACTGTTGGAAAATTCCTACTTTAAATGTGGTTGTATTACCGGCCACGCTTAACGTTTATTCCTCGTGAAATATACAAACATAAGTCGTCCAGTAGTGACAGAAGCCATACGCATCAACAGACAGCCCTCAGGAAGGGAGGAAATTAAGGCTAGAGAAAACAAAAGCTTTGCCTTATATAAATAGTTCGCATCAATTAAATCATAACATTACACTAATACCGTTTCATGCACGCGGATTAATGTCTATCCTAACCACCACTTTCGTTTATCAGCGAGTCAGGAATCGGTTTTGGGAGGGTTGTAAGGGCTGGTTCAGAACAGTCCGAGAACGGTAACCAAAACGGAAACGAGAAGGGGAAGCAATTCAGCATACAAGATTTTGGTTCACAACAAACCTGTAAATAGACCGGAATGCATATCGATGATCACATCGATCTCAAAGTGGTAAATCGACTTTGCGCATTGAGATTTCATTTGATTTTAAGTGACAAATGGTATTTTTCCACCTGCTTTCAATTCAGCCAACATAATGTGGGTTAGCCAACGTCAGAATTCGAGAGAGTAACATTATCTAAATGCAAATCCATTACCTATATTTCGGAATTCTGTAGTCGTAGCAACCTTTCTTCCTTTATTTAATGGCATACATTAAAGATGGTTATTGTTCTTTGTTAATTTCTACCTGTTTTTGCTTTTCTTTGTAGCTTTTGCTATTGTTTTGGGGGCAATAGCCAGTTTTCAGTGGCATATAAACAAATTACAGATGGCCCTTTCCTAGAAGAACCAACGCTCAATAGATCTGCAAGTGCCAGGATCTGAGGTTAGTAGGCACATATGCTAGAATTTCTTCCAGTTTCATGTTTCCAGTTTGCGACTAGAGTGAGCATTAGTGGCTGATTCACATATCGGGCATCTAGAATAATGTCTACAGTGAAGAGTCTAATATGACGTGTCCGGGAACGAGAACGGGAAAGTCAAAACTTAGCCAAATCTTCTTTACCATTCCCGGTGCCCCGGAAAGCTTCCCGTCAATTGCGAACGCTCCCATTAAAATACATTTTTCGGCTTTGTCGTTCTCGTTCTGGTTACCGTTCTTGGTTTTTCTGAACCAACCTTAAGTTTACCCACCCATCTGTGTAAAAGCCCCAAAATTACCCAGGTTCATCAAACGGATTTCAGTGTTATTAAACACCTGTTACAAACCTACTTTAGTTGTGTAGTTTTATAACCGCACGACCTTATGAATAATGCCATATAGCCATTTAAATGTCTGTCGTTAGATCTAGCTTCCTATAAAATTGTAATAAAAAACAATATTTTGCCAACATTAAATGTGAACAAACCATTCAAGAGAGGCCTCAGAAATCTTCAAATACTAAACTAGCTATAGAGGAGTATTCAACCCTGATTGCTGTAAAACATTTCAAATGAAACGAACTGAATGTGTGGATTTTAGAAACTTCAGCCTTTGGTAGAAATGTGGAAGTAAATATGTTCCGTAATCGAGATGTAAACATCTTGTTGCACTATTATTAGGTACTATAACAATCTTAAAACAATAAACTAATAAGAAATTATGTATGTTTACGCAGAGCTAGTTTGCCCCCTCCCTAAAGCCGATGATCGCAAGTTAGGCTTAAGATTACTTATAGAATTTGTTAAAATAAAAAATGGCCTGTAACCCACTTCATTACTGTGAAACTCTACCAAAGTAGGAACTACAAATCGTGAAAGTTCGAAAGATTTGCTAAGTTTTGCTAAATCCTATGAGAATGTTGTTAGAATTCCACTATATCCCCAAAGGAACAAGGAAAAATTACATGTTAGTCAGCTAAGTAAGAAATCACAATTCCAGTAAACATCCATGATCAAAACCCAAATATACAGCCAAATGTTCCAAGTCATAATGATCCATCATATTACATAAGCGGAAAGGTCATTAAAAATTACTCGACACTGAATTTTTTACTAAATTTCAAGGTAAAATCGCCTTTCTTAAAAATGTTGATAGAAAAACTAATTTTTTTATTGTGATCTTAATACTGTTTGACCCTAATACCTCAAAAATGTCCAAAGCAACGTTTCAATGAATGTGCATAGCAGTTTGCACGGAATTTTGAAACCTCCGATTAGTTATCTGGTTTTGCTTACATTTTTCTCACTTTAAATTAAAATGTTCACGATGCAATAGCTTTCAGGTTTTCTTTGAAGATGGAAGCAGAGATGTAATTCTTTTCTTGGCATCAACAATAATAATAGAATAGGAGATCAAATATTTAATTAGGGATGGTGACTTTTTGCATTTTGAAATCCGGAATTTCGCATTTTTATTTATACATTTAGCATTTTTGTAGTGTTTATGAATTTGCAGTTTAGCATTTCATATCCTTTTGAAGAAAACGCAGATAATTTGAGTTAAACAAGTTATGTCTTTGGAAACAACATTAATGTGAAAATAAAATCACACTATAAGAGATAAAGACGCGTAAATTAAATTTTGAATTTACTTTGAGCTGAAACAGGTTAAAGAAACACAGAGAAAAATGGGTCAAGCTCATACAGGCTAAAGAAATGTATACTGGTGCAAAATCAGAACAATAAAAATACAATAACTACACAAAATTAACTTATTTCATGCAAGTTCATGAGTCAGCAGTGTTCTCCTGTTACTTTCAATTGTGATTACTGAAACGTATTTCAGCATCTGTGCAGAACTGCTTGGGCAAATTCTGTGTATTTGAGCTTAATGGGAGTCTGCATAATGTGGGCGTAAGAGCTGGGAATCAAAATACTTATATGCCTCAACAAAACCATCCATTTCAACAACCCCAAAAAATGTCACCATTCATTTACTTTCACTCAAATGTCTCAAATCTATTGACCATACTCTGCCAGCAGGGCCGGGATTAAGAAGCTTAGCAACCTTGTGTGGATTTTCCTTCGTTGATTGATCCACTCTTTGTTGCACTTAAGCATACACACCTAAACACATCCACTTATGTGCAAAAGGGTATAAGAGCCCTCCAACTGGGTAATCAATTTACCGTGACTGAGATTTGAGTCACAAATTTAGCCTGACACTATATTTTAAAAAATCTGATGTGTTACATTCGCATGACCTTCTCTACCCTCTATCGCTTTCCGGAAATAGCTACATTACACTTTGAAGTGATAAGATCCGCCCGAATAATATGAACAATAATAATAACCATAATAAGAATATTAATAAGCATCTAATCAAAATAATGAGGGGAATACCAATAAGATGGAAGAATAAAAGAGAATATTAAGGATTAGAAAAGGGGGGAATAAAATCATAACGAGAGAAATAAAGTAAAGATGCAGATACGAATAAATAATCAGAACGTGAAATAAAATGTAGAAAACGTGTATTTTAGAACGAAGAGACTTGGCGAAAACTGTAAAAAGGATGGAAGGCTTAGGAACGTACAGGAAAAGACACATTAGCAAACGCTTAAGTCCTATAGAAATCTGTTGGTACTCACAGGAAGCGAAGACAAGGGAACGGAAATCGAATTCAGTCAAGCGCACAGAAAATTCATTCAAGCGAACATAAGGTGTAAATGACAGACGCGGACGAGGTCAGAGCAACAAAATAAAAGTCAAGTCAACGTCGTAACATGTTTCAACTTCTAAAGGTACTTAAGAAAGGGTAAAGCACGTAAACAATAGCAGGGGCTGATAGGTAGAATCGCGTCTTGTGTGAAGGGTATTCGGACGAGGACAACAGTGTGGATCTTCAATAAAACTGGTCATCTGAGAGGAGAACAGTGAACATCATTCTTCTCCCATCCACACTCTCTGAGGCAAGAGTCCCACAACCAACATTCCTCTACCTGAGTAGCCGGCAGCAACATAAATCCTTCCGAATAACCAACCCAACACCAAGAACCAACCCATAACCCATACAGCCCCGCTACAACATTTCGTTATAGATACAAAGGTAATAGCGATAGTCAAATATTTAAGAATTGGACGCTATTATTTACTGGCCTTAAAATTCCATAACTTTCCATAACATCGCGAGACACAACTGAAAATCGACAGGACTTTAAAATAATGGCTAAGTATTGAACAAATCGAGCCATTGATAATGGATATCAATGTAGGCTAATACTACAAAAAGGTTATTTGAAATAAACTGTGTCTTAAAGAGATTTACATTTTTGCATAGTAGGTACGTTTACCAGATATACAAGATTATACAAAATTCATTACGAATGAAGAGGACTTAACAAGCTATTCCCAGAAATTCAATATATATTATTTGTCATGTTATATCTTTGTTGTATCTTTAATAGGTATATGGTATTTTAATAAAAAACCTTATGGCCATTTTGAGAAATAATCATTTTGAAAAATGTTCCATGTAAAGGGTAGTTTGGTGTAGGAGAATTTTCTTGAAAATCTTGTATATAGCGACTTTTCGTTTTTGAGTAATGCTGTTCACAGCCACAGACACGCGTGAGTGCGAGCGAACCTTTTCCTAAAAAGGAGTTTTTGGGTTCAAGATGCCTCAAAACATGTATTTCCGGTGAAACCTCTGTATCGAATTTTTGAATAGAATACAGTAGCTATCTTCTCTACCTACTGTGTGGTGAGAAAGTAGTAATTATATTGCCATTAGAATCACACCTGTGATTGTTTTGCCTACTCAAAAATTCAGATTTTAGGCGGACTTTATCTTATATGCCATAATGGAACAAGTAAAATGTATTAATTATGCTAATTTCACAGAATAAAGAAAACTGCTCTAATTTTCACATTACAATTCTGCCTTCCAGAGCGGTGGTCAGGTGTGCCAAACATTCCAGGAGTGTAAAAACTCTGCAGTTGAAGTTTCCAGAAGAAAGAAAAAAGTGTTTTATTTGGAGAAAAAAAACCGTGGATTTTGCATTTATATCGCATTCTAGTATAATTTTCGCAGTTTGAGCCAATTTTGCATTTTATTGCATTTTCAAAACATAACAACGAGTGCTTGACCGGTAGTGAAAATTGAAATACTAAAGTAGGTATAAGCCTTTATTAGCATTTCGTTCTATATCACCTTTGCGAAAAATCGCCATCCCTATGCATAGATAATTCCTAATAATTTAAAGTTTAATATTTTTAACTTTTCATCGCGTGGGACATTTTCTTGGCAAGTATAATGAAAACTTGTTTCCTCTTTAGTTATACTGAGCAAATCTGATAAACGTTTCGCTAAATTGGCAATATTTCAGAACCAAGTACCTACCCGTAATTATTTCATCCACTCGATAAAATTCTAGTCGACTAATGAACACAGGCTGGGGTTGCACTGTGCACAGTTTAAATGTTGCAGAAATGAAATATTAAAATAGTATAACAAAATCTAAATAATATCTACCTGGAAACACGATACACCTTTCCTTCGAAATTATTTCGTTTTAACCTGTTAAAAAGTATTGCCTACATTAAAAAAATCAACAGCTAGAAATAGTTACTGAAGTTCTGAAAATATCAAAAAGTTCGTTGCTATAAATTATCAATAGGGTCCGGATTTTGGGTAATATCAATTTCAGAAATAAGTAGATAAATATGTAACCAAAATTGGTTAAATATTTAAATAAATATGTACCTAATGAAGCAATTATATCCAAAAAATAAGATTTTTCTTCTTTGATAGAAAATAGAAGTTTACAGGTGGTCAAACTCAGATTACTATTTTAATCATAATTAGTTCACTTCTGCTACAAAGTACTGAAACACAAGAAGAAGAGTAATTAAATCCACGTACCTGAAGTTTATTCCAGAATGTGCTCCACGCAACCATTGGTATCAGCACCACTTTGTAAAAGTCACTAATAGATGATGTAACCTGCCCCTGCAATTGTATAAATAGTACCTACTACCTGTTTCTTTGAAGAAAAAAACAGTTGATAGATCCTAACAAGGAGTTTATCACAAGTTTGGCACAGGACTGTTTTAGAGGCATTTTCAAATAGATCACCCTCGGCGTGTTCCAGAGTTCCCCTTCCCTGCTTTTTGGGGGTTTTTCTTATAGAAGCACTTATGTTATAACAAAAGTACGTCATAAACCCATCTTTACCAATGACAACTTAATTTTGTTTACCTATCACTCTAATTTTAATGCCCACAAAATATGCGTAAATCTCACGCTCCATCCCTTGGTTCCACTCAGAGTAACAACAATTAAGTACTTGATCAGGTATTTTGTTTTAATTATTCGTGTTTCGATAAACCTATCATGAGTAAAAATATATGGAGTATAATATCCTATATTAACAGTATTTTTTTGTCTCTGCAATAGAGAAGGGATGTTCGTTTTTTCTTGGTGTTTCTTTTTCTCTCGCCTCGTCCCAAAAATGTCTCTTTCTCTTGCCGCCAATAGAGTGCAGCTTGAAGTCTGTGACCGAATGGCAAAAAATTAAATTGAGTTTTATTTATGGACGCTCTTTAACTACTATGATCCTTAGCGTCCCATTCTATATTGGGCGTGAAACACCGGTAATTTTGCTCAGAGGCCTCTTTATCAGGCTTGAGGTTCTTTTACGTGCCGTAAACCTACGACACGGGACCACCGGCTTTACTTCCTTTCCGAAGGAAGCCGTGCTAAGGATTTTTACGCCCGAAAAAATCCATCGTCCTCCGTCGGGTTTGAACCCGCGACCTTGAGAACTAGAGGCTAGCACGGTACCACTAGTCCACGGAGGACGACAGAATGGCAAAGACTTCTCAGGAAGGTAAGCTTGAATATTGATTTCATTAATCCATGAATAATTACCGATGTTATGCAACCTTTTAACATTACTTGGTGTTCTGTTTCGATCCTACATTATAAATCCGTTTTTTTCTGCCTCGTGATGAAAAAGCATAATGTGGATTTCAAACATTGTTTTCCTAACATGAATATTTGGCGGGAAAGTAATGGTGTAACCAAGCAGAATAGTGTTGCCAAAGGAAAAGGTAAAAAGATTAATTTCCCTGCAATTCTCACCTCCGTTCCCTCTCATTTCCATCCCACTCTGTCACCATTTTTATAGGGATGGAAGGATTATTTCTTATCTTCTGATAGAGTTCGTGATTTATTCTAACAAAATCCATAATCTTGATTAATCTTTGTTATTTCAATTAAAATAAGAAGAAAATACATTAATATCAAATAAATTGTAACTTCTTAAGGGGTTTTACTTTTCACAAACACTTAATAGACACGTTATACCAAAGGAAATAAGAGAGAATAATAATCGAAGAAGGCACTTAGGAAAACTAAAAAAAAAAAGAAAATAAGCTGAGAAAACACTGAAAATAAGCAGCTAAAAGGAAAGCTAACGCGTACTCATAAGAAGGCATCATGTGTAGGCTCGTCTCCTAGGAAATTAGTTAAGAAGACCATACGAACTGGACAAGAGGAAGTGAAGAAGAAACTTGAGTTCTTGGAAGGTGGGTCACACCAAATTAGAAACAGCTTTAAAATGCAGTGCTTTGACTATACGGCTTTTTGGTAGCGTTGTAAAAAGATACAAGAAATTAAAAAAATTCTTCCAAAAGTATTTCAGCAAAAAGAGCTAAAGTTACAACGTTTGGAGGGGAACTTCTTAGAAAGAGAACCATATCTGCCAATTGTATAGTTATCGTGATGTGTTCAGAAGTATTTTTATAATGATTGCTTGTCCAAATAAAAATAAAACTCAAGGAGTGTTTCATGAGACCAGATTTGCCACAGATTCAAGGAAGATCTTGTACAAAAAGTTATTAAGGTAAACAAATCGTGTCAATTCGTCCTACAGCAGCTTTTTAAGAATGAATCTGAAATGGTTAAAAGCTGGACTTCTTAAAGACTTGCTGATGTATGCAAATTTTGAGTTTATCAAGAAAGAATACCCTTTAGGTCAATGGACTCTGGCGAAATTGAAAAATGCATTGAAAATGGATCATGCGAAGTTATAAAACAGGTGTGCATGTATCGGCAGTGGTCTGTATGTTTGAACAAATTACAAATTGGTCTTCAGGATGTTTCATAAAATTAGCTGAGCTATTTTCACCAGTCCAGCTAATCTGTGAGCATCTCAATTTTGCCCCAGATGAGGACGGAGGTGAGAGTCAGTGAAAATAAATTAACATTTCAAAACTCTATAGATAACAATAGATTTTTGGGGTAGGTGTGTAAACTGTTTCCGAGACCCCTGGACACCTAACCTTTGTGGGGAATACAGAAAATTATTTTTAAATTCGTTTTTTTATTATTATTATTTACCTACTTATTCTTTGGGAGCAAAAATGGGGGATCTATTTGAAAATGATTCTTTATCATCTTTTGTGAAAGCATTGTCAATATAAATTCATGCTTTCAGCTTTGACGACACAAAAGAAGCCACTGGTGCCATGGTTAACATAAATGCAACTTGTGATGCGTTTTGAGAACAGGAAAGGAAAACGTTTAGAATGAGTAGGTAATTTTTGTTATTGTTTTTGTTTAGCATCCTCTAACCGGTTTGGCCACATTGGACGATAAAGGAAATTATACTCAAATGAGCCCGGGGTCCATAGAGCTTAAAGTTATCCGGTATTCTCTTTTCAGGATAAGCCTTATATCTGGAACTCCGGAAAAGCCTTATACAGGTAACTTATCGTAATCGAGATTCGAACTCGGGACCTTTTGAATGTGAGGCAGACTAGCTAACCCCACACCACGGAGGCGGGCGAGAGCCATTGTTGTCCGCATCGAACTCGTGCAATTTAGCTTTCAATGTAACGAAAATTTATGGGATTCACGAACAGTAGAACAATAAAAAATAGCTCACATTACTTTCCTTTCCTGCTACGATATTGGATAACAATAACAATAATAATACATAATAATATTTCAATAGAGCACAAAATAATCTGAAAATCGGTAATGCTGTATAATGTGGGCTAGTCATCTGCTGTGGACGGCGGGAGCGTGACGTCAGTAGCTGTTGCGTTACCAACCAAACATACATCAACGCGCTGAGTATTACTACATATCATTGCACGAGGAAACGTATTTTTCCACTAAATTGGTTGTTTTTGTGTGGGAAATAAATATAGTACGTTTTGTAATTACAAAATTTGGCATTTGTTCTAACGACTTCGATCTAACAAACTTTTTTTATGAAAACTGAAAATGTGTTCTTTTTGCTTCCGCTGGTAAGAATTTCAAAATTATCATAAAACTGAAGATTTTCATAATTGGCTTCGTTATTTTGACACGCCATTAAGTAGATATTTTTTGTTTCCAGTAATTTCTTCACGCTTTTCCCGAAAATTCCCTTGTGTAATCTTTCTTGCTTTGAACAGAGTGGAAGAAATATCCATATTTGCACAGGTGGCAAAAAAGAACAAATTTAGTAATTCAAACAGGAAGAAATAATAATAATAATAATAATAATAATAATAATAATAATAATAATATTATATCTCAGTTGGCAGGATCTCCTGCTTACTGCGTGTTTTAGAGTCGCACGGTTGGCAACAGTCACATCCTCACAATTCATAGCAGGATTAGTAGCTATTATACAGCGACTAATCTATTGAAATGTATAAAAATTCTACAGCAATATTAAAATAAGTAAAATAATGTAGTATGGTGTGAAATATGTAATATAAAATATGTGAATTAAAATAACATTTATGTTCAACATTCCTAAATATGTGTCTCACTAACGTTTGCCTTTTATTCGTGCATAAATATGTAGCATTAAAATATGTAATTACATATACGCAACCCGGGCCCTACTTGTGATACTTGAAGTCAAGACCCAAAGCCACTGCAGTTTGAAGTAGTCGCACACAAAATAATAAAAACTAACTACATCACATATGTTACTGAGATGAAGTAAATCAGCTGTACATAATATAGCCACTAGTAATTTGAACTTCGTGTTTGTTTTATAACCCAAAAACTATCTTCAGATCCAAATAATCCTTAGCTTGCAGCGTTTCTATAAACAGCAACAATACTGTTGGGCAACATGAAATATACTCCATTACAATGTTCAAGACGTTTTAGTTAAAATAAAGTGTCAAGCTACAAATTCGTCATGATTACACATGTGTCCTTTGGAATATGAGAAACATTTTTAAAAGAACTGATTACGATTCAACGGTAGGCACCTCAAATGACCTAAATTACTTCGTTTTTCCTGCAAGGAAGACTTTGAAGCGAGAAGCCATAAGCTGACATGTCCACTTATCATTACTGCCAAGTATTAAGAGTTTAAACGTTTAAGCAATGTTTCAGTGAAGTAAATGTCTTTTGTAAATAGAATGCTTAAAATTTAGCTTTCTTATGCTACCATACGCTAGGATTACTTTGACAATGATTTTTCTGCATTTATTCGGAAAATTACGTACTGCTGGTACGTGAAGAGCCGACGGGATATTGAGAATCTGAACAGTAAAAGTAAAATTGTTGTTTAACATAAATATTTTTAAAAACTGCTATTGGCAGCAGTCATGATAATACCGATATTGTTGGTGCAACGACCGAAATATTTACGTACGCGCGTAGAAGTCGGAATCGTTACCGCTTATGATTGTTACTGCGTAATTGATATTAATACAGATAAATGACACTAATTCACGCTGTAGATAACATATTTCAATACATTTATAATAATCATTGCCACTTTTTCTTTCTTTAAAGCAGTTACACTAAACACGTCGCATTTACATGGTAATTTTATTGCTTCACTATTGTCAATAAAGATAACTGACATTATTTTACACTACAGATTGCACATTTCAACACATTTATGATAATTATTGCCACTTTTTGTTACTTTAAAGAAGTTACACTACGCGCGTCCAATTTAGATGGTTATTTTATTGCTCCACTGTTGTCAATACACGTAATTGAAACTAATTTACGCTGCAGATAACATATTTCTGTACATCTAGATAACCATTGCCACTTTTTGTTCCTTTAAAGAACCTACACTACACACGTCACATTTACATAATTATTTTATTGCTTAACTGTTATCAATTTAGATAATTGCACTAATTTACGATGCTGATTGCATATTTCGACACATTTGTGATAATTATTTCCACTTTTTGTTCGATTAAAAATGTTACACTACACACGTCGCATTTACATGATCATTTAACTGCTCAACTGTTATCTAAGTATATAATTGTCACCAACTTGCGCTGTAGATATCATATTTCAATACATGTAGATCATTATTCCCACTTCTTGTTCCTTTAAAAAAGCTACACTACACACGTCACATTTACATCATTATTTTATTGCTTAACTGTTATCAATAAAGATCACTGATACTAATTTACGCTGCAGATAACATATTTCAATACATTTTAATAATCACTGCCACTTTTTCTTCCTTAAAGAAATTACACTACACACGTCTCATTTACACGATAATTTGATTGCTCAACTATTATCAATGTAAATAATTGACACTATTTTACGGTGCAGATAACATATTTCAATACATTTATAATAATCACTGCCACTTTTTGTTCCATTAAAAAAGTTACAGTACACACGTCGCATTTACATCATTGTATTTTTGCTTAACTGTTATCAATAAAGATAATTGGCATTAATTTACGCCACAGATAATATATTTCAATACATTTATAATAATCACTGCCACTTTTTCTTCCTTTAAATAAATTACACTACACACGTCCCATTTACATAACTATTTCATTGCATAACTGTTATCAATACAGATAATTGGCACTAATTTACGCCACAGATAATATATTTCCATACATTTATAATAATCACTGTCACTTTTTCTTCCTTTAAAGAAATTACACTACACACGTCGTATTTACATTGTCATTTTATTGCTTAACTCTTATCAGCACAGACAAATGACACTAATTAACGCTGCAGATTGATATTTTACCACATTTACGATAATTATTGCCACCTTTTGTTCGTTTAAAGAAGTTACACCACACATCCCATTTACATAACTATTTCATTGCTTAACTGTTATCAATAAAGATTGCATATTTCAACACTTTTATGATAGGTAATTATCGCCACTTTTTCTTACTTTAAAGAAGTTACACTACACACGTCGTATTTAGATGGTTATTTTATTGCTTCACTGTTGTCAATACACATAATTGACAGTAATTTACGCTGCAGATAACATATTTCCATACATTTAGATAACCATTGCCACCTTTTGTTCCTTTAAAGAAGTTACACTACACACGGCGCATTTACACAATTATTTTACTGCTTAAGTGTTAGCTATGTAAATAATTTGCACTAATTAAAGCTGTTGATAACATATTTTAATACATTTAGATAATTACTGCCACTGTTTGTTCCATTAAAGAAGTTACACTACACACGTCACATCTACATAATTATTTTATTGCTTAACTGTTATCAGTAAAGACAATTGACACTAATTTACACTGCATAACTAATATCAATACATTTATAATAAGCATTGCCCCTTTTTGTTCCTTTAAAGAATTTACACTACACACGTTGCATTTATATGATTATTTTAATGCTTAAGGTACACTGGGAGTAAATTTTTAGGTGAAGATGACAAAATTTTCGATTTTGGAATTATATCATATAAATAATCTGTAGACATTGTGAACCATCTTGGCCAAACATTTTGCATTATCTGCCATTTTTGATTATGCGATAAATTTACATATTAAAATTTATGAAATAATTAATAACTTCCAAAGTATTTATCCAACTTGAATGAAATTTAGTGTTCACATTAATCTAACAGCAATAGACTCGCAGTAAAATTTTCAGAAATATCCATATAATAATATGGAAGTTTTAAAATTCACTCCCAATGTACCTTAACTGCTATCAATACAGATAATTGACACTAGTTTACGCTGCAGATAGTATATTATAACACATTTATGATAATTATTGCCAGTTTTTTTTCCTTCAAAGAAGTTACATTACACACGTCGAATGTTCATTTTATTGCTTAACTGTTATCGATACAGATAAATGACACTAATTTACGCTGCAAATTGCATATTTCTACACATTTTTGAGTATTATTGTCATCTTTAGTTCCTTTAAAGCCGTTACACTACACACGTCGCATTTACATGATTATTTTATAACGAAACGGTTATCAATACAGATAAATGACACTAATTTACACTGCAGATTGCATATTTGAAGACATATGTGATAATTATTGCCACTTTTTGTTACTTTAAAGCTGTTGTACTACACACGTTGCAATTTACATGATTATTTTATTACGAAACGGTTATCAATACAGATAATTGACACTAATTTACGCTGCAGATTGTATATTTCAACACACTTATGATAATTATTACCAATTGATCTACCTTTAAAGAACTTACACTATACACATCGCATTTAGATGATTATTTTATTGCTTCGTTGTTAACAATACAGATAATTGGCATTACTTTACGCAGCAGATAATACCTATGTTTCAGCACACTTAGATAATTATTGCAACTTTTTGTTCGTTTAAAGAAAGTACACTACACTCGTCGAATTTACATAATTATTTTATTGGTTAAGTATTATGTATGTAAGTAATTGACACTAATTTACGCTGCAGATAGCATATTTTAACACATTTATGATAATTATTCCATTTTTCTTCCTTTAGAGAAGTTACACTAGACACGTCGCATTTGCCCGATTGTTTTACTGCTTAACTGTTATCTATGTAAATAATTAACACTAATTTACGCTGTATATAGCATATTTTAAAACATTTATGATAATTATTGCCACTTTTTGTACCTTTAAAGAACTTACACTATACACATCGCATTTAGATGATTATTTTATTGCTTTGTTGTTAAAAATACAGATAATTGACATTACTTTACGCAGCAGATAATACCTATGTTTCAGCACATTTAGATAATTATTGCCACTTTTTGTTCGTTTAAAAAAGTTATACTACACTCGTCGAATTTACATAATTATTTTATTGGTTAAGTATTATGTATGTAAGTAATTGACACTAATTTACGCTGCAGATAGCATATTTTAACATTCATTCATTATCTGTTTACCCTCCTCTTATGTAGGACTTGCACCCCCCAGGACTTACAAGCGGGAGCCTGGCGTCAGAGGCCCGTCGAGGAGCAGACACTCATGGATCAGACAGAGCATCCAGGATGGGTGATCAGCCCGATGCCTGGTATGGGATGAAGGAAGTAGATGAAACGAAATGTTGGTGAAATGGATGAAAGGAAAGGTGATGATGGAGCAGTTGGTGGAATGAATGGCGGGGGAAACAGGAGAACCCGGAGAAAACCCGCCCAGACGCCGCTTCGTCCACCACAAATCCCACATGCAGGTCCCTGGGATCGAACCCGGTCCGCCTCGGTGGGAGGCGAGCGGTCTAACCACTCGGCCACGGCGCCGCCATATTTTAACACATTTATGATAATTATTCCATTTTTTGTTCCTTTAAAGAAGTTACACTAGACACGTCGCATATGCCCGATTATTTTACTGCTTAACTGTTATCTATGTAAATATTAGACACTAATTTACGCTGTATATAGCATATTTTAACACATTTATGATAATTATTGGCACTTTTTGTTCCTTTAAAGAAGCTGCATTACACACGTCACATTTACATAATTATTTTATTGCTTAACTGTTATCAATTACGATAATTGCACTAATTTACAATGCTCTTTGCATAATGCGACACATTTGTGATAATTATTTCCACTTTTTGTTCGATTAAAAATGTTACACTACACACGTCGCATTCACATGATTATTTAACTCCTCAACTGTTATCTAAGTATATAATTGACACCAACTTGTGCTGTAGATATCATATTTCAATACATGTAGATCATTATCGCCACTTCTTGTTCCTATAAAAACGCTACACTACACACGTCACATTTTCATAATTATTTTATTGCTTAACTGTTATCAATTTAGATAATTGCACTAATATACGGTGCTGATTTCATATTTCGACACATTTGAGATAATTATTTCCACTTTTTGTTCGATTAAAAATGTTACACTACACAGGTCGCATTTACATGATTATTTAACTGCTCAACTGTTATTAAGTATATAATTGACACCAACTTGCGCTGTAGATATCATATTTCAATACATGTAGATCATTATTGCCACTTCTTGTTCCTTTAAAAAAGCTACACTACACACGTCACATTTACATCATTATTTTATTGCTTAACTGTTATCAATAAAGATCAATGACACTAATTTATGCTGCAGGAAAACATATTTCAATACATTTATAATAATTATTTCCACTTTATGTTTCATTAAAAAAGTTACAGTATACACGTCTCATTTACATCATTGTATTTTTGCTTAACTGTTATCAATAAAGATAATTGGCACTAAATTACGCCACAGATAATATATATCAATCCCTTTATAATAATCACTGCCACTTTTTCTTCCATTAAATAAATTACACTACACACGTCCCATTTACATAACTATTTCATTGCATAACAGTTATCAATACAGATAATTGGCACTAATTTACGCCACAGATAATATATTTCAATACATTTCTAATAATCACTGCCACTTTTTCTTCCTTTAAATAAATTACGCTACACACGTCCCATTTACATAACTATTTCATTGCATAACAGTTATCAATAAAGATAATTGGCACTAATTTACGCCACAGATAATATATTTCAATACATTTATAATAATCACTGCCACTTTTTCTTCCATTAAAGAAATTACACTACACACGTCGTATTTACATTGTCATTTTATTGCTTAACTCTTATCAGCACAGACAAATGACACTAATTAACGCTGCAGATTGATATTTTACCACATTTACGATAATTATTGCCATCTTTTGTTCATTTAAAGAAGTTATACTACACACGTCCCATTTGCATAACTATTTCATTGCTTAACTGTTATCAATAAAGATTGCATATTTCAACACTTTTATGATAGGTAATTATCGCCACTTTTTCTTACTTTAAAGAAGTTACACTACACACGTCGTATTTAGATGGTCATTTTATTGCTTCACTGTTGTCAATACACATAATTGACAGTAATTTACGCTGCAGATAACATATTTCCATACATTTAGATAACCATTGCCACCTTTTGTTCCTTTAAAGAAGTTACACTACACACGGCGCACTTACACAATTATTTTACTGCTTAAGTGTTAGCTATGTATAGAATTTGCACTAATTTACGCTGCTGATAACATATTTTTTAATACATTTAGATAATTACTGCCACTGTTTGTTCCATTAAAGAAGTTACACTACACACGTCACATCTACATAATTATTTTATTGCTTAACTGTTATCAGTAAAGACAATTGACACTAATTTACACTGCATAACTAGTATCAATACATTTATAATAAGCATTGCCCCTTTTTGTTCCTTTAAAGAATTTACACTACACACGTTGCATTTATATGATTATTTTAATGCTTAAGGTACACTGGGAGTAAATTTTTAGGTGAAAATGACAAAATTTTCGATTTAGAATTATATCATATAAATACTCTGTAGACATTGTGAATCATCTTGGCCAAACATTTTGCATTATCTGCCCTTTTTGATTATGCGATAAATTTACATATTAAAATTTATGAAATAATTAATAACTTCCAAAGTATTTACCCAACTTGAATGAAATTTAGTGTTCGCATTAATCTAAAAGCAATAGACTCACAGTAAAATTTTCAGAAATATCCATATAATAATATGGAAGTTTGAAGATTCACTCCCAATGTACCTTAACTGCTAGCAATACAGATAATTGACACTAGTTTCCGCTGCAGATAGCATATTATAACACATTTATGATAAGTATTGCCAGTTTTTGTTCCTTTAAAGAAGTTACACTACACACGTCACATGTACATTTTATTGCTTAACTGTTATCGATACAGATAAATGACACTAATTTACGCTGCAAATTGCATATTTCTACACATTATGAGAATTATTGTCACCTTTAGTTCCTTTAAAGTAGTTACACTACACACGTCGCATTTACA
The DNA here is from genome assembly GCA_030765065.1 of Deroplatys truncata. Lineage (NCBI taxonomy): Eukaryota > Metazoa > Arthropoda > Insecta > Mantodea > Mantidae > Deroplatys > Deroplatys truncata. The sequence goes on from CM060990.1 coordinate 653,870,777, forward strand.
TGATTATTTTATTACGAAACGGTTATCAATACAGATAAATGACACTAATTTACACTGCAGATTGCATATTTGAACACATATGTGATAATTATTACCACTTTTTGTTCCTTTAAAGCTGTTGTACTACACACGTCGCATTTGCCCGATTATTTTACTGCTTAACTGTTATCTATGTAAATAATTGACACTAATCTACGCTGTATATAGCATATTTTAACACATTTATGATAATTATTGCCACTTTTTGTTCCTTTAAAGAAATTACACTACACACGTCACATTTACATAATTATTTTATTGCTTAACTGTTATCAATTTAGATAATTGCACTAATTTACGATGCTGATTGCATATTTCGACACATTTGTGATAATTATTTCCACTTTTTGTTCGATTAAAAATGTTACACTACACACGTCGCATTTACATGCTTATTTAACTGCTCAACTGTTATCTAAGTATATATTTGACACCAACTTGCGCTGTAGATATCATATTTCAATACATGTAGATCATTATTGCCACTGCTTGTTCCTTTAAAAAACTACACTACATCATTACATAATTATTTTATTGCTTAACTGTTATCAATAAAGATCACTGACACTAATTTACGCCGCAGATAACATATTTCAATACATTTATAATAATTATTTCCACTTTTTGTTCCATTAAAATGTTACAGTACACACGTCGCATTTACATCATTGTATTTTTGCTTAACTGTTATCTATAAAGATAATTGGCACTAATTTACGCCACAGATTATATATTTCAATACATTTATAATAATCACTGCCACTTTTTCTTCCTTAAAGAAATTACACTACACACGTCTCATTTACACGATAATTTGATTGTTCAACTGTTATCAATGTAAATAATTGACACTAATTTACGGTGCAGATAACATATTTCAATACATTTATAATAATTATTTCCACTTTTTGTTCCATTAAAAAAGTTACAGTACACACGTCGCATTTACATCATTGTATTTTTGCTTAACTGTTATCAATAAAGATAACTGGCACTAATTTACGCCACAGATAATATATTTCAATACATTTATAATAATCACTGCCACTTTTTCTTCCTTTAAAGAAATTACACTACACACGTTCCATTTACATAACTATTTCATTGCATAACTGTTATCAATAAAGATAATTGGCACTAATTTACGCCACAGATAATATATTTCAATACATTTATAATAATCACTGCCACTTTTTCTTCCTTTAAAGAAATTACACTACACACGTTCCATTTACATAACTATTTCATTGCATAACTGTTATCAATAAAGATAATTGGCACTAATTTACGCCACAGATAATATATTTCAATACATTTATAATAATCACTGCCACTTTTTGTTCCTTTAAAGAAATTACACTACACACGTTCCATTTACATAACTATTTCATTGCATAACTGTTATCAATAAAGATAATTGGCACTGATTTACTCCACAGATAATATATTTCAATACATTTATAATAATCACTGCCACTTTTTCTTCCTTTAAAGAAATTACACTACACACGTTCGATTTACATAACTATTTCATTGCGTAACTGTTATTAATTAAGATAAGTGGCACTAATTTACGCCACAGATAATATATTTCAATACATTTATAATAACTACTGCCACTTTTTCTTCCTTTAAAGAAATTACACTACACACGTCACATTTACATGATTATTTGATTGCTCAACTGTTATGAATGTAAATAATTGGCACTAATTTACGCTGAAGATAACATATTTCAATACATTTATAATAATCACTGCCACTTTTTGTTCCTTTAAAGAAATTACACTACACACGTCACATTTACACGATTATTTTATTGCCCAACTGTTATCAATGGAAATAATTGACAGTAATTCACGCTGCAGATAACACATTTCAATACATTTAGATAATTATTTCCACTTTTTGTTTCTTTAAATAAGTTACACTACACACGTCTTTTTTTACGTAATTATTTTATTGCTTAACTTTTATCAGTAAAGACAATTGACACTAATTTAGGCTGTAGATAACTTGTTTCAATACGTTTAGATAATTATTGCCAATTTTTGTTTCTTTAAGTAAATAACACTGCACACGTCACATTTACATGATTATTTTATTGCTTAACTGTTAATACAGATAATTTACGCTGCAGATAACGTATTTCAATACATTTATAATAACCATTGCCACTCTCTCTTATATAAGTTAAGAACAATGGAAAATGGAAGCAGAGAGATTGCTAGTTAAATGAATATTTAATATAAACATATTTTTTGGCCTTTCTGACATTAATGACGAATTATTACATTACAAATCACTATACTAAACATCGGGATAACGTAACAGCTTAAAAAATTTGGATGCTATTACTTGGCCTAAAAATACTGCTGATTAACAAACGTCTATAATATATCTTACAGCATTGGCGTCGGAGCATGTGTGATAAATCAATCATGAATTTCGGTCACGGAATATTGCAATAATTACGAGTGCAAGGAACATGCCTCCTGTCCTCACGGTTCTGTATCCCAGGTAAGTAACTTGATATTAATTTTTCTCGCAATAGCTGCTACATGGGCTAATTAGCAAAACGTTTCTTATACAAATATGTAGTAAAGGTATAAAGTGCACGCACGATAACTGTTATAACGAAATCTATACGCAAATTCTAATCTTACTTATGACCATAAAGCGTTTTGGAACGTGTTTATGTTGATTATATAAGCTCTTTATCGGGTCGAACGTGTGGGTTATTAACTTTTTTTCTGCGTGTTGCCTTTACCCATGCTTCTCTTAGGTCTTTACGAGTTGGAAATCTAAAATTAACAACACAGAATCGTTTTGTTGATAGTGTATAACATATTTCATGAAGTTTACCGCCGAAAAGTAATTTAAATAAGTACACTAACTACTAAAACATCTCACTTCACACACGTGTTGACTATTACAGTGGTTTGACGGGTCTAAATTTACTGATTAATTCAACAATTCACGACAGCTTCTTTTTGTGCACATTCAACTCTCAAGAGGCGTATCTACTGCTCTCAAGAATAAATTATGGCTGCCGCGCGCAAAGTTGGCTTCATCAGCGATAATGCATAGGAATAGGGCATTGTGAATCTAATTACTATGTATCTATCTGTGAAACTGCAGTAGCTATATAGGGTGGAAAGCAATATGACTTCGTTCGGGCAACATCTACTAATTAAATCACTTCTATTTCATTAAAGATTATTATGGAAAAGGAGTCATCGGTTTCTTAAGTATTTTTCCTGTAATTTCTTCCCGCTCTCTATGGAAGTGGCAGCGGATGCACTAACGACACTTTGTTCTTGCAATATCATAAATTCAACTATGAACATTCGTCACTAAAACAATGAAAATAAATATGCACACTCACCATTTGAAGCTGGCCCCATCATTGCACTGTCACCTCGGCGAATCTCAACTGAAGTCTTCTTCCTTCTTCCATTATGAACACTTCACTATTCACTGCAATCTTCACTTGAAGCACTACGACATCTTGGTAGGCTGTGAACAGGACGAACAAGTCGCTGTCTCATATAGAGCCAGTCCGGCTTCCCACCACAAGACCAGGGACCAGTAAGGTGTCAGTATTCCCCACAATCTGCCAACCCAATCCTAAGTTTCTTGCTATTGGCTCATCGCCAATGTTAGGGTCTACTGCTGCAGCAAAATCCCAGGAGAAGGAGAAAGAAAACCTCTACAATGTTCTAGAACAATGTAATGCAGAAATGGATTTCCTTATATGACATTAAAAGCATTTTTAACACCACGCTAACATATTTATGACTTGCTTTTTATATATCAGTGGACAAACGGCAATATTTGAAACAGTTTCTTGTGAATACGTATTTATGAGAGTAACAGAGAGTAGATGGGAAAATAAAACAATTTTCCTCTGAATAAATTGTAGCCCATGTGTGAAGATATACAAATCTGATGTGTTGCAATCACATGACTTTCCCTACTCACCCTTATACTATTCTATCTCTAACAAGACAAACATTTGCAGAATTATTTCCTTGTAGATAAACTTCTCGCTTTAAGCGAGAAAAAAGTATAAGTATTTGAAAATCCAAACCAATAACAAGGAATGTCTCGGAAATGGTTAACGGTACAAAAAATGTATTTCACATAAATTGTGTTCTTTAACGTGAGCTATATTTTTTGTGCAGCAAGATCTTTTACGGTTTACCAGCTATACAAAATTCGTTCAGAATGAAGGCTATTCCCAGCATGCAATATTTTAATCAAAATCGCTAGAGCCATTTTTGAGAAAACGAAAATTTTCCATGTAAAGAGTAGTTTGGAGTGGGGGATTTATTTTTAAAATCTTCTTGTCGTATCCTTGGAAGATGCTGAACTTAAATGCCAACTTTGGTTTTTAACTGACATTTCGTTTTTGAGTTATGCTGTTCATAGACACACAAACAGATGGACCGTTTTGAAAAACTGTGTTTTTGGGGTTCAGGGGGCATCAAAACATATTTCCGGTGAAATCTCGACATAGAATTTTTGGGTGGAACACAATAACTTCCCCTACTTACTCGATAGCTATACTTACATAGCAGAGTATGTAAACAGCTGTGTCAGTATAATTAAGCAGAGCTGCTAAATGACAAAAATAAGAATCCAACTAAACGTGTTTTTACCGCATTATATGCATATGCGGCAGTATCATTATTATTATTGTTATTATTATTATCATGATCATTACCTATTGTTCTTTTTATTATCGTCATTATTATCATCATTCTTATTGTCATTATTATTGTCATTATCATTATTATAATCATCATTATTATTATCATTATTGCTGTTAATATCATTATTATTAAGATTGGCATCATCATTATTATTGTTATTATTATTTATTACCATATATGTTATTATATTATAATATATTATTAAAATATTATATATTAATTATTAATATAATATTATAAATAATAACAGTCAAGACAATTGATCTCTCCGTCTGACTATTGGTCTTCGTATGTTCCTGAATCCTTTCGGTTTATAGTTACTTATAACAGATGGTAGTATATTAGAGTCCATTCTTTTTACGTGTTCAAACCAGTCAATCTATAATGAGTTTATTCTGTCTACAATATTAAATATATTAAGTCCTTACTAATTTGTTCACTTCCTTGTTTGTCCATAAGAGTCACTCCTGCTACGGATCTCCGAGATCGGTTCAATGCTCAATTTTTACCAGGGTATGCCAAAATTGGTACACCCATAGCTTTATAAAGCTTAAGTTGTGCTCTTTAGAGTTTTATATTTCAGTGTTCGGCTTATTGTTCCAAACATTCTATTAAATTTATCTATTTGATATGTATGCATTCTTCCTGCCTATAAGACACATTTTATCCTAAGTAATTAAAACTATTTACCTGTTCTATTATTTGATTATTACTATTTTGCATCTCATGTTGTTCTCCCAAAAGAACACTACTTTTGTTTTCGTTTCTGGTATTTTCAAGTTTTACTCTGCAACTGTCTCATTTACTTTGTAGACAGCTGTTGGTAAATTATTTTCTCTGACACTTAAAACGATTTGGTCGTCTACATATAGAATAGCATTTAAAATATTTCCATTTATCTTAAAGTCAGTAATTTTACGTCATTCTTTGATGGCATGGTCAAGATATAGACTAAATAGTGTATGAGTCATAGGACATACTTGTTTAACCCCTCGATTGGTTCTGAATTTCTGTTTAATAACTGTGCCTCCGTAGTTGATAATTACTTTCGTGTTAAACTACAAACTCACCACCTTTACCAAGTGTTGTGGGTTGCATATGTTAAGTTTTTTTATTTATTTATTATTTATTGACGCTCTTTAACAGCTGCGGTCCTTAGCGTCCCATTCTATATTGGGCGTGAAAGACTGGTAATTTTGCTCAGAGGCCTCTTTATCAGGCTTGAGGTTCTTTTACGTGCCGTAAATCTATGACACGGGACCACCGGCTTTACTTCCCTTCCGAAGGAAGCCATGCTAAGGACTTTTACGCCGGAAAAAAAATCCATCGTCCTCCGCCGGGATTGAACGCGCGACCTCGGGAACTAAAGGCTAGCATGGTAACCACCGTATTTACCGGTAAGCGTAAGTTTGAATGTATGTGCGTGCGGGTGAGCGTGCGCGCGCGTATGTGTGTGTATATATGCGCGTGTGCGCGTGTGTGAGTGTATGTGCCCGGGTGTGTGTTTGTCTGTGAGTGTATATGCCCGAGTGTGTGTGTGAGCGTGTGTTTTGTCTGTGAGTGTATATGCCCGGGTGTGTGTGTGTGAGCGCGTGTTTTGTCTGTGAGTGTATATGCCCGTGTTCTGTGTGTGTGTGTGTATGTGCTGTGTTTGAGTGTATGTGCTCGCGTTGTGTGTGTGTGAGCGTATGTGCCGGCACGCGTGTGTAAGCGAGTGTGCTGTGGGTGAGTGTAGTGCCCGTGTTGTGATGTGTGAGCACATGTGCTGTGTGTTAGTTTATGTGCCCCCATTGTGTGTGTGTGTGTGTGTGTGTGTGTGTGTATGTGCTGTGTTTGAGTGTATGTGCTCGCGTTGTGTGTGTGTGTGAGCGTATGTGCCGGCACGCGTGTGTAAGCGAGTGTGCTGTGGGTGAGTGTAGTGCCCGTGTTGTGATGTGTGAGCACATGTGCTGTGTGTTAGTTTATGTGCCCCCATTGTGTGTGTGTGTGTGCTGTGTTTGAGTGTATTTGCTCGCGTTGTGTGTGTGTGTGTGTGTGTGTGTGTGTGTGAGCGTATGCGCACGTGTGTGTTTGCGTGTGAGTGAGATTGTATGTTATAGCGCGCGCGCGCGTGTGTGTGTGTGTGTGTCGATCTCCGGAAATCACCCAACCGTTTTTTATGCTTCTTACACCACAGAAATCCACCGTTCTTCCGGGCAGACATCGGTTATGAAATACTCTCAAAGATTTTAAAACGGCAGGGGATAGGGAGGTTTCATATTCCTTGTCATCCAAATTCAATCTCGTCTCGTTGAGTATGAACATCAGAATATTGTTTTTGGCACTTTATTGAGCACTTGGCAGATTTTTAATTCCTTTTAGTCCAAAGGAGTATATGGGCAGGCTCATTTTCTTTTAACTGAGTTATTGGGGAGGGGAGCAGAATTGCTAATCCTTGTGATATAAATAAATTTCCCTCTTATTTGCTGAACTTTGTTAACTAGGAATCTTTTTGGTATGATGTTAATAAAACCTGTACACTTGGACTTTAAAATCAGACAAAGCCGTTACGCTACACTACAACTCTCAAAAACTAATACTACCATGTTTACAACCCCTGATGAAGAAATCTGCACCGTTTGAATAATACCTACCTACTATTGGACGTGGCAAAAATTATAGATTATCTAACAACCCTAAAAGAAATTACACACCCACTATTTTCACCATATAGTACATCGAAATGTTTAAAACTAACCTTTACCATTTATTTTCAGCTCCTCAGGGGCTGAAAACGGAATAGCACAGAAAGTAGGCCAAAGTGGCCGTTTTTAACTTCTCACGCAATCCCTGGGAGGGAGGGATGATGGGGAGAGCCGAAGAGCGACTAGATCGACGATGTGCTCAAGCATAGACGGGGTCCCTAACGGTTCCAGATAGAACGCATCCGGACGCCGACCAGCCCTGACCACATGTCCCGAGCCCCGCGGGGGACCTTAAGACCCAGAATGGCTTCCTAATAACAAAAGGATAAAAAATTAACGAGATGAATTTTTGTTAACATGCTTAGAAGTTGTGATGTTATTAAACAATAATATCTAATCGCAAGACGTGCGTTTTTAACCAATATAATTTAAGTGTCAGATTTAAAGTGCATTTTGTTCCAAACTAATAGGATAATTAAGTATCCAGTCTACAATTAAAGAGTTTGGTTTAAAAAGTATTATAATTTTTCCAAAAAATAATAGCGTGTTTTTTTCTTGAAAGCAGTAAGGGTAAAAATTTAAAATTAGTATCTTGAGAGCTAATTTTAAAATATTAATGAAATTTGGTGTGCATACTAAACCCTGATTGCTGTATTCAAACTTCAAATGACTCAAATTAAAATTGTGGCTTTTAGAAATTTCGCAGGTATCCTCAATTTTAGTACTGCTACGCAGATTGCCTTCTATTGTCGCTGTCTGTCCGTCTTTAAGCACGAAACATTTCATGAACCGCTGCATATACTGAGTCGAAATTTTGTCTGTATGAATTTGGACAGAAATTGCAGAAAGCTTTCAAATCAGATAAAAATTGGTACAAAATTAAGGATAGTTTATATGGTGACATGGCTTTTAGACGCGCAACTACGAATTTGAAATGTTATATGCTCAATGTTTGATATTTATTGTTATTAAGCAATTCAAAATTGCAGTTGACAAAGCCAGGTAGGTATACTACATTATAAAGTCATGGTTTTAAATTCAAAAAATTAATCTGCTTATAGAAAGGATGGTCAACCAACCAGTTATAAGGTTTGTGTTTAAATACAGTGTCAGTGTTTTCACATATCATCCAAATTATTAAATATTTTAAACTAATAACGTCAAAATTATTTAAGACTTACTGTGTCTGCGATAAGGTATAATGTTCTCCGTTGTGTAGTGGTTACCATACTAGCCTCTAGTTCCCGAGGTCGCGGGTTCAATGGACTTTTTCGGGCGTAAAAATCCTTAGCGTGGCTTCCTTCGAAAGGCAAGTAAAGCCGGTGGTCCCATGTTGTAGATTTACGGCACGTAAAAGAACCTCAAGCCTGATAAAGAGAAAATTCCCGGTCTTTCACGTCCAATATAGAATGGGATGCTAAGGACCACAGCAGTTAAAGAGCGTCCATAAATAAAACTCAATTTAATTTAATTGATTGATAAGGTATAATATATAAGTGTGAATTGTCTCTCGTATTAAGAGTGTGGATTTCATTTCTAGTATCTAATTAATTATATGATTTTAACATAAACTAAACACTGAAAAATATGCAAATTTATGACAATAGGGATCTTCAGTTTAACAAATAGAAGTCAAATAGTGATTTAGATAACATTTCTAATAGCTTTCTTTTGTAGCAACAAAACATCATTAATACTACTACCATTTCCCCACCATGGCAGAGTGTAGAGTGTAAAAAGCAAAATATGCCATCGAATGTAGCTTTCAGGCACAACACATTTTAAACGTTTGAGCAAATACAAGGTTCTAGGTAACCTATTACAAGGTTGGTATTTATCTGGCATTTCGTTTTTAGTTATGCTGTTCACACACACACACACACACACACACACACACACACACACACACACACACACACACACAGGGAGAGAGAGAGAGAGAGAGAGAGAGAGAGAGAGAGAGAGGAGAGAGACCTTTCGCTAATAATACTTTTTGGATTCAGGGGGCCTCAAAACAGATTTCCAGTGAAATCTCGACTTCGAATTTTGGAGTGGAATACAATACAATAATTTAATTTCCAAGATAAGATACCAATAAATCTTCCATGTAATTATCTATCTTACATTATGTAGAAACACGAATAATTAATATAATATAGTCTTTGTATATGCACAATCTCAGATAATTTTATCCTGTACCAAAAAGTTAAATGGATCTATTCTATAAGTGTATGTACCTACCCCCAAAAAAGTCAGATCGACTGGTAAAAGGAATCCAGAATTTTTTTACCTCTAAAACACAACATTTTAGCCATAAATATACATGCGTGTGACCGAATAAAAAAGGAACGTATTTATAGCTCTAGGAAAAATAACTAAGTTCTCTTATCTGATAAACTCCCAATGTAAATATAGTATTTAAAGTGCCATGCTATATTTCTGTGTAAATATCCATAGATTCAGATTGACAAAGCGATCGTTTGTCATGAAAACCGAAAAGGTCAATAACCATGCCACCGTGTTTTTACAGAAAGTGCTATGTGGAAAGGGATTGTAACCCACATGAACACAGGTAGCCAAAAGAAAAGGAATTATAGGTCACCGAACTGAGAGGGACAAGTATCAGTAACCACCACAAACACCCAGGGGTGAACATGATAAGCGCCTGAAAGTGCAACAGGGGTAGCCAACCTTTCGCAGAAGGTGAAACAAATGCTTTGTAAATAATTATGTAACTGATTTTATGTTAACCTGGGTTAGGGGTGCGGTAATTGTTTAGAAAAATTTTCACGTAAATATTGTTATATCCACAGTTCTTCAGTGCACTTTGCAAAATTTATGTGTATCACATCGATAACACCTGTGTAATTTTTATGTTAATGTGTATCCATCCACCATATTCCAGGATCAGTTATGTGTAGGTATATGTGTGTTTAACGTGTCTATTCTTGAAATCAGCCAACACATTTTAGAGCAGTATTTTGTAAAAAGAAAACCGTCTTGGGTGAATCCCATTTTCTTTTACAAAAGGGGGCATTTTGTAGAGATATATCTACCTGATTAAACCTGCATAAAAAGGAATCTTAAATAATTGTAGTTTATGAATTATTAATTATTAATTAACACGCAATTTGATAATTTTCTACAATTTTAAAGTAATGGAATTAAAAACTACATCAATGAAGAGCCCGTCAGAAGTGTAAATATGTTTTAAGTTTCATTAATGTTGTCCAATAAATAAAGGCGTAATTGCGCGAGAAAGTCTGGAAGATTTAGGCGAAATAATGCAGCTTCGCTTCAAAATGTTCATTGTATTTTTCCGAGCGCGGGGCCATAAAAATCCAACGTTTCTTTGTAGGTACTTCGAGGGGAAGAACCTAGTTGTAAGAGAAAGTAGACGCTAAGGCAGCGGACTTTTATTACCGTTTAAGCTTCGAATTTTCAACCGGAGAGCCAATATAATATACAGGATAATTGTTAGGACCAATGAGAAGATAAGAAGACGTAGTTGCATGTACAGAAATTCGGAGGCTAGTAATAAGTTGCTATATGTAAACGCAAGCGTGGATTTCACACAGTTTGGCATGATTCTTCATTAAGTGAACACGTAGTACTCCGAGTAATAAAGGGATGCTGAGTTCCGAAATTTGCTAAGTGCCGCGCAATTATAAAATCATAAAGTGATATATAGGGCGGCGCCGTGGCCGAGGCGGCCCGGGTTCAATCCCAGGGACCTGCATGTGGGATTTGTGGTGGACAAAGCGGCGTCTGGGCGGGTTTTCTCCGGGTTCTCCGGGTTCTCCGGTTTCCCCCGCCATTCATTCCACCAACTGCTCCATCATCACCTTTCCTTTCATCCATTTCACCAACATTTCGTTTCATCTACTTCCTTCATCCCATACCAGGCATTGGGATGATCACCCATCCTGGATGCTCTGTCTGATCCATGAGTGTCTGCTCCTCGACGGGCCTCTGACCCCAGGCACCCGCCTGTAAGTCCTGGGGGGTGTAAGTCCTACATAAGAGGAGGGTAAACAGATAATGAATGAATGAATAAAGTGATATATGTGGAATATTTTACTAATGTTCTAATACTATTCGTTGAGATAATTTTATCCAAGCTTATAAACGATTTAATATTTGTCAAGTGGCTGCTTCAAGTTTGTGCGAATCTAAAGAACAGTGATAGAGCACCGAGGCATTAAGCAATTAGCCGGAGCAAAACGTTAGTGGACCAATAGATAATAGTGGGAAGACAGTGTTAAAGAATCGTACGTGTTAGGGAATACGAGAGAATCTTGCAGAATTTCTAGCATAAAGGCGCGCCGGAGTGGGTAAAGTGAAAACAGTGTTTTTTCTAAATAATAGTGCCACCACTCCCGTATCCTACCCTGACATAATTACAGTAGGAAATTTCAGATCAATTCGCCGACAGCTGAATCTGAGATGATAACGATGTGTGTTTCCTGCTGACATCGGTGATATCGGTTCCAGAATACGACCCCCCACGACGTAGCGGAGAACGATGACGACCAAGGTAAGAATGGCTAGAGTCACTACGACGGGGAACCGCTACAAAATTACGGCACACTGGCGGCGCTGATATGATCCTGGCGTAGTTAACAAACAAAACATTGAATATTATTGAATAGTATAACTCAAAAACGAAACGTTCGATAAATACCAAATTTGGCATATAAGTTTAGTATCTTCCAAAGAGGCGACAGAGATTTTCAAGAAAATTCCCCCTCCCCGACCTACCCTTTACACGGGAATATTTTCGATATTTGTATGTCGTTTCTGGGTATAGCCTGTAAAGTCATGTTCATTCTGAAGGAATCTTGTATAACTTTGTGCAACTGTTAAACATTAAGAGATAGACTGAAACGTACTACACCAAAAATGTAGCTCTCTCTAAAACACACAATTTATTACAAATAACCTTTTTTTTGCTGGCCTCGGGAACAGCAATAGCTCAATGGTTAGAGCAACCGCACGGAAAGCGGGAGAACCGTGTTCAAATCCCGGTTGTGGCATTGAATTATTTAGTTAGCTCTATATGAAAAACATGCCATGACCAGGCTAAGGTCCCTAAAAAGTATAATTAATTTCAATTATATATAATTAAAAAAAAGAAACCCATCCCAGTAATGAAGTACTTGTAATGGCAGGTCGCCATTGACATTGTCATCTCTAGTGAAATACCTTCGTGGTGTAGCTGGGAAACAATTTGCGTTAATTGGAAAATTCGGTGTCCTACCGGCATATTGTCACAGTAGCTCAATGGTTAAACCAACCGCAGGGAGAGCGGAGGAACCGTGTTCAAATCCCGACTGTACCATTGAATTTTTCAGCTGACTCTATATTAACAATATCATATATTCAAGAACTTTTAAGGACAAATAAAGTGCATATTTTGAATTTTCTGTGAATATCTATGAAGTTCATTTCATTCGGAAAGAATTTTATAAACTATCTGTAAGAATTAGACAAAAACGAACTCACGAAGAAATGTAGACCTCTTTAAAACACACAATTCGTTTAAAATAACTAATTATGTGGCATCGGCCATCCAAGATATCCGTTATTATTGGTTTGAATTTTTCAATACTTTGTCATTTTCTTAAAGTGTCATTTTTTTTGTCATTTTCCATCCCCCTTGAACCTACAACAAAATGTGAGATTAACTTAATCCGCAAAGTTTTATTTCGATTAACACAAAGTAGATAAGTTTTCGTTAAGAATAGTCTGTAGAAGCAGTATGAAAAGAAACGTGAAAAGACAAGTCATGTGAATGTAAGACATCCGAGTTTAAGCATTTTCCAATCATTGTACCGACAGGCCAGAAGGTTCTAGGAAAGTGAGTCATATGCGACGCAGCTGCGTTTTAGCGATGTTTGTGAAGGAAATATGCCGACCGACTTTTGTTATGGAGTTTTCTTGCAGTAAATTTCATGACCGGTCATAAACGGGCCGCTTCCTGCACCAGATGTTCAAACTTTTCGTACGGAGTCATAAATACTTCACTGCGGTCTGACGCAGATGTCCTTGGACAACGGGCGGCAAGTTTGCTATAGCAGGCACTTCGTGAGACGCCAATCTCTCAAACAGCCTTTGACTGGAGAAACCTGCTTCCTTTTTTGCAGACCACAGAAGTTAAAAATTGAGTGACATTTAGCCACGTAATACACTGCACGAAAAACAGCATGCATTTGGAACGTATTTTTATTCAGTAACTATAGTTATTGATTACATAATTAAAAGTACCACATATTATTCGTAAATAGCAGCATGATATATCCAAGTTCTTCTCCAGATTTTCTACAGTTAGAGCATGTTAGGAATATCCAAAAGGATGTTATACAACAAAAGTTACATTTGTTAGGCTTTTCAGGCCCGCTTCCTCCGAAACATATTCAACCTCTTCGGTTCCTTTGAAATTATGCCTATTTTTCTCAGCGCACTTCGGCTTTCAAATAGCTAATCAAGTACTTTTCAGCAGTTTGAAGCAAAAACTTAGCGCGTATTTGTAAATCCAAAATCTAAAATTAAATTTAAGAAGTAAAACCAGAAAGATAAATTTAAGCGTTTTTTATTTTTTCAAAAATAGCTCTAATGATTTTGATTAGAATACCAAACAATTAAAAGATATTGAATTGTGAACTCCTCTTCATTCTGAAAAACTTTTGGATAATCGGTTAACCGTAAGGGATAGCAAACATCCTCCTCCTCTTCGTCTGATTACCCTCCTCTTTGTGGGACTCACCCCCCCCCCAAGGACTTCTAGGCCAATGCTTTGGGTCAGGAACTTGTCGAGTAGCAAGCAAACTCTAGATCATAGCATATCCAGGATGGGTGATCAGCCCAATGTCTGGTACGGTGATGAAGAAGAAGGAAATGAAATGTTGTGATGAAAGAGACGATAGGAAAATTCGCGGATCAAATACCCAACCCAGTATTGGCCTATCGACCGAGGAAAACCTCGAAAAAACCTTCGATCAGATTAGTCGGTCCCGGGGGTTTGAACCCGGGAACTGCCGAATGCAAGCCACCGACGTTACCGCCTGAGCATCCCGCATTAGACAAAGTCTTACTACTCAAAATCTAGATGTCGTTGAAGTACACAATTTATGTAAATTTTTTATGTTAACTATTTATTGTTGGTTTGAATTCTGAAACACTTACACTTCTATACTTTACTGAAAGATTCGCCGAATATGCTGTGCCAGTCTTGTTGAAAAAAAGACCAAATCGCAATTCCTATCCAATCATTCTGTAAAAGTCAGATGCATATTTGAATTTTATTTACTTTTTCGGCTCAGTTATACAGGAAATATTTTGTCATGCAGAAAATTTCCAGCTGGCCCTTAGCTGAGTAGTTCAGTTGCATGCTGTGCGAGGGGTCCCGGGTTCGATTCCCGGCTGGGGGAAGGAATTTTTTTGTAGCCAAGGTTATTTCCTATCCCCCAGAGCCTGCAAGTATTAATGTGCGCGTGTGTGTGTGTGTGTGTGTGTCTGTGTGTGATCTAATGTATAAAAAAGCAAAGAAAAACAAAAAATCCAATGACAACTGTATACAGTTAACCACTGCCGAGAAGTAGATATGTTCCAAAGGTGTAAGGCCGCCGATTGACCATTCTAATCAAAGCCGGAGTATAAATGGACCAGTAAAAAAAAAAAAAAAAGCAAAACATGTTTAAACGGAAATGAAATAGCATTGGCAGCAGTAGCCAAAGGAAATAATAATAACGATGATTAGGCCCCGAATTTTTAGGTCCTGCTCTCCTTCGTTTTAGATTTTCTTTGTGGATCATTATTAGTGATCATTTTTCTTTTTCTTTTTTTAGACTACACGACTACGATTTAGATTTTTATATGCCGAAAATTTTAATGAACGCTAACACCAATAGTTCTTCTGTATTTATTATTTTAGTAACATTTATTTATAACTTTATGTCACAAAAGCACACCTTACCAGTAACCATCATAAATAACACACAGGATATATTATTTTACTTCCTATGTCTTTTATCTGTATTTGTTAACAACGCAGTAGGGAACTAAAAGGCATGTCCAAATAATTGCTGGCATAAATGATTATATTATCACTTTCTGTTTTCCTTATTTAAGTAAGATTTATTTAAATGTACTCATTTCAAAAGTGTTGACCCTATCAAAGCCTACTTATAAGAAAACACACACACATTAGCTATAGATTACTCTCTCTCTCTCTCTATCGCTTCCGTATATGTGTATAATGTATATATTAGAAAATATTTTTGATGAGCATCTGTCTTGGCGACCCCATTGTCTTAAATTAGTTAGAAAACTAAAAATAAATGTTTGTTTTTACCAATTATGGGTTTTGAGATCGTGTCTTAATGTTGAGGCTGTACATTTATTTTGCACATGTTGAATCTCGGTTGGCATATGTGTTTGTTTGTGGGAGTCAGGATGAATAATTCAGGGGGTATTTATTGCCCCAAAACGGATTATACGATGTACTGCGGGTGACAGCAGAGAACCCTGTAAGGAATATTTTACTAGTTTTAATATACCGGCTATTTACGGATTATATATTTTTAAATTAATGGAGTTGATATTTATTAAAAAAAGATGACTTTCTTAGAAATGTTGCCTATCATACTATGATACCCGTATGAGGCACAGATAATGTTTACATTCCTATGCATCACTCTGCGAAATTTAATACATCTCCTATGGTCTATGGTTTGATGTTCAAATCCTTGCCTGTTAGTATTAAATCTACAACTAATTTTAAGTATTCTAAACCTAATCATAAAATAATTTAATTGAAATGTGGGCACTTATGATTTGCATGCACTGAATTTTAAGTTGTAATTTTATGACTTATCTTATGGCTTGTGAACTCTGCAAGATAAAAGTAAATATCTATTTATATCTATCTACTTATTCGTTTACTACAACTACATATGTGCCCAAATTTTCTGGCATGAACGATTTCCTATTATCACTAGCACAGTCGAGTGCAAAAAGAAAAAAAAAAACGTGCCGATGGTTTTGGTTACTTTTAGTGTTTTCCATTCTTGAATGTTGGCAGAATCTCCTCATAATTTGTGTTCCGCGACTGCCTTAGGTGAGCTATCCTCTAATTGGTTTTGCTGAAGTCCGATATACTAGCATCACCCTATGAAGAAAGGCCAGGCCTATCTGGACGATGAAAGGGGTGGAAAATCGGTATATGTCACCTGAATGATTGAAACAATATGCCTCCTAAAGACTGACCATACTAGCTCCTGAATGAGTCCGGCTCTTATTGGTTCGGCATTCAAGTATTAACTTCTGTAGTGTTAATCACTGAACAACAAATTTCAACTTTTATTTTTGCACTTGTACGAAAATAGGTGATTTTGTATATATTAGCTATGCTGAATTCAGATCTCAAATCCAAAATTCCCCATCACGTACCGTTTTTTTGTAGAAATTGGTTTCAATTTTTTTTAAAAAAAAATGCATAAAACAGATCTAATTAAAATATTGTAATCAATCTTTAGGTTGAATTATTTCATACAGGTCAGCATTATTACGAAATAAGTATGCAGAATCCATAAATTGCAGTTAAAGTGAGCTAGAAGCAATATTTTTGTAATTTCAGCAAAAACTTAAAAATATTCTTAATTTTACTCACAGTTTTTAAAAAAAAATCGAGAAGACTTTCGCTTGTAGCTGGCATCAGGAACCTCCCTTATTAGTTGCCAACAATAGTCAGCTAACATACTTGGTGACCACTTTCCGCTGTATCGCTTCTCCATGGCACTTATATCCTGAGGAAACCGTTCTCCGTGCTCATCACTCACAGCCCCCAGGTTGGGAGGGTAGAAGTCCAAGTGCGAGTGCACAAAATGTATTTTTAAGGACATATTGCACCCTAAATGTTTATATGCGTTTAGCATGTTCTTAATAATTTCCTTGTAGTTGTCAGCTTTTGTATTTCCCAGGAAATGTTTGCGCACTGTCTTGAATCCCACCCATGCTGCTTTCTCATTTTCGGAAAGTAGTTCTTCAAAATGCCTGTCTTCCATTAATTTCCGTATTTGTGGGCCAATAAAAATACCTTCTTTTAATTTTTCTTCGCTTATTCTTGGAACCTTTTCTTTTAAATACCGAAAGCCCCTATTCCCTCTGTTCAAAGCCCTTACAAAAACTTTCATTAAGCCTAACTTAATGTGAAGCGGGTTAACTAATGCTTCATACTTAACACTCTTTTCACCCGGTATTAAAACACTCCTTACAGGCCCCTCAGTTACTTCATAATGTTTTTCTTTAGCCCGACTGCCCCACTCAAATATAAAACAACAAAACTAGGTGAAACCACTCTGCATTCCCAGGAGTAACCTTATGACCTTTAAATCTCTACAGATTTGCCATTCATACTTTGCATAGTTTATAGCTTTCAAAATGATCTTCAAATTCTCATATGTTTCTTTCATCTGGACAGCATGAGCTATAGGGCCGGAAGGATAAGAGTTACCATTATGTAATAAAACTGCCTTTAAACTTAACTTCGACGAATCAATGAAAAGACGCCATTGGGATGGCTTGTAATTGTCACCCAGTTGTTCTATGAGCCCATTAACATCATTACATAAACAAGTTCATTTTTCTATGAAAAAAATGATGTCAAAGAGTGCTCACGTTTTCTGAATGATGTTACATTTACTCCAGGCTGCAGCAAGTTCCAGTATTCCAGTCGTGAGCTTAAAAGTTCCGACTGAGTTTTTGATCCCTTACTAGATCATTCAGCTCGGCTTGGGAAATCAAATGAGGTTTAGATTGAGGTTCTGGTAACTGGAAATCTGGGTCACCGGTATTGCATACTGAAGGGCCAGGTTCTTCTTCAGGAGAATCATTTGAAGGTACATCGTCTAACATGCATAGTCCAGGTGGCTTAGGAACTGGAAGGGAATTGTCATGAGGTACAGGTCTTATAGCCGAAGGAATATTTGGATACTCTATGACTTTGAAGAGAAGCCAGATACTTTTGTTAAACAGAAGTAACAATCTGTAATATGATCCCTTGGTTCTCTCCTAATCATTGGTATAGCAAATGGCATTTATTCATGAGTGCCATTTAACCACCCCTGAAGGTATCGCGAACATCTAGTGCAACATGTACTTGGTGCCCACCACTTCCCTTCATCCCCAGCTTTACACCCAAAATATAACTTTCTCACCTTGGGAGTTAAAGATTTTCGCTGAGATTTTGTCATAAATTCGCCACAGATATAACAAAATAGTTTTTCAGAATTTAAACACTTGCGAGATATTTCAAAACAATAACATCTGTATATAAATAAATAATTGCTATCAGTGTCTGTAGTATGGAAGAAAACGCAGTTAAAAGGAGTCTGAAGTATATAACTTTATTTTAACGTAGTTCACAACAACCTATCACTTCAAAGAACACAACATTCACTGCACTGTGCCGAGACAGATACTTGTATACAATTACTGCTCGTTCCAAACATGACACAAGGATTTATGACGGGCAGTAGAGAACATATTCTTCTAGCCACAGAGGATGAGGAGGTTTGGGGTGAAGAATAGTCAGCTTTTGTCTAAATGGGCAGTGGTTGTGTGGTTAGGTTTGTGTTTACCGCAAAAAGTGATTTTCGGAAAAGGCAAACAGCATTATGCCATTATTGCACGAATATCTTCATGCATAGATGTCGTCTGCTGTCCCTCTTAAGACCTTTCAAAGAAGTCATATTTTAAGCCCCTTGTCAAAATGCTGAAGTTACCTCGCCTGCAATAAAACTCTCACCAACCTTGAATGACAACAGATGTTAAGAGGGTGAGCCGTCCCATAAAGGTTGCGGCCTTGGGAGCGGCGTAGCGCAGCGGATTTTCGAAAATCACAAAAAGGGTAATATCTAAAAAAAAAAAAAAACCGTTAGGTGATATCACAAAACGGATTTCAGTTCTGAAATTCGTGCTTAAAAATCTATTAGAATCGCCTATTTTTGGTCAGGTGCAAATTTGAGTGTTGTTCAGTGTTATTCATTGCTAACTTAAACCGCGGTTCCTCAATCGACAGGTACTTTTGCACCTGACTGTACATTCTTAAGCTGAAGAAAAGGTTCTCTCAACAGAAGATAAAGTCATTGGAGCATAGGTTATAGATGTTAATGCTGCAGGTTCTAGGCTTAATTTGCCTATATATTTTTCTCCCTGCAGTACTGAGCAAATCAACTTCATGTTGTTCAAATCCAGGATTGCGTTTAATAATTCTCTGCAGCTTTGAAGAACACGAAACTCCCACTGGTACGGTAATTCCTTTTGGAAACATTGCCAATTATATCCAAAGCCTCTCAAACAGGCAGGGTCGCGCTTTCTAGTAGAGAATAGCTTGTAATATAGATTTATAATGTGCTTCGATGTATGCAAGAGAAGCAACAATAGTGTCAGTCTCGGGTAAATGTGTATTTATGAGTATAAGGAAATTTTAGGACGTAACTCCTCATTTACGCAATTTTAGGTACTATGAAATTCATATATTTATGCCCAAGAAGTGTGAAACATTTTAATATCTTGAAAATGATTCATTAAATGGCAAGGAAAAACTAGGCTAAAAAACCTAAGAATCCGGGCCCTAATGGTGATCAAATCGAGCGATGCGGCGCCGCGGTAACGTGTGCCACTCTCATTCGGGAAGTCCCGGGTTCGATTACCGGCGACCGCCCACTCTAACCCATTGGTTTTTCGTGGTTTCCCAAGGGTCGGCAGGCGAATGCTGGGGTGGTTTCTTCTCTATCATGGTTTTATTTCCATCATTTCCCTTTCATTCCGTTTCTTTCTCATGATTTAGATGTAAAAAAAAAATAGTTTGTTTTTCAACGACGCTGTCAATTGCTAGAATCATATCAGCGCCACTGGTGTGCCGGAATTTTGTCCCGCAGGAGTTCTTTTACATGCTAGTAAATCTGCTGACATGGGGCTGTCGCTTTTAAGCACACTTAAAAACCATCGGTCTGGGCCGGGTTTGAACCCGCGACCTTGGGATCAGAAGGACAGCTGAGCCACCCAGACCGACATCTTTTAGGTGTGCTTATAGGTTTCGTGACGTATGAAAGTGTGGGCAGATAGCACAGATGCATGCTCAATGGAAAGAGTACTTCCCGTGGACACAAGAGGGCTGCTTGATTGGTGGGTCGTTCATCGCCCTCTCTCGGCGGCTCGAGCAGTGGGACCGGTCTGCTAGCTTGGAAATGTTAGGAACTTACGCGCGTCTCGTGGCCTGTCTGTAGGTTCCTGTGGTTTCTTCACCTCATCCCTTCCTCCTGAAGGGTGAATGCAGATTTGTGCAGGTCGCAGCGCGCGAGATGTTCCCCTCGGTTGAATCACCTATCCCACCTATACCAATACCTATAGTAGCCATAGGCCGACCCAGGGAGAGTTAACAGGGGCTGTAGCCTCCCTTAATTATAGCAAAAAATATGGCACTTTTATACCTAAGGTTATGGTGCTGCTTTGCTTTGGTAAAATAAAAACCAACCTTTATTTCCATATTATTTACACAAACCAGTTGAGCATCTATTCGTTCACAGTCAATGAATGGATTTATCTTAGAGGTGGACTGTATCTCAAAAGACGTCCCACTAACTCGAAAGGAATGGAAGAAAAACATCAGATAGGTCGAATCAAATATGCTTTACATTTGCTGTTTCTGAATAAGAATAAGCTCTCAAACAATGAGGATCTTACAGTAAAACTGAGTAATTGAATTACTTAAATATTACGTTTAAAACGCATGTTCATTTAATAATTTACCTTGTTAATATTCTCAACATTTAAACTAATTTTTGCATCCAAAGGATAATATGTGTATTACTTATACGCTGTTTGAGAATTCAGAAATGAAAGTTTATATTTCTGACTGCATTTTGCACATGTATCAAAATACCTAAAAGAATCCTGTATCCGCCTTTGTTGATGTTGTTTGACCTATAGGAATGTTCCGATTTCAAAGTAGATTAATACCTGTCCGGTCAGTGTTTCTTGTGCTTCTACAGTGACCTCTGAGAGGGAGGCATGAGATGAGAGACCCGAAAGGCCACCAGATTCGGATGACGACGGGCGCAAGCATGAACGGGATCTCTAATGTTTCCAGATTGAACGCCTCCAACGCCGTCCGAACCCATCCACCGGGCCCGAGACTCCGGGGGTTCCCAGATGGAGCGCCTGCACGAAAGCACCCAGAGGCGGGTATCCAACAAAGTGGTCCCTGCGCGACGTCTGTCGTCCTCCGTAGTGAGTGGTTACCATGCTAGCCTCTAGTTCCCGAGGTGGTAGGTTCAAATCCGGCGGAGGGCGATGGATTTTTTTGGGCGTAAAAATACTTAGCATGGCTTCCTTCGGAAGGGAAGTAAAGCCGGTGGTCCTGTGTCGCAGATTTACGGCACGTAAAACAACCTCAAGCCTGGGAAAGAGGCCTCTGAGCAAAATACCGGTCTTTCACGCCCAACATAGAATGCTAAGGACCACAGCAGTTAAAGAACGTCTATAGATAAAACTCAATTCAAGTTTTTCTATGTAACACTTCATCCCCCGAAATGGGGGCGGTCTTCGAGTCCCGGGCCCCACAGTGGGATGTGCAAGTCTGCAGGGTGGAAGGGGAGCCGGTTGTTCCAGCCGGGGAGTTTCAATCTGGAAAAGGTAGGGACCCTGCCCTCTGGACTGTCGTGCCTCCTGCTCCGGCCGCCCTCTGCCTCCTCTCACCTCACCCCTTCCTCCCGGGGCTGCCCTGTCAGGGGCTTAGGCACAAAAGATCTTCGTAAGTCGAGGTACTAAGCCCCCCCCCGCTCCTAGTCCTATCTCATTGTGTATCTGCTCTTCAATATCTGTAATTTTGGAGGTAAGTAGTTTTAAAATCTGTACATGTGTTTTTATTGATAACGATAATTTATGTGCAAAATTTCAATGTAATGTGAAAATTATTTTCTAAGTACCTACCTATCGTAAATATTTTATAACAATTTAATATAAAATATTAATATAACTCTAAGGACTCTTTGCAATACAACTCTACTTTGGAAATACAGTAGATTCCCGATAACTCGAAATTCCGTATAACTCGACGACGTTTTCTTTTTTTATTTTTTATCGCTAAACTTGACTGTAATAATTTCTGCAATCCACTATGCGGTATAAACAGTATAGGTATATTTTAATTAGTGTACGTATTAGTGTTCCTATTCACGCGTATAAATGTCCATGTGTTTTCCTGATCTGTTCAGGTATTTGGTGTGGTATGGTGTTTTCAGATTTTGAACTTTATTTATGACACTAATTTCGTGACAGCTTTTGTTATTTTTGTGGAAATGCAACCAAAGGGCTGACCGCGTATTGACCTTCGAAATCTGAGCCAGGACATAAGCAGCCGGCAGACCATTGTCACGAAACCAAAAGCTTGCCCTAAGAATGTGTGTAGCACAAACATTTGTTGGGAAGGTTTGAAAGTTTATTGCTTTACCCGGGCAGGTACGTGGTAAGCTAAACTTTCACTTATTTCTGGTTACAGTACAGTTTCTCAGATTTCAGGCTTACTGTTAGCATTGTGTTTGTGCCAGTGAAAATGGCTTACGTGATGAATGTGAAAGACAGTCTAGCATCACAAGATTTTTTTCTACAAAGAACTAGCAATTTCTTCTCCATTCTTTGTAAGCGCGTATTTTTAAATTTACTTTTACAGCAATAATTTTTAGGATATATTATAATTTTCTGTTTCCTGTATTGTGATAGAACGTGCATTTATGTAATTTGCAGTACATATTATGTTATGAGTTGTGAATAACAGACCCATTATTCCGTAAAACTAGACATTTCGGTAATCTGACACACTCTCAGTCCACATTAGGTCGCGTTACCGGGATTCCACTGTACATCAATTTAATTGTTAGCATTTAAGTATACACATATCGAAAATGTGGTCAAAATGTTCAGAACATTCAAAAATTAGCTTTTATGTCGAAAAAATACTTTGAAATGTTAGCTTCGATACATACTATGACATACTATGGCTTATTTCTATCAGAGTCTTTTAAAGCTTCAACACGTGACCATTTAAATGCCCAAGAACACACGGTATAATGAACTATATTTATCTACTTCCAATGCCTTTTATATGACTGATTTTTCTTACACTTTTGAGCATTAAAATGTTCCATACGATATAGCTTGTAACCAGTCAAATTTTCAGCAAGTTTTGGGCAGAAATTCAGATAGAAGGAACTTAAAGACTGGCATATGATTTTGTTACAATTTTAAATCGCTCAGGATATGACATAATTAACTCACCCAACGAGGATAAATTTTTACTGAAATAACCAGACACTGAAAAAATACTATATGCCAGTTTTATATGTATATTAGTACATATATATGGTAGTATTTTTGTTTTCAAAATTACGATTTCTGCATAGCTTGGAATATCTACTAGATGGTTAGCATAATAAAAATCAAATAATTTTTTCTCGAATAATATTAAAGATATCCGCATGAAATTTCAAGCACAAATATCTATGGTAGAGCACCTGTAACAAAATTTTAAAAACATATACTTAAAAACTGCAAGATTTAGAAGTTTCATCTATGGGTATTGCTAAGGTCTAAAGTATAGGATAGGGATTCCAGACGTCCGATTTTGACGGAACAGTATCGAATTTAAGACTGTCCCGGTCCCCCTAAGTGCTTAGTGTAACCAATACTTTTTTTTAAGTTCCATTTATACCCCGCCTTTAACTACAATGGTCTTATCGGCAGCATTTTCCTTTGGAACATATTATTGTCTATGGCAATGGTGTTAACTCGTATTTGCTTGTCTTGAGTTTCTAGTGAACTTTGGGTTTTAATCATTAGATCACACGCACATTCACACTCCCATTCATACTTCCAGACTTTGGGGAGGATAGCGAATAATCTTAACTAGGGAAAAATTCCAATCCCGTGCAAGAATCGAACCCGGTACCCCTCGCACAATAACCAGATGCTCTACCGACTGCGCTACGAGGCCAACCCGACCAATATTTGTGGTCGTCCTCCGTGGTGTAGTGGTTGCCATACTAGCCTCTAGTTCCCAAGGTCGCGGGTTCAAACCCGGCGGAGAGCGATGGACTTTTTCGGGCGTAAAAGTCCTTAGCATGGTTTCCTTCGGAAGGGAAATAAAGCCGGTGGTCCCGTGTCGTATATTTATGGCACGTAAAAGAACCTCAAGCCTGATAAAGAGGCCTCTGAGCAAAATTACCAGTCTTTCAGCCCAATATAGAATGGGACGTTAAGGACCATAGTAAATAAAGAGCGTTCATAAATAAAACTCAATTTCATTTCGACCAATATTTGTCCAGAGTTTTGAATGAAGGTTGCTGATGGTTGCGTCATCCTGCAGTCCACGACGCCGAATGTCAGGGCGATGAACGTTTTAACTTGAGTCACTATTTGAGTCAACCTATTTAGAAAAGACACACTATTTCGGTCTTTACTAGTATTATGAGTCATTGTCATTATACAGGGAGAGCCAAGAAACTACCAACCGGCTACGCGGTGTTTTGTCTGTCCGCATCCTCGGCGCTCGTTGCCGTCTGCCGCTATCATAGAAAGGCGCGGGCGAAACCATACAACATTTTTAAAACTACTTTTAAGGCTTTAACTTACCAACTGTATGAAAGGAGATGCTGAAACTGGGCACTGAAACTCGCTGTAGTTCACGTTGAGAATTGCTGGCAATTTCCTGGCGGATATTTTGTTTTAATTCTTCCCGGGTGTGTGGGTTTGTCTTGTACACTTTGTTTTAAGTTACCCCAGAAATAGAAATCGCAGGGGATTAGGTCGGGGGACTAATAATTCTGTCCTCAAACACACTTTCATAAAGTTGTTAAGTAAAGCCTTTAAAAGTAGTTTTAAAAAGGCTGTATGGGTTCATCCGCGCCTCTCTATGATAGCGACAGACGGCAACGAGCGCCGACAGAAAAAACCGCGCAACCGGTTCGTAGTCTTTTGGTTCTCTCTGTACTGCTTTGTAATATTATTTTCTTCGTTGAAAAGGTTTGGTTATCACCTTCCTTCTCCGCCATAATCGCTGATTACCTATAACCTGGATGCACCTTAAGTGTTAAATTAAGCATTGAACCGTGATATGAACTCAATTTAGATATATGACACGACGATGTTATTAAACGTTGCAAATTACTGTATTGTGGTAGTATGGAGAATAACTTATAGTTAGGTTTTAATATGATTTCGGCTTAGTTACCTAAACCAAAACATTAAATGCCTTGGTTATCTTTCACACAGAACTTCTTCCTCTAAAAATAAAACCCCACACAAATACACAACGCTTACATCAAAAATTGCAAAAAAATTCAAGTTTCTAGTTAACTGCAAAGGTAAGACCTAATAATTAATAATAACCCTATAGCCTAATAACCTAATCTAATAATAATTAATAATTAAATGCTAGTATAATTTACATAGTACTTAATATAACCAATTTAATGTAAATAGTAATATAATTAATATTGTAGTCAATGCATCACTTGGTGACCAAAGGTTCGGCGTGCAAAGTTTGAACACCTGTGAATATAAAACAGTGCGACAACGTAACAGATACAATATAACCAACCTTCCCAATACAGCAACAGGTGTGTATTTGCGGAGGAGTTGCCAGTTATGCATGGAAATAAAAAATTAAATTGGGCTCTATTTATGGACGCTTTGTAACTGCTGTGGTCCTTAGCGTCCCATTCCATATTTAGCTCAGAGGCCTCTTTATCGGGCTTCAGGTTCATTTATGTGCCGTAAATCTACGACACGGTACCACCGGCTTTACTTCCCTTCCGAAGAAAGCCATGCTAAGGACTTTTACGTCCAAAAAATCCATTGCCCGCTGCCGGGTTTGAACCCGCGACCTCGGGAACTTGAATATCATGATTTACCCCAAAATGGTGGGAAAATGTCAATGTTGCACTTTAGCAGCCTCTCGTATAGGGTAATTCCGGGAGAGATGGACCACTGTTAGAGATGGACCAGTTAATTATTTCTCGAACCGGCCAGTAGAGCGAGTTAGCGGTAGTGTCGCCTGCTAATGGCAGATGAGAATGTGTGACAGTGTTGTTTTCGTCTTGATTTGTTGAAGCATTTTATTTATATATCGCATAATTAAAATCAGGTATGTCAATTTTTTTCACTATTTATATAGTTAGGTATTATACACAGTATCTGATATCATACTTTTACCAAAGCTTCTTAGGAAGCGTAAAACAAGTAAATGTACCCTCATGGCGTGCTCTGGTGACGCTCGCCTCTAGCGAAGCAACGTGGCAGGCTGGTCCATCTCTCCCTGACATTCGGGAGAGTTGGACCAGGTCCTCACGGGAGAGATGGACCATATTTTTTATAACTTTAACGTTTATACAATCCTTTTTTGGTAAAACGTTAGTGGTTATAGTGTTATATATAAATAAACATTTGTCTACTTTTTGACTAATGACATAGATATATAGTGTGAGTATCGATAAATCGTTTATAAAAGGAGAAATAAAGATAGATGCCTTATTTATTATTATTATTATTATTATTATTATTATTATTATTATTATTTTAGAGGAATGCCAACTACCTACAAAAGGAAACAGGGCTCTACAAGAGGATGTTGGAGTGTAGACCACTTACAGAAGGCTGTGGATGCAGTAAAAAAGCAACTTATGGGAATCAACTAAGCTGCTAGATATTTCAAATGATTTACCTTTGACTAATGCTTCAAGTTCCACACGTGCTCAAACTAATGATTTCTTGGCAGTTCCTTGGATCTCCTACGTGGAAATTAATTCTCCTAATGAAACTCAGGTAAACAAGGAGACCCAAATACCAACACCAAGTAAACTCCTTAATGACATTTCCCCAATAGCAACTTTGAAGAAGAAAACTACACTAAGTGGTAAGGCAGCAAGTGTTTCCAAGATACCGAATTCAAAGGAGAATGTTAAGCTTTGGAAAGCTAAGAAGAGTAGAGTTAATGGAAAATCTAATGTGTCTAAAACTAAGAGACCACGAACCAGAAGAAGAGGGAGCGACAATTCTGATTCCGAAGAGTCCCTAAACGATGATGGTGTTGTATGCAATGACAGTGACGATGATCTTGAAGAGTGGATTGAAAATGAATGTGCTGGGTGCGGAGAGGACTACAACGCAACCAAAGGCAATGAAGACTGGAACCAATGCCCAATGTCTTCCCATTGGCTTCATGAGAACTGTACCAAATACGGCATGAAGTGCGACTTATGTGGGAGGAGAGAGTAAATCTAAAAAACATACTCCAAAATGAACTCGGTAAAACAACCAATGTTTGTTCTACATGATAAATGATTTACAATATACCAATAAGTACTAATTACGAATGTATCACTTAATTCTCCTCCTATTTTATGCAGGTCCATCTCTCCCATATACCATGGTCCATCTAACCCGAGTACTACGGGTTAGATGGACCATTTGTGTAATTTTTTGTTCATAATTTACAACTCTGTTTATACGTCTTTTGCATGTATACAGCTACATATGGTTTATTGATGCCACCAAAATCATAAGGTACTACCATTTTAACCACTTTTACTAAAAATAAAAGAAATATGGGAAATTCAGAAAAGGGGGTCCATCTCTCCCGAAAATACCCTATATAATATATATATATATATATATATATTTTTTGTTCTATTTATACCCCGCCTTTAACTACATTGCTCCTATAAGCGGCCTCTCCTTTAGAAATTATTCTTTTGTCACTGGGTTTCTTGCACTTCTTGGGTTTTAATAACACATACACATTCATACTCTCAATTATACTTCCAGTCTCTGGGTTTCTTGGCTAGAGAAAAACCCCAACCCCTAGTCGAGAATCGAACCCAGGACCCCTAGCACAGCAGGCAGGTGCTCTACTGACTGAGCTACGGGACTAGCCTTCTCCTATATTGTAATTTGTAACGTATATATGGTTCGGTTTTCGTTCTGTCTCATTCAGTTACTAATATCGCGTGCTGTGTTGTTCGCATAACTTGCAATAGGGATGACTGCTTTTAAAACAAAGTGTGCATTCTCAAATGTTTTAAGGGGATCGATACAGCTTCAAATCTTCAGAAAAACAACTTTCAAAATCTTTATTATTAGATTCAGCAATCATTTAAATATGTTTTGGAGAAAGAATTACTTAAATATATGCATTAGTTTTAAATTTATTATTTAAAAGGTGAGACGCTGCAACGTGTTGTAGCTACTGTCAATAAATGCCAAGCCCACTTTTCAGGTATTTATTACTTTCTCTATTACATAGGTATAGTAAGTAGGGGAAATATTTTATTCCATCTAAAAATTCGATGTCGTGATTTCACCGGAATATATGTTTTGAGGCCCCCCTCAAACATTATTAACCCTCACTCTCAAAGTATATCTGTCCCCTTAAAGCATGAATTACGATATCTCGTTACCAAGAATCTGACGTTTACAAGGTGAGATGCATTGTGTAATACTGTATTGATTTCCTCTCCCAGGTATCTAGCAGGTAGAAAAGGAATTACATTCCACCCAAAAGTTCAATACCGAGATTTCAACGGAAATACATGTTTTGAAGTCTCCTGAATCCAAAAAGCATATTTAGAAAAAAAAGGTCCGTGTGTGCTCTTGTGTGTATGTATGTGAACGGTATAACTCAAAAACAAAAGTGGGATAAACACCAAACTTGGCATTTAAGTTCAGTACTTTCCAAAGATGCGACACGAAGATTTTCAAGAAATCCCGCACCCTAAATTACACTTTACATATATATTTTTCGATATTTTTTATTTTCTAAAGCAGTGGTTCTAACGATTTTGATTAAAATACGTATGTTAAAGATACTTACATGACAAATAAAATGTATCTATCTATATGTTAAATTTTCTGGGAATAATCTTTGAGGTCCTCTTAATTGGGAAGGAATTCTGTATAATTTTGCATAACTGGTGAACGTTAAGCGATAGATAAAAAATTGAGTTTAGTTTATGGACGCTCTTTAACTGCTGTGGCCCATAGCGTCCCATTCCATATTGGACGTGAAATACCGGGAATTTTGCTCAGAGGCCTCTTTATCAGGCTTGAGGTTCTTTTATGTGCCGTAAATTTACGACACGGGACCACCGCTTTACTTCCCTTCCGAAGGAAGTCATGCTAAAGATTTTTACGCCCGAAAAAATCCATGGTCTTCCGCCGGATTTGAACCCGCAACCTCGGAAACTAGAGGCTAGCATGGTAACCACTACACCACGGAGGACGACAAGCAATAGAAGAAAACGTACTACACAAGATATGTAGATCTCTCCAAAGCATGCAATTTATTTCAAACAACTGTTTTTGGCATCAGCCATTTCCTAGATATCCGTTATTAATGGTTCATATTGTTCAATACTTTGTCATTCTTTTAAAGTCCTGTCGATTCTCAATTGTTTCTCGCGATGTCATGGAAAGAGTATGGAATTTTAAGGCCAAGCGTGTAGCGTCCCATTCTAAAACATTTGATTATCCCTATTTCCTTTGTATCTACAACGAAATGTGTAGTGCAACTATTTCCGGATAGGTTTATCTCCATTAAAATGAAGTAGATAAGAAAATAAACTTTCGTAAGAATAATTCGCATACCCGCTAATAAACGATAGAGGATAGACAAAGTCATGTGAGTGAAACACATGAGACTTTTTAAAAGTCATGGTGGCAGAAATGGGTACTGAAACACACAAAATTGCATGATACGTTTACAGATCCTTCAAATAGAATGCAACCCTTACATCGAAGGAGAAAATGACCTTGACAGGCGCTGTTGCATCAACACAGGATGTTTTGTTGTTGACAGTAGCCGTGAAGTACTCTTCTAAATTCAGTATTTATAGATTTCTGTAACAGTACACCATAAGAGTTACACAGAGCTTGCTACACGAAAAATATAAAGCTTCTTCAAATATACAGCTGATATCAAATATTACCATGCTAGCCTCTGGTTCCCGAGGTAGCGGGTTCAAACCGGCGGAAGGCAATGGATTTTTTCGGGCGTAAAAATCGTTAGAATGGCTTCCTTCGGAAGGGAAGTAAAGCCGGTGGTCCCGTGTCGTAGGTTTACGGCACCTAAAAGAACCCCAAGCCTGATAAAGAGGCCTTCTGAACAAAATTACCGGTCTTTCACGTCCAGCATAGAATGAGACGCTAAGGACCAAAGCAGTTAAAGAGCGTCCATAAATAAAAAAAAATATCAAATAAATTTCTCTTTGGGATTAGCGGTTTAATAAATATAGGTACAGCTACAGGTGATTAAACGGAGGGGGACACCTCGCGCGCTGAGAGATGTATTGTGGCTACCAACCCCAACAGGAGGACACGAGGTGAAGAAAGCACAAGAGGCTACAGGACGTAGGCAGACAGACAACAGAGACGCGCGGAAGTCGCTAACATTTCCAAGTTCGTAGACACGTCCCACTTCTGGAGTCGCCGAGAGAGGGCGATGAACGACCCACCAATCAAGCAGCCCTCTGGTGTCCAAGGGGAATACACTTTCCATTGAGCATACATCCGCGCCATCTTTCGGTCGCTGCCATACACCTGAAAGATGAGAATGAAACGGAATGAAAGGGAAATGATGGAAAGGAAATCGTGATAGAGATGTAACCACCTCCGCAATCTCCTCCCGACCCCGGGGAAACCATGAAAAACTCGTGGGTCAGAGCGGACGGTCGCCGTGGATCGAACCCGGGACCTCCACATGTGAATCGCACCCATTACGGCGACGCCACCTGGCTCGGTTAATAAATATATATTTTTACACCACAGTGGTGTACCGCCGGGGTGCCACAGTGGTTTCGTTTCCGACTCTCGTAGTGAGGGTCCGGGGAACAATTCCCGGCTCTGGGGTGGCGATTTATAAGTCGGCCCTATCCACGTCTTCACCTCTGACTTGCTCGTGTGGAGTATCCCCGAGACCCAAAGTGGTTCGGAGTCCATATAACAATGAAAACAATGAACTACAGAACGCATTAAAAATTACAGAAGTTTACATCAGAAGCTCTTGTAGCGGTTTGTGAGACTCATCAGAAATAAGATTATCTAGGTATATAAAAACGGTCTTTAATTTGTGAAATATTGATTTCTACTTTCAAAAGAAACAAATTGAATATTTTCAATTAAGCATTCTCATCGATATTTTATATTTATTCAAAAGTTTACCAAGCTTTTGATTTCTCTTCATATCCATATAATGGTCAGTAACTTTTGATTTGTTTCCAAGTGGTCAAGTTTTTAGTGTGGTTCACTTTATTACTTAAGCGCGATGTATTTCCTTCCCTCGGATCATAAACCATTTAGTAATTCATAAATAACCACAAACTCCAATGCTGAGCTGATATTTTATTACGTTATAGCATGTAGGGGAAGTATTGTATTCCATCCAAAATTTCGATGTCGGGATTTCACCGGAAATATATATTTTGAAGCCCCTGAACCCAAAAAAGAAGCATTTTTAGAAAAAAGGCTCGCGCGCGCATGTGTGTGTGTGTGTGTGTGTGTGTGTGAACAGCATAACTCAAAAAAGAAAGGTCGGATTAACACCAAACTTGGTATTTAAGTTCAATATCTTCCAAAGATGCCACACGAAGATTTTCAAGAACGTCCCCCACCCCAACTACCCTTTACATTGAACATTTTTCGAAATTGTTTATTTTTCGAAAAAATATGTGAATAAAATGTAGGTGTATCTTGAGTTTACTAGGAATAGACTGTGAAGTCCTCTTCGTCTGGAAGGAATTCTGTATAATCTTGTATAACTGATAAACGTTAGGCGATAGACGAAAACGAACTACAAAAAAAGTATAGATCTCATTAAAACACACAATTCATTTCAAATAGCTATTTGTGGCATCAACCATTTCCGAGATATTCGTTATTAATGGTTTGAATTGTTCAATACTTAGGCATTCTTTTAAAGTCCTAAGACAATGTCAATACCTGCCAATTTCCATGATATCGAATCGCTGTCATGGAAAGAGTATGGAATTTTAAAGCCAGCATATAGGTATAATTTGTGAGGAAGAAGTTGAGAATGCTACCTGCTCCAGAAAACAGTCGAGGCTGTCAAACACTTGTCAAATAACAATAGGCAGGATCATAGGAAGGTCTCGCTGTGTAACCCTTGAGGTGGTCAGTGTCGGCCACGTGTTGTCTAGTCCTTTGGTGCAATCTCTGCTCTGCTTTAGCGTTATTAGATTTTGTTTGCGTTTTAATTTTGTACATTGCTTGTATCATGTAGTGTCATTCGTTTTATGATAACAGTAACGGCTACGTTTATTATAAGTGTAGTGTAAGTGAAAACATTACTACATGTAGGTACATTCTAATCTAAGTTACAAGTTGCTGAACTCAGAAATGCTTAACTTTACTCTATATTTGACAATATTTGTTCTCGTGTTAACTGTTGGAAAGAGGGGAAAGCCATTGCAGTCACAGGGTAGGGAATAATAATCAATGTGCACAGGTTCTTTAAAGATGAATTGGTCAGCCTACAATATCTGTCAAAGATGTTGTTGGACGAACAGCTGCCGCAACTGGAGTATCTCGTGCAAGTGTGTATAGAATGTTAAATGAGAAGGTAAATGCAAACAATTCAGGGACCAAACTCCAAACTCCGGGTAAGAAAAGGCCCAATAGTTCCTCCACAAAGACAAACATCGACTCATTTACTTCATCGGCCATCAAAAGAACAATTTACGCCTTGTATAATACAGGTTTTGATCCGAGTTTGGTTGATATCCACAGAGCTTTGAGAGAAACCAATTTATTTGAAGGCAGTATATGGGTAGTGCCACACGTATTAAAATCTCTAAGTTCCGGTATGCTACAAACAGTGTAGGACGAAAAAATTTAATGGAAAAGCCTGATGTAACAAGGGGGTTTCATTACTTAAGGCGACTGCAGGAAATGAGAGCAAGCGGTAGACCAATCGCTTAACTCGAAACCTGGCTGAATGTTAACCATACTACAGGTGAAATACGGTTCTGTGATACATCCGATGGTGAAATTGACATACCTATGATTGTGCCCCTAGGTAAAGGACAGAGATTCCTTTTACTACATGCTGGGTCTTCTGAAGGGTTTATTCCAAATGCTCTGCTTTATTTTCGGTCTAAGTCAACAAAAGATTATCACGAAGCAATGGACGGTATTGTCATCAGGGATTGGTTTGTAGAAAAAAATGCTCCCTAACATTCCTGAAAGCAGTATTTTATTTTTTTGGACGTTCTTTAACTGATGTGGTCCTTAGCGTCCTATTCTATATTGGGTGTGAAAGATCGGTAATTTTGCTCAGAGGCCTCTTTATCAGGTTTGAGGTTCTTTTACGTGCCGTAATTCTACGACACGGAACCACCGGCTTTACTTCCCTTCCGAAGGAAGCCATGCTAAGGATGTTTACGCCCGAAAAAAGTTCATCACCCTCCGTCGGGTTTGAACCCGCAACCTCGGGAACTAGAGGCTAGCACGGTAACCACTAAACCATGGAGGACGACCCTAAAGTCAGTGTAATGTAATGGACAATGCACCATATCATTTAGTGGAACTATCAATATCAATATCAATTTATTGTCATTAAACAGTTATATAACTGCAATAGACAATGTCAGTATATACAATAATACAAACCAATACTACAACATAAACCACACCTTACGCAACTTTTACAGCAAAAAAGTAACAATTAAATATCAATATCAGATGCATTAAAATCAATAAATTCATTAATAGAATAAAATGGATTATCCACAAGCCAAAAATGCAATCGCTTACAAAATATTTTATAAGGCAAATCTTTTACAGCTTGAGGTAGCTTGTTAAAAAGTTTAATGCCAATATAGGAGTAACTTTGAGAAGTTTTCTTAAGTCTATGCTGAGGAATATCAATCATTTGACCATTACGGATATTATAATTATGAATATTGGATCTCGTGTCATATATATATTGATTCTGTTTCATAAAACCCAATACAGTATAAATATACAAATTTATAACAGTCAAAATCATCTTGGATATATGAGCTATTACCCCAAAGTAACATACCATAATTAATAATACTGTGAAAGTATGCAAAATATGAGACACGTATATACTCAAAGGGTACACAATTGGAAAAGTTCCTCATCAAGAATAAAACCCTTGACAACTTTCTGCATAAAAATGTAATATGTGACTCCCAGGTTAAAAATCTATCAATAAAAATGCCTAAAAGCTTTACATCAGTACAAAGCTTTGGGACAACAACATTATTTAAAGTAAAAATTATATTTTTAGTTTTAGAATTATTAAGTAAAAAATTATTTGCTTGAAACCATTGTGATATATACATTATATTATTTTGAACCTCTGTTTCAAGATGCTGTATATTTGCATTGTTGTGAATGAAAGTTGTGTCATCAGCAAATAATATGGTTTTAGATTCAGTATTGAATGGTAAATCATTAATCATAATTAGGAATAGCAAGACTCCTGTGTCATCTAGTTTAAAGAGCGAAGTACAAGCCTGGTTATGCTAAAAGAATATTGAATACGATCCCACATCAACGAAAGTAGTGTTATACAACATTATTACGCTTATGAAAGACCGATTTAGAAAATATGAATGGACACTATCGCGGAGTTAGCAGGACATACAATAGTGCGTCTTCTTCCTTACCGCTGCAATTTCAATGCAATTGAATTAATTCGGGCCCAGGTAAAGAAAAATGTTGCGAAACATAATATCACATTCAAACGCAGTGACGTAACAACTCTCCTTGAAAATGCGCTATCAAAGATAACATCCGAAAACTGGAAAAAAGCGTGTGAAAATGTGGAAAAGAAGGAAAAGTTTTATTGGATTAATTCACGAGGCATCGTTTGATTTGTAATCAACCTTGAAGACGCCGACACCGAGGATGAAGTATGTGCTGGACACTCCGGAGAGGAACAGGCCGCCAGCTACAGTATCGCGGACGTTCTGGAAGGAGTGACACCGATACCACCAACTACATACCTAATGGCAGGAGTGCAAATGAGAGGGTAAGTGTATATGCTGTCTTTGTCTAAAATCCTGTCTCAACTTGCTCCTCAGCGACTATAGTGTCCAGTTCTAAAACATTTGACTATCGCTATTCCTTTTGTATCTATAACGAAATGTGTAATGCAGCTATTTCCGAAAAGGTTTATCTCGATTAAAATGAAGTAGATAGCAAAATAAACTTTCATAAGAATAGTTTGCACACCCATTAATGTGCGATAGAGGGTAGAGAAAGTCATGTGAAAATAATACATAAGATTTTTTAAACTTTCTAATTCACTTACCTAAAAACATAAACAACGACTAAGTAACATAACTAGAAATAAGCTTTGTAAAATTAAGAGTAGCATTATTAGAAAATATATCGTTTAAACTCCAGCCTAAAGCAGTAAGAGTAAGCAACAGATACGACGAAATACATTAAACTTACGCTTTCTGCTTTTTAGAAAGCAAATGACTGATATAACTCAAATAGGATTCATTAAATTTCCATATGAATTTGATGGGCGGCGCCGTGGCCGAGTGGATAGACCGCTCGCCTCCCACCGAGGCGGCCCGGGTTCAATCCCAGGGACCTGCATGTGGGATTTGTGGTGGACGAAGCGGCGTCTGGGCGGGTTTTCTCCGGGTTCTCCATTATCACCTTTCCTTTCATCCATTTCACCAACATTTCGTTTCATCTACTTCCTTCATCCCATACCAGGCATCGGGCTGATCAACCATCCTGGATGCTCTGTCTGATCCATGAGTGTCTGCTCCTCGACGGGCCTCTGACCCCAGGCACCCGCTTGTAAGTCCTGGGGGGTGTAAGTCCTACATAAGAGGAGGGTAAACAGATAATGAATGAATTTGATGAACGATTAATATTTTTAGGTATATTAATTTTAACGTTAAGTAGATAGATTAATGTTAAAATGAACAAATCAAAGCAAGAATAAAATTTAGATTTATTTCCCTAATATAAATCCGCGGATCACATAAAACCCCTTTTTTCTCTCCATATAGCCTATTTTCTTAAATAGAATTTAATTATTAATTTTTGCAGTAGATATTGTATATTAAATTAATTAATCTAATAACAATGTTATAACAATTGAAGAATTTAATCTAATAATTTTTCGTCCGCCCGAAAGAAATCAAATCTGCCCAAAAATCGATTTAAAGGATCTTTAAAAGCACTGGTTCAAACTATGGTATATTTTACTATTTTACTTTTTTCGTTTAAAGAAATTAACATTTTTCTTGAAGTCAGTTCCAGAACTATTCAACAGTTCGAAAAGCTTGCTCCATTTTATATCGACTTCCTTGTAATGGCAGGAAGATGTGAGTAGCCCAGTGTTTCACTTGAAAACTTCAGAAAAAATGTTGCACTGTTTCTGTGAAGCCTAATTGTGTATTTTCTTTGCGTTTCCAAGAATTCACTCGTTTTACCGCACCGGAAACGAGGCGGAAAAAATGCTATCGCAAAGTGGAGGAACTCTCGATTAGACACGCGCAGCTGACGAGACAGACCACTGCATGCCAAACGTCTTACAGAAAACCAAATACCACCACACATTCTATGACAAACTTGTTAACCTTGACAACAATAAAAATGTTCTTATCTAGAATTGCCATAATCCGATAATTCAAAATCAAATTTTTTTGCCCTTTGTTTAATCCATTTAAGAAAATGAAATCTTGAGGAATAAGGAATCCCAATGAGGAGAAATGTGCATTTAATTAATAATCCAGAGTTTTTGAAGGACTGTTTTATTGTATTTTACCTTAAGTAAGCACATGCCTACCTATTATCAAACGTGTATTAAATGTATTGAGTATAACCTAATGGATTTAGTATTAACATTTAAGTTTTTTATGCTAATGGTATTTCGATATGTTTTACATATACTACCTAATGTTTTTCGATTAAGTTGATCATGACCGTTTACTTGCCAAATTATCGAAATTGGGTTTTTCTTCTCCATTAATGAAAATACTTCGATCATACTTAAAAGACAAATCACAGGTAGTGTATTATAAAAATGGTGTGTCATACCAGTTTAATGTTAATTCAGGGATGCACCAAGCTTCCAATTTAGGACCTTTGTTATTTTTGTATTTTATAAATGATTTACGTAGTATCGTTAAACATTCCAAAATATTAATGTTTGCTGATGATGTTAAATTATACAAAAGTATCAATAGTGTTAGAGATTGTTTAGAACTTCAGCATGATCTAGATTCTTTATATGCATGGAGCAAAACGAACAAACTTCCATTTAATATTAGTAAGTGTGTAAAAATGTCCTTCTCCGGAAGTAAAAATCCCTTTTAAATACTTTTAGGTATAACATTAATAGGACACCACTCGTTGAAGTAGTTGAAAATAAAGATTTTTGACATTTTGCAACAAATCTCAAATTTAACAGACACAATGAATTAATTGTAATAAAATTGCTAAAATGTCTAGGCCTCATTATTAGGAATTCATATACATTTAAAGCAAAAACATTAATTCGACTTTACAACTCCTTTGTTAGACAAAATCTCGAATATGCATCTATTATTTGGAATCCTAAGATCACAAAGTATGTGAACTTAATAGAAAACGTACAATCGAATTTTTTAAAATATTTACTATTTAAAAGAATTGGATGTTAACCTACGTACACAAATTACGAAACCCTCTTAGATATAGGTACTTAAATTTAAAGCTTTAAATTTCAGAAGGGACATTGCAGGATTAATATTTCTGTATAAAGTATTACATTCTATTATTGATTATATTAATATTACTGCAAATATATTATTTTATGTACCACATAAAATAAGTAGGTTTTAGAAGCTTTTTTTTCACTCTAAGAGCAAACACAGAAATCCATAAAAATTCACCATTAAACAGAATTGTATATTTATATAACAAACTTCATTATTTCAATGTAGATATTTTCAACATGTCTGAAACTCGGTTCAAAAATGCAATAGTCAATAATAATTTTTTTGTAGATTAATACAAACATTTAAATTAGAAATAATTGTATAATTACCATGCCACCTTCTCTTTTCTTTTCTTTTCTGGTTGTTTATATTCCTTATTACTTTTTTTTATTTCGTTCATCTTCTTCGGAACTTTTATTGTTATTTATAATTTTTGTTTGTTTCTTCTGTATAAGTTATATTTATAAATGATTGTATGTTACTATAGTTTTGTAATGAACATTGTAATTGGCCTTATGCCTGTTATGTTCAGAGCAATAAATAAATTTCTCAGAAACTAGAACAGAAGGAACGAACCTGGTATTGTTCACAATAAGTTTATAAAACTCACAACAAATTTATAGTTATTTTTCATATTGTATTGTATTTCAGCGCTGCATTAACTGTTTTTACTGTTAACCTATTCCTTTCTTCCTTCCATGAGCACTCATGAGGGGAAAAACTCTCTCTACATAGTTATTGTGGTCAGGAATGGAGAAATAGCATCCTACAATGTTTAGCATCCTTTAATATTATTCAATGAAAATGCAGCCATGAATGAAGGCAACCCATTTCTTATGTGGCAGTAAATTCTATAACTATCATCCTTGGCCTCTTCCATAAAAAGACATTAAATTTGTTGAAGTTGAGTGCAAATATAGTAAAAATTGCGAACTTTTCTTTTATCTTTTCAGTCTATACGCTGTCATTTACCATAAAATTGCCGACAGTCCGCGAAATCTGTGCATATGGCAAGACTATCAGCAACAAAATTACATAGTAGCCCTGATTATTGTCACTTTCTTTCAAATATATTGCTCGTATTCGTTAGAGATTAAGTGAATTACAAGTCATAGTGATAATATTTGCATAAATTGAACCAAAAGTAGAACCTGAAGTTGTAATGTTTAGAAAACAGTGAAAGAAATGTTTGGTAAATCACCAACATATAGCTATGATTACAATATGCTGTACAATATCTGAATTAACAAGATTTATAATTTTAAGATAATAGAATTAGTATTTCAAATTTCGTCTTTGTAAATCATCCTCTCTCCGTTTCTTTAAATTGATCGTATATCTACCCAGCTAGCAGTAGTTCCCCACCAAGGAATTATTATATACAGGTGAACTTGTATCTATGTAAACAAGTTATGTACAGTTAGGTGCAAAAAAAAACGTGCTGATATGAGGAACCGCGGTTTAAGTTGGCAATCAATAATTAACACGCCTCTGCCGCGCCTTCCATCCCTCATTCGGTACAGACGTTAATGTTTGAATATTTACAAACATCTGATGTCTACCACCAGTGTTCTACCGCGGGTACAACAAAACTATTCGCTTAGACGATGAGTACAATTTGGAATAAATTTCAGAATCCGAAGATCCCCACTGACTGGAAAGCTGCGGTTTACTCGGCTGTCAATGAGGTTGTTCCGACAGCTGACAAATTGTGGCGGCATGGCAGAGCAACATCAAATCTCTGCCTCAGGTGTTCTGCGGTGGAGACATTGAGTCACAAGTTGGTGGATTGTGCCGTCGTACGCCCAATATGGGACTGGATATATGGTCGCATAGGAGTGATTTGTAGTGGCGTGCAGATGTTTCCACGGGAGGTCTATCTGAATCTCGAATTCAAGCACGGTGACAAGAAACTGACAGATGCCCTTACTTGGCTCATCTTTGCCACCTATTTTTGGGTACTAAAAGTTGGGGACGCAGTGAATCTGCAGGCCTTCCAGAGATTTATCCGGAAGGAACGCTGGAAGTTGGACAAAAGCACCACTTTGGCCTTGGATCTCCCGCGTTTAAGGAAGCTCTAAGTGTCCACTGCAGGAGGGCATATGCTAAGAATAGGGATAAGAAGAAGAAGAAGAAACAAAAGTGATCTATCCTTCTTGTGTAGTAGTTTCCATATTCTCCTAAAAACCTATCCCAATATAAACTAAATAAATAAATACATTGCACAAAAATTAAAAAAAACATTAACAAAAAATAAATAAATAAAATAAAAATAAAAAACAAAAAAAATTAAAAAAAAATTAGCCTTGGCAGAGAACTGCCATTCAATTACCCCCCCCCTAAAATATACAAAAGTGGCATACTGGATTGTATTCACTCTGTGGTTATTTCACAAACAAATTTAAATGATAAAAAAAGTGTTCGGAAAAATGAAAATAAATAAAAAAAACTGCTAGGGGTCACCTCAACCCTACTGTACTGTTTAAAAAAATTAAAAAAAAAACAATAAAAAAATATCGGCTCATTCAGGTGCTAGTATGGACAGTCTTTGGGTGGCATATTGTTTCAACCCTTCAGATAACATATACGACTCTCCAACCCTTTCATCGCTCAGCTAGGCCTGCCAATATTCAAGAATGGAAAACACTAAAAGTAACCAGAAGCACCGGCACGATTTTTTGCACTCTACTGTACCTGTTAATAAAGGGTAAGTAAAGATACCTGTTATATGTGTTAAATATTGGCAGATGCCGTTCTTTTGGAAAACTATCATTCGATATGTTGGTTGGCAGCATTGATAAACGGCTCGCTCCGTTCATTTTACTATCTGCACACGTTTAGTCAAAGGGAGTTAGTACTGGTTACAGATAAAGAGTACCTACCTCCTGCAGCACTTCTGAGTGGGTCTTTCCATAGTCTAGTGGTTAACACACCTGACTATTTGAGTTAAAACTTAATTCTTTACAATATTTGTAGGAGTTAAACCAACCTGGGTACGAGTCCTGGCTGGGATTAAATCTTTCAAATTCAAGAAAAGAAAATTATAATTAATTTTAATATACTCTGATACAGTTTAGTTTCTATGTTCACCTGTTTGCCTTTGGTCCTAAAATACTTAAAGGGTTGTTTGCTGATCCATCAAATCCTCTGTTCAATCAACATGTGCTGTTCAGTGTTCAGTGGATAAATGAGGTGAAATGGATGGAAAGGAAATGCTGGAGACAGGAAATTCGTAGTAGAAGGGGAACCATCCTAGCATTCGTCTATCCATCCGGAAAAACACGAAAAAAAAACCTGGTCAGAGTCGACGGCCAGACGGTAATTGAACCCGGGAACTCACGATTACCAGCCTCACACGTTACCGCTGAGCCATCTCGCTCGTTACGACAATAGGTAGAGAAAATTAATTAAACCGCCATTCGATAAATTAAGAGACGTCTTTAAATACTTAATGCTATCAATTTCTTTGTACTATATACAAGGGAATCTTTAAGGATTGCTGAGATGTTTTTCTTTCGTTTTAAGCCTCCTTCTTGCTAAAGTGGTTGCTATGCTAGCCTCTAGTTCCCGAGGTCGTGAGTTCAAACCCAGCGGAGGACGATGGATTTTTCGTGTGTAAAAATCCTTAGCATGTCTTCCTTCGGAAGGGAAGTAAAGCCGGTGGTCCCCTGTCGTAGATTTACGGCACGTAAAAGAATCTCAAGCTTGATAAAGAGGCCTCTGAGCAAAATTATCGGTCTTTCCCGCCCAGTATAGAATGGGACGCTAAGGACCACAGCAGTTAAAGAGTGCCTATAAATAAAACTGAATTCAATTTAATTTTTCTCTATTTAGCCAATTCGCCCAGTCCAGTGATCCAGTTGTTATCCCCCTTACATGGATAAATTAAGTGAAACGGATGGAAAGGAAATGCTGGAGACAGGAAATAATGATGGGCAGGAAATTCGTAGTAGAAGGGGAACCACCCTAGCATTCGCCTACCCACCCGGGAAAACACGAAAAACACCTGGTTAGAGTCGACGGCCCGACAGGAATCGAATCCGGGAACTTGCGAATACTAGTCTCTCACGTTATCACTGAGCCATCTCGCACGTTACGGCAATCGGTAGAGGAAATTAATTAAACCGTCATTCGATAAATTAAATTAAATTCAGTTTTTTTTATGAACGCTCTTTAACTGCTGTGGTCCTTAGCGTCCCATTCTATATTGGGCGTGAAATACCGGTAATTTTGCTCAGAGGCCTCTTTAGCAGGCTTGAGGTTCTTTTACGTGCCGTAAATCTACGACAGAGAACCACCGGTTTTACTTCCCTTCCGAAGGAAACCATGTTAAGGATTTTTAAACCCGAAAAAGTCCATCGCCCTCCGCCAGGTTTGAACCCGCGACCTCGGGAACTAGAGGCTAGCATGGTAACCACTACACCTCGGAGGGCGACACAATACATTAAGACCCGAATGGACATAATTGGTGGTCTTTAAATACTTAATGCTATTGATTTCTTTGTGTATACATACAGAGGCATCTTTAAGGATTGCTGAGGTATTTTTCTTTCGCTTTAAGCCATTGTATTGGCGTATTTAAGAGTGATCGAAGGGGGTACTGCCCCCTCCCGAAATTTCTTCCTTCCTGGACAAGTAATAAAATAATTTTTGATACGCAAACGCAATCGCAAACATTTTAACTAAAATCAATCCCAGAGGGAATTATTTCTTCAGAAAGAGAATTTTTTTTTCAAAGGAAAATTTTAAACAATCCTACAACATGGGAAGCTTCAAAGATATTGTGTCGACGCCATGGCGTCTTCACTAAATGAGACGTCTGCATTCCCTAGCCCGGGTGACGGGAAGGAATGGGCGAGGGGGGTAGCATCAGGGGTTTCGTTGAGAGGCTTATAGACTGTGGTGAGCTGAAGGAGTGGTAAGGGTAACACTATAGTGTAATTCTAGTTCTAAGAGAGTCTTTAATCTCTCTAATAACGAATCTAAAGTACATCACAAGAGAGAAAGAGCTAAATTTTCTTGGTAGACGAAAGTCCGGCGTTCCATCTTTGCGTTGCCTCGGAGACCGGCGCAAAATTGCAAGTTTAACAGAACGCTTGTAAAGAGACACATATGGGCATGTGAACCATCATCGTTAAACCAACCCTTCAGGGACCTTCAGCTTACCGCGGTAAGAACTTGACCGGGGTAATAATCACATAGTAGTGCACCAATGTTCACCGCAGTTTAAGTGACCGTGGTTACCTGGCAGGCGCGCACCTTGGTTGAGCGCACCGTTCATTGCAGGTAAACTCTAGTGAACGCACCCGGATGTACATCGTGTCGTCTGTTTTTCACTCGTTCTACCTCTTTGCTGAAGCGCATGCATGTAATTCAGCGTGCGATGGAGGAAAACAAAAGCAGAACCAAGTTTCTCTATTATGTTACTAAATTTAACGTGTAATTCTTAATAAAAGATAGAAAGTACAGAGATAGAAGCAATAACTTTAAGATGGACACGTGGGAAAAGTTGACCTTACAACTGATTAGAAGAATGTGCTGAACTTCACATACTTTTTTTTCTTTCTTTCCACACTGACTAAATTCCAGTTATTATTAAACGATATTCACTTACTGCAAGACAGGCAGAAAATAGAAAAAAATATATTATTCCCAAATAAGATTTGAACCCGGAACCTCTAAAATACATAGACACGCTGCCCCGACACCACGGTGAAGATTTCAAATTTTAGACTTCGGCACTGACCTCTTCAGGTTACCGGATTCCTATACCTGTGTAATTAAATTATACAATATTCTTGAAAATGTACTAATTGCACTGAATCCATTCATTACTCCCCTTATTTCTGCCTTGTTCTTGGAACTATGCTTCAACTGATATAATTATGATATGCAACGCCGTGATTGTGTGGATTTTCGTTACGTCTTGGGTCAGGATATTTAAGGCACCCGTCACAAAAAGAAAAAAGCAAGATGGAATAAAACAAAAGGCCTTAAGAATTAAAAATTACAAAGTACATTAAAGTAACTTTACCAGGATGTATTCATTGGCGAAAATGGAGTGTAGGTATATATTCTTTGGGAATTCTAACCCATACTGTTCTGCCATTTTAACACTTCAGCAGGAAATAATCGGCGAAAACCGGCCGTTCATGGCCGGTCAGATTTAACCGCGGTAAAATCCTTGATAAACTTTTACCGGCGTCGATGCACCACAGATGACCGTTCACCGCAGTAAAGTCCATAGTTTACCACGGTAAAATCTTGATCGCGAATGGTGCACACGGCCAATAGTCCGGCTAAGCACGTGACGCATCCGTAAAAAAAAACGTCACTTTAAATACTGTAGTCTGAGCTGACTTCATCAGTATAGTAGATATAGGTACACAATCTCCCCACGGATCTTTCCACGAACCTGAAGTGAACATTTCTCCTAAAAATCATACGATTTAACCCTGGCTTATATACTATAAGCACCCGGGAAATGACTCGCAAGAATTTTAAACCAAATTTCATGAATTTACTTAAACGAATTTTGTCCTGAATATCTCGGACTTTATAAAATTACATTTATTT
The DNA here is from genome assembly GCA_030765065.1 of Deroplatys truncata. Taxonomy (NCBI): domain Eukaryota; kingdom Metazoa; phylum Arthropoda; class Insecta; order Mantodea; family Mantidae; genus Deroplatys; species Deroplatys truncata. The sequence goes on from CM060990.1 coordinate 653,915,624, forward strand.
ATTTCCTGTAAAATAAACCCAAACAGTTACAATATGACTTCTTTGGTTGTCTGCGGTCATCTGTGCACGTTTCTGTGGTTTCTGTTGAGGTAGAGGAGGGATAGGACTAGGAATAACTGTGGAGGGGGACTTAGCACCTCCACCTACAAGATCTTTTGTACCTGAAGCCCCTGACGGGGTGAGAGGAGACAGGGCGGCCAGACCAGGAGACACGACAGGGCAGAGGGCAGGGTCCGTACCTTTTACAGATTGAAACTCCCCGGATGGTAGCTGGTGCAACCGGCTCCCATCCGCCCTGCATGCTTGCACATCCCCTAGGAGGCCCGGGACTCGGAGATATCCCCCATTCCGGGAAACGAAAGGTTACGTAGATTATCCTTTTCCCCTGCCCTGCAACGCCGACACTTTCAACCCTGAAACAGACCAAGCAGATGAAAGGTGAAGTGAAATGAGAATGGACCTGAAAGGGAGTGATAGGAAATTCGGGGGATTAATGAACCTTCCCAGCATTCACCTAGCGACCCGGGGGAACCCCCGAAAAAACTGAGGAGTCAGGAAGGTTGGCCGCGGGAATCGAACCCACGACCTCCTAAATACGGGCCACAGACGTTACCGCCTGAGCCACTCTGCTGGGTTAGAGCAGGGATATGGCAAATTACTGTGACCATCGTTCCTCCTCTCTATAGTGTCAGGTTAAGTGTTGTGAGCATGAGAATCTTTGATAAGATTCAGAGTGCGGTGAGGTCGCGGGTTCAAACCCGGCGAAGGGCGATAGATTTTTTTCGGTCGTAAAAATCTTTAGTATGGCTTCCTTCGGAAGGGAAGTAAAGCCGGTGGTAGATTCACGGCACGTAAAAGAACCTCAAACCTGATAAAGATGCCTCTGAGCAAACTTCCCAGGCGTTCACGCCCAATGTAGAATGGGACGCTAAGGACCACAGCATTTAAAGACCGTCCATAAATAAAACTTTATTTATTTTAATTTAATTTTTCTTATCTTGTATGAATGATGGCAACTTAACTTTGAACGGCGACTTTATTATACATATTTTGGATGCCAATTCCCGCTCGCCAATGGAATTTGCCACACTACCGTATTTCAACTTTTTTCGGTATCATTCCGAATAATAGGTATTTGCGTGTTTGTCTTATGCCTTGTTCCCGGTTCCGACACTCCTTTGACGCGCGACCTGCCACTAGATTCCCGCAGCCGGACTTAACTTTCTTAGCACTTCCTCGCGCTGGAAATATTACACAAGCGCCGCAGCGAGTTCCCCCTTTCGAAGATACAGGGTGAACCAAAAGACTACGAACCGCCTGCGCGGTGTTTTTCCTGTCCGTGTCCTCGGCGCTCATTGCCTTCTGCTGCTATTATAGAAAGGCGCAGATGAAACCATACAACATTTTTAAAACTACTTTTAAAGGCATTATACTTACCAACTTTATGAAAGGAAATGCTGAAACTAGCCACCGTCGTTGTCCATACATTTTTGGCACCTCTTTAGGAAACTATCCATCATGGAATTTTTGGGGGGAATTTTCCAAACGATGACCAATGTCGTCTAATGTTTCTTCGGTAAGAACCGAACGCTGTCTTTTAGATTTCTTAGCCTGAACACTTCCTGTGGCCTGGAATTTACTGTAAAGTTCATGGATTGTTGTACGGCCTGGAACTTTTACACCTGGAAATCTTTCTGCAAATCGTACTTTCACTTGGCGAGCTGGCCGAGTTAACACATACGAATCATAAATAAATACACGCTGTGCAGTAGAAAACATATACTGTGCCATAATATAATTTGTGACTAAGTACAAGACAAAATAATAAATAACACGTAATAACTGAACTACATCACGTCACCGTCAACTCAAAAAACTGCACTTCACACTGCACAGCAAAACCACAACAGCGTGACTTTGTTTATACAAGCAGTGCGTTATCATGTTTTATCATATTTCCACACGCCCAGTGGAAAAACACCGCGCAGCCGGTAATATTGTTCATAAAATACCCCTCCGGGGTAACTTAAAACATAAAGTGTACAAGACAAACCCACACACCCTGGAAGCATTAAAACAAAATATCCGCCAGGAAATTTCTCAAAGTGAACTACGGCGAGTAATGGATTGTTTCTTAAAGAGGTGCCAAACATGTATGGACAACGACGGTGACCAGTTTCAGCATCTCCTTTCGTAAAGTTGGTAAGTAAAGCCTTTAAAAGTAGTTTTAAAAACGTTGAATGGTTTCATCCGCGCCTCTCTATGATAGCGGCAGACGGCACCGAGCGCCGAGGACGCGGACAGGAAAAACATTGCGCAGCCGGTTCGGAGTTTCTGGCTCACTCTGTAGCATAAGAATGTTATTACCTACTTAATTTAGGCGGCGGCATGACACTTATTTTTCCATTTTTCCCGGAATAATTACATGACGTGTGCATCTTCCTAAATAATTTTCTCCTCTTATACCTACAGAGGAGACTTAACTCGCATAGTTGTTGTTGGATTTCTGTTTTTTCTTTGGGTTTTATGTATTAGATCAAACAGGAGATACTTTCGAACATGTGACGCAAGTCCGAAGGTTCTCCAATGCGCATGCGCAAGCAAACGACCGATGACTATTAGTTTTATTGCTTCTCGCATAGCAGCCAACATGTGCTTCATTTGTAATAACCGTAGGCAAACTCTGAAAAAAAAATCCTTACATGTTCACAACAATCTGGAAGCGATAAGCAACCGGTCACTTATGAAAAGTCCTGACCCTCGGGTTTTATTGATTTACAATCACGTCATGCAGCGAAGTAGTTTATTGTTGTGTAAGAAGCAAACTTTGTATGTTCTTGGAGATATTCTTGAAATAATAAAACTTTTAGAAATGGCGCATCCGATTAATAGGACAAATCTGTCGGTTTACCTCAATGATACAGAGAACAGCTAGATGGTCACATTTGTCAGTATTTGTGGCATCCTGACACCAAGAACAGTTCAGCAAACCCTTTCGAGGAACTAATGAAAGACATTAGGCAGGACTAACCCAGGGGGGTCTCTTCCCGCACCGTTTTCGCTTGTACTGCTTTCGGTCCGCCTGCTGCATGACGTCATCGAGAGTGAAGTTTTAGCTAGCCAGTATTCTGCACCGTACTCTTCGGCATGAAAGTTCGTATAATATTCTCGTTATACGATCTATTTCGACCCTATACTACTTGAAACAAAATCGCATCTATAACTAGACTTAGTCTTGGAAATAATAAATACAAACCTGTCTTTTTACAGCTAAATACCCAACTGGCGCCAATTTCATTTCTCCTTGAAATATTCACTAAAACGCTGTCGATATATGAAATTTGGTCTTGAGGGATGACTTACAGCATATATGTTATTCAAAGAAAGAGAGATATGTAGATATAAAGCAGATATTTGTTATATTAAAGTTGTTCAGAAGCTCTAAGTTGCAAACTTTAAAACCATTTTCTTAGTTTATGCTATTGCTTGACTTTAATTATATTATGTTAAAGAAAACCAATAACACATTATTCGGCCAATTTAAGCAACGAAAATAAAATACGTTATACGCTATATAAAATTCAACGTTATACGCTATCGGGTCTTAAACTTTGATTCGAAATTAAATTGTATTGTTTCTTTATGGATTGTGAAAAACCCAGCTTAATGAGAGAAACTGTATGTTGATCATGCTGTTATGTAATATGACTTAAACATAACAGTTTTAAAAGTCATGATAGCTGAAAACGTGATATATGTGCATTTTTTCCGAGACTTATTTTTTCGCGTCTAGGTAAAAGCATGAATAATCGACATGCATATTTAAAATACTTTTTTTTAAAAAGAATTTTATTAATATAACTATTTTGGCAGAAGAGAGTAACTCCACAAAATGAATTAAATCCACATAACATTCGACTGCTTGAAGTAGATAATCGACACATGCTGAAAAACAGCAAGTCTTGCAAATATCCTCCAATTTTCAAATAAACCGAATTTACAGAGTAGTGCACATTCGAATGATGTGTTCAGAATTTGGATAGTTTGGCTTCATTATTTAGGCTGAGAATGTGCTTATATAAACCTAGTTTCTTAATTATTTCTAGTATAAAGTTGTTTTAATTTTTTAATTAATGAATAATTAATTTACATGGTTCCCATTTGATCCTTCCTACTTGAAAGAGTAAGAACAAGGATGCGTCTACCTTAATATTTTGGAGATATTAATTTTAGAACAATCTTTCCTGTATGCTTTAGTATACGCTCGCAACCAATACCCTTGAAAGCACACAAATATAATGCTTTCACCCACGGGAAAGTGGGTGTTGTTAACAGGAGGTGTATTAGTGTATTGCACTGGCGATCATTGAAACATATTACACTGATCTTTTTAAAAGGAGGTAGATCTAAGGAACTTGCCAATTGTAATTAGGTGCCTATATTATTTAGTATTTATGCAAGGAAAATGCAATAACTTACTCGTATCTTAGTTTTCGTTACTTTGTATAACACATGGACACATTTCACGCCAAACTGGCAGGAGAGGCTTTAAGAAACAAATCAATATTATGTGAGCAAATAGGTACAGGGGAGATGAACGTAAATACATGAGAGGAAATAAGGTCAGAACGGTGTTTTATAAGCAGGGCGCGGATTTTGATGACTAATTTTTTTTTTAAATGACTACATTTGTTTTAAAATGACTTTGTAATTACAAAAAATTATCTAAAATGAGATTTATTTGATTTACTAAAATTGGTGTACAGAAAGTTATAAATTAATTTATATATTGATATAACTCCTATACAAGAAGAAAAAATAAGTAAAAGAGCAGTGAAAATGTTCTTGTTCAAAGAATCTGAAAAGAAAAGAAAATTTTCTTACTTTCCTTTTCAGCTTCTTCAAACAAGTAAGAACATTATTTTCTTTGCTTTTCAGATTCTCCAAACAAGAACATAGAACAAATATATTTTCAATTAAGTTTCTAAGTCATTGTGTTTTTAAACAGGTCTTACAAAAGTGTAGCATTAACTCTTTTGAGAACTCAGAATATGCAATGTTTATTGCGAATGAAGAGGATTTCACAGTCCATGTCATACATAAATAAGAGCAATACGCACTTATTAAGCAAAAAAGGGAAAACTGACCTTCTGATCCCTAATTTTGGACATGAATTCATAACAGTAATTATACTTGTTTCCCTGACAATAACATTCTCTCCACCCACAAGCAACTCTTTCCAAACCAACCAATAACCTTTATATACTCTATACTTATGCAAGGAAGTTACCAAATAAAGCGGCAAAGGACAAAGAAATTACAAATTAATGATGTAATATCGAAAAAAAGATTATCCAAAATAGAAAACTTTAAACTACCAAAATGACCTAATATATATATATATATATATATATATATATATATATATATCTTAATAGGGAACCCGTGATAAGGATTTATGTACACTTAAGCAATACCTTTATTGCAAGAATTAAAAGATGGCATGTCATCTGAATCCGGATCATGCTTATATGATACTTGGTCTTCAAATAGCTTCTGCTCACAATAATATACTGTTTAATACGCATTCCTGAGGAATATAAAGAACTTACTTTTTGGCAGGTAGGCCGACTCATAACATGAAAACAGATGTAATGCGGGCCAAAGGTATTGTTCCCTGAAAATGGCAAGCTTTTCCAGGTATATAATCCTTTACAGAACCACAGTGAATGGAAAAAGGTTGTTAAACTTTGGCTGTAAGAGCAAACAGCACTTCGTTTGAAATAATTATGCCGCTCAACTGCGTAAAAGGCAAAATATATTAATCTGAGGTTTCTTCGCTTTAAAAGTCACGTACAAGAGCAATAAATCAAGATGTACTCATATATCGGAAGGGAATACATGCTTCTGGCTTTATTTTGAAAGTATAATATATTTTTAGCTGTTTTTGCTAAATTATCCTACTTTATATCGCAATGTTGGCGGAAACTTCACAACTTAACAAAATATGTACGAAAGTGCATTGTTCCTTATCACTCAGTCATATACCCCCCCCCCCCACTTCAACAAATAAGTTGCACACACATATTTAAACTAGAATCTTGAATACAGATTCAGTTTTCTCTGCTTTGGTGAAGTGTTTAAGTCGGTGTGCAATGAGTGAGAACGTTAAGAGTAGAATGTATTGTGCTGTAGCACAATACCGTAATTACGGTTTTAAAACGGTTGGTGTGAATTATCACACATTTCCAAAAAATGAGCAATTAAAGCGCGTGTGGTTGTCTCGCTGTAAGCGTACTGACAAATTTAACGCTGATAATTCACGTGTATGTTCAGTGACTTTCTTCCTAGTGACTATAAACGGGATTTGAAGAGTGAACTTTTAGGTTTGCCAGTTAAGAAATTTCTGCTCCCAGATGCAGTTTCGTAGCAGTTCATTCCCAATTGGCATGGATATGCACTTAGTGAAGATCCAAGTACAAGTGGAATGTTGCAGGTATGTCTTTTTCATTTTTACATCCTGTAACAGAATAATGTATTCTGGAATTATTGTTTTCATTTCTTACGGTAAAAAAAATACACCAGCATATCCATTTAGCGATTCCTTTAGAGTAGTTGTAAATTTTCCTTTAGTACTAAAGTAATGTATGTTTGAATCTCTTGTAGCGCCTACAGTTTACGTTGAAGTACTACTGCATGTGTTCCAGTAGTTTTGTTTATACGTAAATATATTACTAATGTAATGCAGTTTCCATTCGTTTTGCTTTATGGTTAGCCCACAATGTTTGTAGAATGCTCTGAAATAGTATACCTTTTAAAAAAACTGGAAGAAATGCTAATATTAAACAATTGGGAGTTAATCGGGAGGAATTTAGTGTGTCCACTGCGCTGTGTATGTATTCCGCGCGGTCGTCTTCACTCTCACTTACGTCACAGGCGGGCAGTCAATGGCAGCTCCCACCCCGGAGTGGCTCACCTTAATTATCTAGCCACATTGGGACTAACCTGTGATGTAGTGATTAGGTTTAGTAAAGTTTAGCCTAGGCGTACTTAAACTAACGAGTTAGTGTTTAGTGTACATAGCTAGTCAGCATAATTTAGGAACAATGTGTATAATTATACAGAATGTTTCAGAAATACTTTTACAAACTTCGGGTATGGGTTCCTTACATCAAAAGAAGGAAAAAGTTCATATGAATATATGTCCCATAATCCTTTGTTATCTCGTTAGGAGGTGTTCAACACAGTGCTGCACTTATAACACACAAAACTTATAATAAATGCTCGAAATGTCCTCCTCTTGCTTCTATGCATGCCTGTACTCGTCGAATCATGGAATGTCGCACCCTGTCAAAAGCTCCGGGATGGTGTCGAATGGTTTCGCAGACTTCCATGACACGTCGATGAAGCGTTTCTGCATCCGGGATGGCTGCTCCATAAACCAATGATTTAAGATGCCCCCAGAGGTAAAAATCCACAGGATTGAGGTCGGGAGAACGTGCAGGCCATGGAACAGGTCCTCCTCTGCCTATCCATCGGTCATGCTAGATACCAATCAGTGCATCTCGAACAATGCGACTAAAATGTGCCGGAGCCAGGCATTTATCACATTTATCAGCAAGGCGACGATAAACAGCGACAAAGGTTGGATGACTCGGTTGTCTTCGGTCTGGAAACTCCATCTGATAGAGCCGTGCAGCCTCGCGTCCATTACCATTCGCGCGATCATACATAAAAATCATGTCTGCCTGTTCACGAAATGAATATTCAGCCATGGTGGAAGGAAACACGTGGAGTTAACTCACTACATCTACACAATTGAAACGTTGAAGACAGACTAATGGCAAACGTAAACAAGTCTCCATGGCAACACTTCGCCATCTACCGTATGTAGTGTCGTCCTCCGTGGACTAGTGGTACCGTACTAGCCTCTAGTTCCCGAGGTCGCGGGTTCAAACCCGGCGGAGGGCGATGGATTTTTTCGGGCGTAAAACTCCTTAGCACGGCTTCCTTCGGAAGGGAAGTAAAGCCAGTGGTCCCGTGTCGTAGATTTACGGCACGTAAAAGAACCTCTAGCCTGATAAAGAGGCCTCTGAGCAAAATTTCCGGTCTTTCCCAATATCTATAGAATGGGACGCTAAGAACCATAGTGGTTAAAGAGCGTCCATAAATAAAAACTCAATTTCAATTTCAATTTCCGTATGTATTACAATGGGTCAATGCCTTCTATGAATGCATAGAGAAATAAAGTTTTGAGGTTGGACCCCGAAGGCCGTTGAACTCACACTTTCATTGTGACAGGAATAACTCGAAAACCAAGGATTATGGGACATATGTTCATAGGGACTTTCTCCTTCTTTTGGTGTGAGGAACCCATACCCGAAGTTTGTAAAAGTATTTCTGAAACATCCCGTATAGTTAGTGTAATTTAGTGACAAAAAAGTGTTGGCTGCATTACTTTGAGTGATGCAAGATTGCAGTAAGTAAATAAATAAATAATTATAAGGTTTAAATTGTGTTAATAAAACTTTTCCAAAATGAAATCATCCAAATAAATAATTCGTGAAGCTATACTTCGGAAAAATATGCCACAGACGGACGCAGAAAAGATTTCGCGTCACACATTGTAAAGTTGCGCCGATCAAACACATACATTCACACTTTCATTGATACTTCCAGACTCTAGGAAGGTGAGGGATTAATCTTGGCTAGAGAAAAATTCCTACCCCCAGCCGGGAATCAAACCCGTAATGCCTCACACAGCAGTCAGATTCTCTACCGACTGAGCTACGGGGACAGCGTGATATTGAAGATTTGTTCTATTTAGTTCTCACAATCGCGATAAGGCACGCATGCTTAAGGGTACAAGGTACTCTGGAATGGTCAAAAATCACATTTTTGTTTTAGGCACCAATAAAATCTCTATTATTTCCAGTTTCAGAAAATATATACTTTTTGGGGGTTAAGAGGTTTTTAAGACATCTAAATACAATTTAAATGCTAGTCTGCATTCCTTTAAAACTGTCATGCAACGCCCATTTTTAGAACTTTTTTTTTGTATCTTTCAACAATGAACGACTATATCATGCCCAGCGAGCAGTTCAGCAATTAACAAAAGAGGCCAGGACAAGAGAAGGCCATCAGAAAAGCTGAAGCAAACCAGGAATGAAAGTGTAGATGATTATGGTCCTGGAATGTACTGAAGTGTGTCAGAATTTTAATGTTCAAACTTTAAATTCAGTTTTCTCCGAACAACATTTTTGGATACTTATGTACCTTTTTCTCGGAAAGTATGAGAGGTAGAGAGCTGAAATTTTCAGTACATGTAAGCAACACTATCTGAACTTTTCTGAACCACAATCATAATTTTATAGTTCACATTAGTGATATTAAGAAAGCAACAACATTGCAAAGTTTCCACATTTTTACTTTTTTGACTTTGCAAATAATTGTTTTTCAATTCCTAGTGAACTGATATACATAACTAAATAATTGGGGTTCAGAAGATATATGATTATAGTAAGAACAAGCATGCAAAAGGGAGATTATGTATAACAAGTAGTATCAGAGAAAAAGGTACATGTATTCACATGTTTTAAGAGTAAATTTTATTATTTTTCTGTTGAATGAAATATTTTTACGGACTCAACTACATAATCTATCAATGCAAACAACCACTTGAAATAATTGTCCTGATTTATAAAATAATTAATAAACATTTCAGGAAAAGCCATTGAGAACTTTAAGAGCAGTGGCAATTTAACACACTTAAGGTGTCATTTCCGTGTGTTCAGACTATCTTGTCCCCTTAAGCTTGTCTGTAATGCGTAGGAATCACGGCTTGGAAACTACAATATTACCACGGGTGTCCCTTTTTCTAATGTTCTCATAGTCTGGGTGCCATAAATTCATCACTGTCGACAGCGGTACGTTAAGCAAACAAGTGCCGGGCGACGCGGCGTGCTTTAGAAATTCCGTCCTCTGAAACTTGAAGTACTGTTCGAAGTTTATTCCTTTATTCTTTAATATTATTTCTAATAATTGACTATTACCCGTTTATTTATATACCAATTTATTCATCATTATTGTTAAGGCCAATTACAGTTCTCAAGATATTAATAAACTTGCCAGTTTTCAATGCTTCTGCAGAAAACTTCTTTTCCACATTAATGGCCGTGTGCACCATCCTGGTTAAACAAACCCTTCAGGGAACCTTCAGCTTACCGCTGTAAGAGCTTGACCGAGATAATCATCACACAGTGGTGCACCAATGTTCACCGCAGTTTAGGTGACCGTGTTTACCTGGCTGGCGCTCACCTTGGTTCATTGCTTCATTGCAGGTAAACTCTAATGAACGCACCCGGATGTACCTACATCATGTCTTCTGTTTTTCGTTTGTTCTACCTCTTTGCTGAAGTGCATGCATGTAATTCAGCGTGCAATGTGGGAAAGCAAAAGCAAACCCAAATTTCTCTATTATGTTATAAATTTAACATGCAATTCTTAAGAAAAGATAGAAAGTACAGAGATAGAAGTAATAACTTTAAGATGGACACGTGGGAAAAGCTGGCCTTGCAATTGATTAGAAAAAATATGCTGAACTATTATGGGCATTTTTTTCTTTCCTTCCACACTGACTAAATTCCAGTTAGCTTAGTCGATATTCACTTGCTGAAAGACAGGCAGAAAGAAGAAAGAAAAAATCTGATGTGTTACACTCACATGACTTTCTCTACTCTTGTACAAACTACTTTTACAAACGCTTATTCTCCATCTACTTCATGTTAATCGAGATAACCATTTGCAGACTCTATCTTATTGCTAATTTTCTTGTAGATGTAAGGGGAATATATATTTACAAGGGCAATATAGAAATACAGTAACCTTTAAGCGTATACATATCTCTTAATAGCTGGTTGCTAGGTGCAGCACCATTCTCTTTGCCACTGATTAATACTCTTTGCATATCCAAGACAAAAAAAATGAATAAGGAATTCCCATTTGAGAAAATAAGTATTGAAAAATTTAAGAGAATAACAAGCAATATCTCGAAAATGGTTCACTCAACAACAAAAATGTATATGACATAAATTATGTATTTTAACGCGATGACCATTTTTTTCTGTAGTAAAATTTTGTATATCTCTTATGGTTTACCAGTTATGCAAAAGTCGTTAACAATGAAGCACACTTTTGGAAACATTCCCAGAAAATTCAACATATACATTTTATTTGTCATGAAAATATCTTAAACATATGATATTTTAATCAAAATCGTTGGAGCCGTTTTTGAGAAAATTAAAATTTTCGAAAAATCTTCCATGTAAAGGATATCCTGGGTTGGGGGGATTTTCTTGTAAACCTTCGTGTCGCATCCCTGGAAGATACTGAACCTAAATACCAAGTTTGGTGTTTATCCGACTGTTCGTATCTGAGTTATGCTGTTCACAGACAGACACACAGACACACACACACACGGACATGTTTCCAAAAAAAAAAATTTTATTCAGGGGGTCTCAAAACATGTATTTCCGGTGAAATCTCGGTATCGAATTTTTGAGTGGAATACAATACTTCCCCTACTTAATATACGTAGTAGAGAAAGTAAAAAGTATTATTCCCAAATAAGATTTAAACCCAGAAACTCTTGAATAGGAGGCGCACATGTTACCCCGGCACCACGATGATGACATCACATTTTAGCCATCGGCCTGGCCTCTTCAGTTTACCGGATGCTATATCTGTGCAATTAATGTGCTTAATATTCCTGAAAATGTACTAATTGCACTAAATCCATTCATTACTCCCCTTATTTCTGCCTTGTTTTTGGAACTATGCTTCAACTGATATAATTATGATATATAACACCGTGTTTGTGTGAATTTTCGTTACGTCTTGGGTCAGGATATTTAAGGCACCTGTCGCACAAAAAGGCCTTAAAGTATTAGAAATTACAAAGTACATTAAAGTAACTATCAGGAATTAGTTGGGGACTCTAACCTATACTTCTACCATTTTAACATTTCAGCACAAGTGAAGTAGGGGATAATTGACGAAAACCGGGCGTTCATGGCCGGTCAGATTTAACCGCGGTAAAATCCTCGATAAACCTTTACCATCGTCGATGCACCGCAAATGACCGTTCACCGCGGTAAAGTCCACATTTTACCACGGTAAAATTTTGATCGAGAATGCTGCACACGGCCATAAGACAAAGATAAACCCTTGAGAAGCACATCTGGACATGGCTTGCTGTCAACATTCATGTGTCTGGTGGAGTTGCAGATAAGTTTGCTGGCGTTCCAAGAAGACTTGATTTTGTATTATGAGCACATTGGTACTTACCTTCAAATTGTTACTAAAATGTTAAATTGAACATTTTGTTAAATCCACTCTGTAGGAATCTGTAGGTAATTATATTTATAAGGTAGATACGTCACACAGAAAGTGGAGACTTCTGCCTCAGAACCCAAAGAGTGTACCTACCTACTTGTTTAAAATAATAACTTGATAGTTTTACTGTCAGCGCTGTGGCCGAGTGGTTAGACCGCACGCTCTCACCTGGGTTCGATCGCATTTGGGATTTGTGATGGACAAAGTGGCGTCTGGGCGGGTTTTCTCCGGTTTCCCCGCCATTCATTCCACCAACTCCCCACCATCACCTTTCCTCTCATCCATTTCACCATCATTTCATATAAACTACTTCCTCGCTCTCATACCAGACTGGTCCAAAGTCCTCGACAGGCCTCTGACCCGAGGCACCCGCTTGTAAGTCCTGGGGTGTAAGTCCTACATACGAGGAGGATAAACAGAGAAAGAAGCAGAAGACGTTTTATTGTGTGTAGAGAGGTATATCACCGAGCGAGATGACTCCGCGGTAAAGTGAGAGGTTTGCATTCGGGAGGCCCTGGGTTCGATTCCTGGAGCTAGTCATTCTGACCATGGGTTTTTCGTGAATTCCCTGGTGGACAAGGCGAATGCTCGGGTGACTTCCCATGAATGGTAGATGGTTGGTTGGCGCGGATGGTTGCTTTTCACAAAGCTCTTCTCGGCCCTGCCAGATGGCAGCCTTCTCTGAGTCGTCTCAGATGGGTCGAGTTATCTCTTGTTCCGCCAGAGGGAAGCCTTCTCTGAACAGCCCGCCGGTGTGACTGGGTCATCAAGGTTGGAATCGTTAGGGACTTTTGCGCGTCTGTCGCCGACCTTGGTCATAGGTCATAGTAGATATATCAGTGTATTGTGGCTGTGTCTCATTAGCAGGTGTTCCAAATGTTTAATTTTATGCCTGTTAAGTTACTTTCGTCCCCCAATAAAATTATATGCACGACCCTGTCCCCTGGTGATTGTTGGGCACGGTTTTCATTACTTTTTCAACTGAGCATTGCAAAAATATAAAATAAAATACAAAACAAGCAAACTGATATTGAAGTCTTCAACAACGGCGCATGAAAATATAAGGTAGGTACATAATATATACATCAATACACAATAGTGTTTTTCGTATTAATTAGGAGTAGTGTTAGTAGTGATACTCTGTACTCCATGTTATAGTAGATTGAGGCCTATCAAATTAACGACGACGCCTGCCAGATGGATATGTGCATTTAAAACCTAAGAGCACCTCAAAACGGATTACAGCTAAAAGAATTGTATAATCAATTATTAATTATATGAATAGAAATGAATACGTTGTAACCTTTTATTTCGCTTTCGTATTAAAATTATCCATTAAAACTGAAAGTAAATGCCATAAACCGGATTACAGATGCAGCTGCCATTACTATTTTGGTAGTCATGTACATAAAGGCATCAATCTAAGGAAGCACTATGGGGCAAATTGGAGTAACATAAGTGTTCCATCTTGAGAATTTCAGCTTTTAGACGTTTTTAATCACGTTTGTATACTGAATATAACCTAAAAGTAAGTGGAGTTGGCCATGGGCTGGTTTTGGCAGCATCTGCTCGCTAGATGACAGCATTGTACTCAGAATAACCGGTTTCCTTCCCGCACACTAGCCGCACCAATGGCACTGTTTGGGCGGTACTAACGCCAGGCGCATTGATCAATGGCACTGTTTGGGCGTGACCAACGCCAGAGGCATTTTCCGACATAATTCGGCTTTACATGGACTTAGATCAAGGAATCCATCGGTCTCTCTAATGAAAAACAAACGTAAATTTGTTCTTTAATAAGCAAGATATTCACCCAAACCTAGGTCAAGTATACGTCCCAATTACTCACGATTGTCTCTTTTTACTTTCTCTGCCACTACAGCAAGGATGTATTGGGCTACCTATATTCCACTCAAATTCGATATCGAGATTTCACTGAAAATACATATTTTAAGTCCATTAAACCCCCCCATCAAAGCAATTTTAGAAAGTGTGTGTGTGTGTGTGAACGGCATAACTCAAAAACGAAAACTCGGACCAATATCAAACTTGGCAATACCGACAAGGCAGCCGAGGTCGTTATGGCACGGCCTCGTGAACGGTTGGTGCACAGTTCAAATCCCACCAGGACCACCCTCCCTCACTGAGGTTCCACCAGGTTTTCCTCAGTAGGTACACAGAGCGCCAAAGAAAATCTTTGGCGGATTTTGTATCGTTTTCTGGGGTCTTTTGAGCCGTGTACTTCACCTTATCTATCGCACAGCGTGGTGGCTTGATAACACAGCAATAAGGGGGAAAGGAGGGGAGGTTGATGCCTTTGCTTTTTCTGGTGTTATTGAAACCAAAACATGTTTATTGTCTCAGAACCAGTCATGCCGTATACTAGCGAAATTACTCGTGGACGTATCGTGGGTATGTGGGAGGCTGGTCGCACTGTTACAGCAATTGCAACGGCAGTGCATAAAAATGTTTTATAGTAAATTACTGGGTAAAAATATTCCAGGAAAGTGGGGAAGACGGTCTACATAATCGTCAGAAAGTGGGCACTCTCCGTAAAACATCCGCAGATGATGATATTCGTTTACTAAATACAAATTACTCTTTTGTTACAATTGACTGGTCATGTTTAGAAACTGGAGATAAGTATGTACCTATATGTACATGGTTTACCGAATATGACATACATATTATGGCAATAAAATTGAGTTATATTTTTGTGTATACTCCTGTTGTATTCCTATGATCAGCAATATGTTAGTAAAGGCATATTAATCAATTGTAGTTTGAATAAGAGGGAAAACATGCTGCTTTATTTATTTATTTAGTATTGCGTTATATTTGCTTCTATGCAACATCAAGCATAGATTTCACTGTGAGAATACAGCTCTGCTCATTTTTTGTTATAAATTGCTGCCTTGCTATGTATTTAATGAATACCATTCAAGCTTTAATTTGAACCCCCTGAAAATCTCATCACACATACACATTTTACATTTCGTAGCTGGGCGCTCATCAAGTTTTCCCCTTAGCTTTTAACCCTTTCAAATGCGTGTCCTGCACTATCCGATAAGGTATGGGCTACCAATCACGATAAGAGGTCTGTATGACAAACTGAATGCACCCACTCTACCTCTTTCTCTTTTAGCCAAGACGATCGAGAACATATATTTCGTTTCTACGCCATTTTGTAACCTTTGTTGTGGTTATTGGTGTAACTATTTAGCAGAAGGACTGGCGCACCCTTGCACCGTGGCTTAAAGCAACCAATGAAATGGCCATAGCTTCGCAAGGCCACGGACGACGATAAATAATGTGACATAGACGGGAGGTGCAGTGAGATTTTCTTTTGCGCTCTTTGTACGTATAATTCGCAAATGCTGGGAAGTTACCCTAAAACATGGACCTAGAACGTTTCGTTCCAAAATTTCCTTTCCCAATTACCATTTCAGGTTCAGAATCTTTCAAATATGAGACACGAAGACCCCTCCAAAGCAAACTGCTCTTTACACGGAAAAATTTTCGAAAATTCTTTTTTTCCCCAAAATGACTGCAACGATTTTGATTAAAATGCCATGGGTTTATATATAACATATTTAGATGACAAATAAAATGTATATCTTGAATTTTCTAGGAGTAGCCCGTGAAGACCTTTACATTCGGAAGAAATTTTGTGCAGTTTTCTACTATCAGATAGACAAAAACATAGATACTACACAAAAATGTAGACTTGCTATTTCAAATAGCCTTTTTCTGTGGCATCAGTCATTTCCGAGACATCCATTCTTATTGGTTTGAATTTTTCAACACTATTTTATTGAAGTGGTGTTGGTATTCAGTCGTTTCCCACAATACCATAGAAAGGGTATACCGAGCGGGAAGGCTCAGGCGGTACCACATTCGGGAGGTCACGGGTTCAAACCCACAGGGCCGAACAATCTGACCGAAGGTTTTTTCGCGGGTTTCTTCGGTCGCTAGGTGAATGCTGGTTTGGATAATTTGATCCATGAATTTTCTTATCATCGCTCTCATTTCCTTCTTCTTTACCGTTAATCACCCATCCTGGATATGCTATGATCCAGAGTTTGCTTGCTCCTCGACAGGCTATTGACCCAAGGCATTGGCTTGCAAGTTGTAGGGGGTGTAAGTCGTAGAAAGAGGAGGGTAGGTAATTCGCTAAAGAAGAAGCAGAAGATATTGGATGTATTACTCTTCGGTATAACTCTTGAAGCAATTACCTGCTTTTCGTTGCTCATTTCCTCAGTGTAACTCTTGAAAACTTTCAACACTTCACAAGTTTATCTTATGGTTTCAGTGTCCATTGAGTTTTGTTCCAAGCCTCTGCGAATATCAGCTGTGCCACTTAGTATTACAGTTTTGTAAGTATTAGTTGTAATAGTTACCTAACATCTAGAAATGAAGCAAGCACATAGAACAGCTGATGATACATTAAGAGTAGTAATGGGACGATGCCACTATTTCTCGATAGTCGATACTCGACACTCGATACTCACTTTATAAAAAACAGTATTATACAGCTTATTCTCTGAATTATGTTCTTATTAGTTGTTTTCTGTATAGAAACGCATGTAACCAATTTTGTATTGCATACTTTTGATTGAATTAACAATATAAACATATAATTTCCCATTTAGTTCCTTACGGTACTTCTGGAGGTTTAATACCATTTATAGTCTTTATTGAAATAATTAGTAATATTATCCGACTATTTCCGAAACTGTTCCTGTTTCACATTCTCCAATCTGCAGTAATTTTTTATCTTGATAATGTCACAGATAATATATCCTCTATTGTTAGTCAAAGATAAGGATAATAATAATGATAATAATTTCTTTGCTTCCCTCTTTATGTAATTAATTCTGTGCTGAAAACTTTCCTGTAAAGGCTTTTCTATCCATAAAACTACAAATACTAGTAATTCTTGTATATTCTCCGCTCTTGGAAATATAAATTAGTACATATTTTACATGAAACTCAAATAACTAAAAATAATGTCTGTGTTACACCATTCTACCAATATTTACAACTAACACATAACATATGTCTTTTTTCATCAGGTAATAAGTAATTAGCCATATAACACTCAGGAACACAGTAAGTTTTTGGACCAAGTCTCTCTACTATCCATCCTCATACATTAACATATACATGTTTAATGCAAAGGTCTGACTAGCGTAAACACAAACGGATGCAAGGAATGAACAAATAGTTTCTTGCGCTGTATTATCTTAAGTCACAAGTTCTATGCTAGCATCTAGTTCCCAAAGTCGCGGGTTCAAACCCGGCGGAGGGAGATGGATTTTTTTGGGCGTAAAAATCAATAGCATGGCTTCCTTCGGAAGGGAAGTAAAGCCGGTGATTCAGTGTCGTAGATTTACGGCACGTAAAAGAGCCTCAAGCTTGATAAAGAGGCCTCTGAGCCCAGGTTAGGTAGAATGGGACGCTAAGGACCATAGCAGGTCCATAATGGAATTAATTGTTCTTTCACACAAGCCGTGTGTTGGAAAAGTAGAATCAGATGACTGAAAAATTCAATACCATAGCCGGGATTTGAACCACGGATCTCCCGGTCTCCTTCCGGTTGCTCTAACCACTGAGCTACCATGGCAACATGCCGAAACGACATTAAATTCTCCAACTGATTCGCATTTTCCCCGGTAAACCACAAGGAGATCTCAAATTGTATTGAGATGTCATACCCTAATGGCGACTTACATTCTTTGTAAGTACGCACTTTAAGTCCCGGGCTTTATAGTTACAAACACTATTAGGTCAATTAATGGAATTAATTGTTCTTCACACAAGCCGTGTGTTGGACAGGGTTGGAAAGGTAGAATCAGATGACTGAAAAATTCAATGCCATAGCCGGGATCTCACGACATTTCTGAGAGAAATGTGTCACCAAGCCAGGCTACTGCAGAAACGTTATTTAGTGCATCAAATAAATCAGCTTCATTCACAGCTCAGTTAACGCTGCATGTTACAAGAGTACCTCTTCTCTTTCCCCTATTGTTCTGCATATTTTCATTTAGACACAAGGATGTATGGAATATTGCATTCACTCACACACAGGAAACGCAGTCAAGGTCTGTCAAGAACTATAGCCCTGCAGCTCTTTGGGGACACGTGTGAGATGATAACGTGGAGTCTTGATTCCTTTCATTCCTTGTCTGACATAAAGTTCAACGCTGTAACCTTCAATAATGTAAAACTTAAACATTTAAAAGTATCGAAGGTTTATCTCAGAGTATTAGGCATACTTCGATACCACCCAATATCGAGAGTATCGAGATGCCACCCTAGTTAAGAGTATCCCCAATTTAGGAAGTCATCCACAAAATTGAAATGACTGAGTACTTGCAAATTTAACTGTTATTAAAACTGTCATGCCATATAGACATTTTGTGATAAATGGAGAGGTCAGTGTGTTTTAATGTTTGTTAAATGAAGAAAAGTTAACTAATTTCCATGTAAAAACACAGTTATTTCCACTTTTTTTCCCCGCAAACCACAATATCTTCAGTTTGTTAGAAGGTCAGCTGCCTTGATGGACAATCACATTGTACGGAGGTTCCAAAAATACACAGCCGCTCTTTAGCAAGTGCAAACAATGCTAGATGTATCTACCTGCAGACTGTGGTTCAGATCACCAGTGAAATAGGTGACTCATATTTGCATGGCATATCTAAAGGCAACGCAAATTTGTTAACTGCTAAATATTTACGAAACAGTAATAGAGGGTACAAATCTTGCAACTTTTTGCAACTATTAGCTTCTTGTATTCTAGATGTTGATCCTTTAGTATAGATTTTGTCAAATGGGTTTTTACTTTCTCTGCTACGTAGGTATAGTAACCAGGGGAAGCATCGCATTCCACCTAAATATTCGATATCGAGATTTCACCGAAAATACATATTTTGAGGTCCGTGAATACAAAAAAGCATGTTTAGAAAAAGCTCCGTGAGTGTGTGTCTGTGAACAGCATAACTCAAAAATGAAAAGTCAGATAAATACCAAACTTGGTATTTAGGCTCAGTGCCTTCCAAGATGGGACACGAAGATTTCAAAGAAAATTCCCCACACCAAACTACATATAATTGCCTATAGGTAATGGTGTTATCTCGTAATCGCTTATCGTTGGATTTCTGGTAAATAGGGATGGGACTTCGATACCGTCGATACTTATATAGTTCCTTCCGAATGAAGAGGACCTCACGCGCTATTCCCAAAATTCAAGATACACCTTTCATTTGTCATGTAGTAAATATCTTTAACACCTACATGGTATTTTAATAAAAATCGTTAGAGCCATTTTTCAGAAAATAAAAAATGTCGAAAAATCTTCCATGTAAAAGGTAGTTTGGGGTACGGGGATTTTGTTGAAAATCTTCCTGTCGCATCTTTGCAAGATACTGAGCTTAAATACCAAATATTGCATTTATCCGACTTTTCGTTCGTGAGTTATGCTGTTCAAAGTCACACGGACGACACACGGAACTTTCTATAAAAGTGTTTATTTTGGATTCAGGGGGCCTCAAAACATGGATTTCCGCTGAAATCTCAATATCGAAATTTTTGGTGGAATGCAATACCTCCTCTACCACTCTACATACGTGGTAGAGAAGGCTTTCTTTCTCTTCGTAAAGCCACAAACGACCGCAACACAAAAGCTGTCTCGTTGCTCATGTGCTGGGAGAACGGAAGTCGGCAGTCTTTGACTTTTGAAAAAGCCACACCGCTGCCCACGTGTGTTCCTCTGTGGAAACACAAGACTGCAAAACTAAAGGATTGTTTTAGCAGCAACGAAAGTACCTCACAAGTTTAATATTGCCTCTTAGATCTTACAAAAAGCATATTTTTACATCTACTTCATGTTAACTGAGATAAACGTTTGCAGAAAGAGTCTCGTTAAATAATTTCTTGCAGGTACAAAAGGAATAGAGAAACCTGAAGTGATAGTCAAATGTTTAAAAGTGGGTCGCTATATGCTGGCCTTGAAATTATATTTCTCTCTATGACATCCAGAGATAGTGGCCACTTCAAAAAGTGACTAACTATTCAGAAATTCAAACCACTAAAAATTAATATCTAGGAAATGGCTGTCATAAAAATTTATTTGAAATAAATTGTGTAATTTAAGGAGATCTACATTTTTTGTAGTCATATTTTCTTTATCTCTTATGCTTTCGAATGCACGGGGATCTCTTCCCGCACCGTTTTCGCTTGTACTGGTTTCGGTACGCCTGGTGCATGACGTCATCGAGAGTGAAGTTTTAGCTAGCCAGTATTCTGCACCGTACTTTTCGGCATGAAAGTTCGGATAATATTCTCGTTATACGATCTGTTTCGACCCTATACTACTTGAAACAAAATCGCATCTATAACTAGACTTAGTCTTGGAAATAATAAACACAAACCTGTCTTTTTACAGCTAAATACCCAAATGGCGCCAATTTCATTTCTCCTTGAAATATTCACTAAAAAGCTGTCCATATATGAAATTTGGTCTTGAGGGATGACTTACAGCATTTATGTTATTCAAAGAAAGAGAGATATGTAGATATAAAGCAGATATTTGTTATATTAAAGTTGTTCAGAAGCTCTAAGTTGCAAGCTTTAAAACCATTTTCTTAGTTTATGCTATTGCTTGACTTTAATTATATTATGTTAAAGAAAACCAATAACACATTATTCGGGCAATTTTAGCAACGAAAATAAAATACGTTACACGCTATCGGGTCTTAAACTTTGATTCGAAATTAAATTGTATTGTTTGTTTATGGATTGTGAAAAACGCAGCTTAGTGAGAGAAACTGTATGTTGATCATGCTATTATGTAATATGATTTAAACATAGCAGTTTTAAAAGTCATAGTAGCTGAAAACTTGATATACCTATGTGCATTTTTTCCGAGACTTTTTTTTCGCGTCTAGGTAAAAACATGAAATGACTTTGCATATGAAACTGTGCCCACATGCTGAAAACAGTTATCTGCACAGCAAGTCTTGCAAATATCCTCCAATTTTCAAATAAACCGAATTTACAGAGTAGTGCATATTCGAATGATGTGTTCAAAATTTGGATATTTTGGCTTCATTATTAGGCTGAGAATGTGCTTATATAAACCTAGTTTCTTAATTATTTCTAGTATAAAGTTGTTTTAATTTTTAATTAATGAATAATTAATTGTACATGGTTCCCATTTGATCCTTCCTACTTGAAAGAGTAAGAACAAGGATGCGTCTACCTTAATATTTTGGAGATATTAATTTTAGAACAACCTTTCCTGTATGCTTTAGTATACGCTCGCAACCAATACCCTTAAAAGCACACAAATGTAATGCTTTCACCCACGGGAAAGTGGGTGCTGTTAAAAGGAGGTGTATTAGTGTATTGCACTGGCGATCATTAAAACAAATTACACTGATCTTTTTAAAAGGAGGTAGATCTAAGGAACTTGCCAATTGTAATTAGGTGCCTATATTATATCGTATTTATGCAAGAAAAGTGCAATACTCGTGTCTTAGCTTTCGTTATTTTGTATAAAACATGGACACATTTCACGCCAAACTGGCAGGAGAGGCTTTAAGAAACAAATCAATATTATGTGAGCAAATAGGTACAGGGGAGATGAACGTAAATACATGAGAGGAAATAAGGTCAGAGCGGTGTTTTATAAGCAGGGTGCGGATTTTGATGACTAATTTTTTTTAAATGACTACATTTGTTTTAAAATGACTTTGTAATTAAAAAAAATTATCTAAAATGAGATTTATTTGATTTACTAAAATTACTGTACAGAAAGTTATGAATTAATTTATAGGTATATTGATATAACTCCTATACAAGAAGAAAAAATAAGTAAAAGAGCAGTGAAATGTTCTTGTTCAAAGAATCTGAAAAGAAAAGAAAATTTTCTTACATTCCTTTTCAGATTCTTCAAACAAGTAAGAACATCATTTTCTTTGCTTTTCAGATTCTTCAAACAAGAACATAGAACAAATATATTTTCAATTAATTTTCTAAGTTATTGTGTTTTTAAACAGGTCTTACAAAAGTGTAGCATTAACTCTTTTGAGAACTCAGAATATGCAATGTTTATTGCGAATGAAGAGGATTTCACAGTCCATGTCATACATAAATAAGAGCAATACGCACTTATTAAGCAAAAAAGGGAAAACTGACCTTCTGATCCCTAATTTTGGACATGAATTCATAACAGTAATTATACTTGTTTCCCTGACAATAACATTCTCTCCACCCACAAGCAACTCTTTCCAAACCAACCAATAACCTTTATATACTCTATACTTATGCAAGGAAGTTACCAAATAAAGCGGCAAAGGACAAAGAAATTACAAATTAATGATGTAATATCGAAAAAAATATTATCCAAAATAGAAAACTTGAAACTACCAAAATGACCTAATATATATATATTCTTAATATGGGACCCATGATAAGGATTTATGTACACTTAAGCAATACCTTTATTGCAAGAATTAAAAGATGGCATGTCAGAATCCGGATCATGCTTATATGATAGGTACTTGGTCTTCAAATAGCTTCTGCTCACAATAATATACTGTTTAATACGCATTCCTGAGGAATATAAAGAACCTCCTTTTTGGCAGGTAGGCCGACTCATAAGTCTGCACATGAAAATAAATGTAATGCGGACCAAAGGTATTGTTCCCTGAAAATGGCAAGCTTTTCCAGGTATATAATCCTTTACAGAACCACAGTGGACGGAAAAAGGTTGTTAAACTTTGGCTGTATGAGCAAACAGCATTTCCTTTGAAATAATTATGCCGCTCAACTGCGTAAAAGGCAAAAGATATTAATCTGAGCTTCTCTTCGCTTTAAAAGTCACGTACAAGTGCAATAAATCAAAATGTACTCATATATCGGAAGGGAATATATGTTTCTGGCTTTTTTTTGAAAGTATAATACCTATATTTTTAGCTGTTTTGGTAAATTATCCTGCTTTACCTCGCTATGTTGGCGGAAACTTCACAACTTAACAAAATATGTACGAAAGTGCATTGTTCCTTATCACTCAGTCATATACCCCCCCACTTCAACAAATAAGTTGCACACACATATTTAAACTAGAATCTTGAATATAGATTCAGAGTTTTCTCTGCTTTGGTGAAGTGTTTAAGTCGGTGTGCAATGAGTGAGAACGTTAAGAGTAGAATGTATTGTGCTGTAGCACAATACCGTAATTACGGTTTTAAAACGGTTGGTATGAATTATCACACATTTCCAAAAAAATGAGCAATTAAAGCGCGTGTGGGTGTCTCGCTGTAAGCGTACTGACAAATTTAACGCTGATAATTCACGTGTATGTTCAGTGCACTTTCTTCCTAGTGACTATAAACGGGATTTGAAGAGTGAACTTTAAGGTTTGCCGGTTAAGAAAATTCTGCTCCCAGATGCAGTTTCGTAGCAGTTCATTCCCAATTGGCATGGATATGCTCTTAGTGAAGGTCCAAGTACAAGTGGAATGTTGCAGGTATGTCTTTTTCATTTTTACATCCTGTAACAGAATAATGTATTCTGGAATTATTGTTTTCATTTCTTACGGTAACAAAAATACACCAGCATATCCATTTAGCGATTCCTTTAGAGTAGTTGTAAATTTTCCTTTAGTACTAAAGTAATGTATGTTTGAATCTCTTGTAGCGCCTACAGTTTACGTTGAAGTACTACTGCATGTGTTCCAGTAGTTTTGTTTATACGTAAATATATTACTAATGTAATGCAGTTTCCATTCGTTTTGCTTTATGGTTAGCCCACAATGTTTGTAGAAAGCTCTGAAATAGTATACCTTTTAAACAAAACTGGAAGAACGTGCTAATAGTACACAATTGGGTGTTAATCGGGAGGAATTTAGTGTGTTCACTGCGCTGTGTATGTATTCCGCGCGGTCGTCTTCACTCTCACTTACGTCACAGGCGGGCAGTCAATGGCAGCTCCCACCCCGGAGTGGCTCACCTTAGTTATCTAGCCACATTGTTTCGAATGAACAGGTTTTCACGTGCCATTACCAGAAAATTCAAGATAAGCATTTTATTTGTCATGTAAATGTCTTAAAGAAGTGAAATTTTAATCAAAATCGTTAGCCATTTTTGAAAAAAATAAGAAAAACAACGAAAAATTTTGTATGTGAAGGATAATTTGCGGTGAGGGATATTTCTTGGTAATCCTCGTATCGCATTCAATAGAAGGGCAAAGGTGTTTTAAGACGCCTCCTATTTCTGCGCTGGACAGACGATAAGCATTACCATGGATATTGTTTTTGCCACTGCAAAAACAGAAGAGAAAAGAATGGAAAATCGTCCAGATGAGATGTCTACGATCACTATGACGACTCCCATGGAAACGAACAAACCTTATTCTCTCACACTTTTGTTTTACTGTTCTAAGACACTTAAATTAAACTGGTCGTCCTCCGTGGACTAGTGGTACCGTGCTAGCCTCTAGTTCCCAAAGTCGCGGGTTCAAACCCGGCGGAGGGCGATGGATTTTTTCGGGCGTAAAAATCCTTAGCACGGCTTCCTTCGGAAGGGAAGTAAAGCACTTCCGGTGGTCCCGCGTCGTAGATTTACGGCACGTAAAAGAACCTCAAGCCTGATAAAGAGGCCTCTGAGCAAAATTACCGGTGTTTCACGCCCAATATAGAATGGGACGCTAAAAACCATAGTAGTTAAAGAGCGACCATAAATAAAACTCAATTTCATTTTTTAAATGAAATTGAGTTCTTTTATGGACACTCTTTAAATGCTGTGATCCTTAGCGTCCCATTCTATATTGGGCGTGAAAGGCCGGCAATTTTGCTCAGAGGCCTCTTTATCAAGCTTGAAGTTCTTTTACGTGCCGTAAATCTACGACACGGGACCACCGGCTTTACTTCCCTTCCGAAGGAAGCCATGCTAAGGATTTTAACGCCCGAAAAAATCCATCACCCTCCGCTGGGTTTGAACCCGCGACCTCGGGAACTAGAAGCTAGCATGGTAACCACTACACCTAAGAGGACGACGTTCTATGACAATGACCATTGTAATGGTACTTACCTATTGTTAGTTTGAAACCTGTGACCAATGGTAATCTCTACGCTACCTGCGGTGCCGATATTGCAACCATATATATTTATATGCGTTTATCAATGAACGTGCATATTTTCGTGGTGAAAAAGTTAGCAAAGTTCTGGATAACCCAGAATTCCAGATTAATGAGGGCGGATAAGCGAAGTTCTTACGTGTGTTGTGTATGTGTGTGTGTGTGTGTGTGTGTGTGTCTGTGTTTATCTGTATATATGTAATTCCGTTCTTATTTCAATAAAGCGACAAAAAAGGTATATATTTAAATTCAAAAGTGAAGAAGCTTTTAGCTTTTACTCCTCAGTTGACGAGTAGGTATTTATAATTTAATAAATATTCATTTACAGAGGCGTATGCAGACAGTGCATGGGGGAGGGAGTGAAATAGGAATAGCTGAAACTCATGGTGCCATTCATACCTTAATTCTGTTGTCACTTTTAGAGATTTATCCAAGTGAGCGGGATACCAACTGGATCACTGGACAGGGTATATTGGTTTTGATGGGTCAGGGTGATGAATAAACAATTATAAATAGATACATAT
Organism: Deroplatys truncata; assembly: GCA_030765065.1. Lineage (NCBI taxonomy): Eukaryota > Metazoa > Arthropoda > Insecta > Mantodea > Mantidae > Deroplatys > Deroplatys truncata. The sequence goes on from CM060990.1 coordinate 653,941,684, forward strand.
TTATAGGACCAAGCGAGATGGCACTGCGGTAACGCGTGAGGTACACTTTCGTGAAGATCTGATTTCGATTCCATAGACCGCCCACTCTGACCTTGATTTATTCATCGTTTTATCTGATCGGCAGGCGAATGCTGGGATAGTTTCTCATCTACCGCGATTTCATTTCCATCATTTTCTTTTCATTTCGTTTCCGTCTCATGGTTCAGGTGTACTTTTAGGTTTCGTGACATAAGGCAGTGCCGGGCAGATGGCGCGAATGCTTGCTCAAAGAAAGAGTATTCCCGTGGACACAAGAGGGCTGCTTGGTTGACGGGTCGTTTTTCGCCCTCTGGGCAGCTCCAGCAGAAGGATGGGTATTTGAGTCAGGAACTGTTACGGACCTCCGAGCGTATCTGTGGCCTGTCTGCCTGCGCTCTTTAGCCTTCTGTGGCTCCTTTACTTCATCTATTCCTCCTTGGGGGTGATAGCCACAATAATTCTCTCGTAGGTCGTAGTACGCGAGGTGTCCCCTTAGTTGTATACCTACCCTATAACTTAAGTATTTATAGGATGAAAAGTCAAACAGGAGCACATAGAGACTATACTCCCAAGCCAAGACTCATAGCCAGTCAGGTGTGTTAACCACTAGACTATACTCCCTTCACTACCACTACAGCAGGTGCTCTGCAGTCATCTAGCACTAATTGTGTGCGGAGAGTAAGATGAACGGAGTGAGCCATTCAATCAATGTTACCAAACAGCGTATGGAATGATAATTTTCCAAAAGTGCGGGCTAAATTCCCTGTCATCCCCCAGTATCTAACTCTGACTTTATGTATATAGTATTTTACTTACTTGTTTATTTTCAACTATACCTACAGTATAGTATACTAAAACCTGTAAAGTATAAAAGAGTTAAGAAAATAAGCATTAGACTGCACTGCATCGATATTACAGTTTTGGATATCTGGGGAGGTGCTTGAGCCCTCTGAGTCCCCCCTTCTGCTTACGCCCCTGTTCAGGTGTGCAATTTGTGGGTTATGTATTCATTACAATATAATTGTCTTGATTTTATGTTTTTATCATCTTGTGAACATTAATTATTAACTAAATACCACATATAAACTTACAGCATTCATATTTATACCGTTTATATATATTATTATTTATTATCTTGATGTACATACCTATGAGAAGCAGTAACCATGTTTGAAAGGAATTTGTAAACAGTTGCATCGTGTGGTGCATTTTGTGTATGGAAAAATGCTGATAAGATGTATATGAGAAAATAAGCCTAAAGTTGGGCGAGCCCATCAATAAGCATGCGCCTCTCCATTTATAACTTGATTTAATTGGCATCTAAATGCGGCAAGTGGAAAAAAGACAAGTTTTTTTAAACCTTAGAATTCATATTATTTTACGACAAACAAAATTATTTTCTTAATTCTTCACATTTTTTGCTCAAATTTCGCAGATGTTTTTTGACTTGCCATGTGCGGTGTGTTGGCTTTGAAACCCGGCAGCGATCCCGCGTCACACTGGACGGAATGACCTCGGTGTTCCTCTAGGAACAGCCGCTAAGTTCCTGTGTCCTCACGTCTGGCTTCTGTGGAAGAGCTTGGTTGCAGACAAACGCGAAATAAAGCAACGTAAATTGTCTTTTCCCAGGCTTCTGCACATGACCATCATGTCTCGTTATTTATGTATTATTTTACTTTTTGACTAGGTCATCTTTACAGGAAAGTATCACAATTTCACTGGTAACCATAAGTAATTTCGTCTCAAATTTGGCATAAATCTTAATATGGTAGGCAAAACACTTTTGAATATATGTTAAAAATTCTACAGCATGTGCCATTTTGTGCTCTAAATTCCGCAGGACAACGCAAAAAATAACAACTGCCATAATATTCTTTGGAACAGAGTGGTGAATTTTGGCTCTTTTTAGGGGACACCTTTGGTAGCACTGCTAAACACTGAGCGACACAGATAGCCGAGATCGTTAGGGCACGTAATCGAGAACAGAAGGTCCCCGAAATTCGTCATCCTCATTGGTCATTACTGACAAATATCGGGGAGGTATCCTAAACTTAGACGTGTAACGTTTAATTCCCAAATTTCCTTTCTCCATTATCATTTTATTTCATGTATCACCAGTGTCCTATAACTATGGCGCCGTATATGTACAGAAAGAACGGGCACCAAACACTCTTAAAAATCTCTGATTAACAGACTTCAAGATCCTATTTAACCCGTTCTGTACTGATATGATTCTGTAAGTCCAGTTTAAAAATGGTTCTTTTATTTGTATTGGAACTACATTTATGGGTTTAAAATTTTCAGAGTAGGTTAGTTAAGTTAACTGTTGCGCTTTAATTGTGAATATCTTCTGTTCCAAAATATATCACTGCCATTATCTGTACAGGTGTTTATTTTACATTTCTGGATTTCAAATACAATTAAGTACGCTAGAAACAAAAATGATCCTAAAACTGACCCCTGCGGTACTCCCCACTGTACGCACCCTTTTCTATTTTATTTGCGGTAATTCCTACTACGCTTGTGAAGTGCCGCGTCCGGTGTGTCGTCTTTGAAACCCGGCAGCGATACCGCGTCACAGAGGACCGAATGACCGCGGTTTTTTTTTTTTTTACTAATAGCCGCAACTTCCTGTGTACTCACGGCTGACTTCTGTGGGAGAGCTTGGTTGCAGACAAACGCAGAAATAAAGCAAGGTATGTCTTCTGTACATGGCTACTGTACATGACCAAAATGCCTCGTTATTCATATATTCTTTTATTTTTCGAGCAAATCACGTTAACAGAGAAAGTATTACCCTATCAGTGGTAACTAATGTTTTCAGGACACCTTAAGGAGTACTGACGTGAAGTTTAGGTTTCCTCAACTAATCTTGATATTAAGGCTGTGAGAACTTGCATACTTACAGTGCTATACTCAGGAGATTAAAAATTGGTCGAAAAATGATATTTTTACTTGTTCTGCCAGTACACTTCCCACAAGAAGCAATCTATATCCGATTTCTGATCGTCTGTAAGGGCTGACTTAAGATATCTGGCGCTTCTTTCATCCTTAGTGCGTTGAAGGAGGAAGGGGCCTATGGCTTCCCTGTTTATGAACATGTAAATGGCTAGAAAATGCTAATTTATATGAGGAACCTATAACTAATGTTTGAGGACTAAAATGCTAACATTTCAAGTATAGACTCGAGCATTTCCAAACAGACATTTGCTGTAAATTCTCAATTAACCTCGCGAAACATCGACAAAATCGGTCACCACCATATTAAAATGAGACACAAGTTACCTCTCCTTCTCTTTTCCAGTTGAGGGAGGTATCCACTCTTCACTTATATCTTCATAATTTCCCAATGAGTTGACAGTACTAGCATAGGTATGCTTATTGGTGCGATACACAACACAAGGCGTGATAGCACCTACAAGGTGATGCCACTAGCAGATAAAATGAAGTCATGATGACATGCACTACTCTAGAAACGGTAACAAATGCAGTTTGTCCAGGGAAGCCGTGATGATTTCTTGCTGTCGTTTCTGTACATAGTAGGTAGAGAAGGTATTGCATTCCACCCAAGAAAATGATACCAAGATTTCCCCGGAAATACATGTTTTGAGGTCCCTTGAATCCAAAAAAGGAATCTTTAGAAAATGGTCTGTGTCTGTCTGTGAACAGCATAGCTTAAAAACAAAATTCGGATGAATACCAAACTTGGTATTTAAGCTCAATATCTTCTAAAGATGCGACACGAAGATTTTCAAGAAAATCCTCCCATCCACAGCTACGCTTTACATAAAGCATTTTTCGAAATTTTCTGAAAAATGGCTCTAACGGTTTTGATTAAAATAACATATTAAAGATATTTACCTACATAACAAATGATATGTATATCTTGAATTTTCTGGGAATAGCTTGTGAAGTACTCTTAATTCGGAAGCAAATTTAATATAATCTTGCATAACTCGTAAACGTTAAGCGATAGATGAAAATGTAAGGCACAAAAAAGTGTAGATCTGTATAAAACACACAGTTTATTTCAACTGACTTTCCTTGTGGCATAAGCCACATTCGAGATATCTGTTATTAATGGTTCGAATTGTTCAATACTTAGCCATTCCTTTAAAAAGACCTGTAGATTTTCGGTTGTTTTTCGCGATGTCGTGAAAAGAGTACGCAATTTTAAGATCAGTGTATAGCGTCCAGTTCTTAAACATTTGACTACCACTGTTCTCTTTGTATCTATAACGAAATGTGTAATGCAGGTTTTCCGGAAAGGTTCATTTCCATTAAAATGAAGTAAACAGGAAAATGAACTTTCGCAAGCGATAGAGGGTAGAGAAGGTCATGTGAACGTAACACTTCTAATATTTCTTGTTTCTTATAATCTTATAAGTTAGAATTTACTCTTAGATTCGACATATGTCGTATCATGATAGGCAGAATATTTGTACTTAAATAACAGAATTTTTAAAAATTCTAGAGCATCCTCCATATTGTACTCCAAATTCTACACCACTCCAAAGAAAAATTAATAACTGTCATACTCTTTGGAGCTGAGTGGTGAAGTTTAGCTCATTTTGGGGGACGTTTTTGGTACTGTAGCCGATATCGTTAAGGCACGGACTGGTGAACGGACGTACCAACAAATGCGGGGAAGGTAACCTCAACTTGGGCCTGGTACACAGAGCGCCAAAGAAAATCTTCGGCGGATTTTGTAACGTTTTCTGTGGTCTTTTGAGGCTTGTCCTTCATCTTACCTATCGCAGAGCGTGGTAGCTTGATAACACAGCAATAAGGGAGAAAAGAGGGGAGGTTGATGCCTTTGCTTTTTCTGATGTTATTGAAACCAAAACATGTTTATTGTCTCAGAACCAGTCATACCGTATACTAGCGAAAATACTCGTGGACGTATCGTGGATATGTGGGAGGCTGGTCGCACTGTTACAGCAATTACAACGGCAGTGCATAAAAGTGTCTTTATAGTAAATTACTGGATAAAAATACTCGAGGAAGGTGGGGAAGACGGTCGAAATACTCGTCAGAAAGTGGTCACTCCCCGTAAAACATCAGCAGATGATGATATTCGTTTACTAAATGCAAATTACTCTTTTGTTATAATTGACTGATCATGTTTAGAAACTAGAGATAAATATGCATATGGTTTACCAAATATGACATACATATTATGGCAATAAAATTGGGTTATAATTTGGGACGGTATTATTTATGTTTGTGTATTTGTGTTTACTCCACGTGGTGAAGCCATTTTGTGACGTGATTCTTTGTTAGGTTTGTTAGCTCCATCTGGTGTTAGCAATTTGCGGCAGTATTAGTGTTTGTTTGAAAGAATGCTACTGTTATTTTATTTAATTTTTATTCACTGTCCTCCGGCTAGCTATGATCTTTTTGGTCGAGCACTTCTCTTTATACAGGTTGTGTAAACGGAAAGGAGTCTTTTATCCAAAGATAACACTGATGAAAGAATTTGTTTTACACTTTTTATTGTCGAGCACATTCACTATCACATTTACACATTGATCTTGACACTCGCCAAACTGAAACTGTTATAATAACTTCATTACTGATCATTCTTAATTCGCGTACTTCAGCTTTTTGTATAATTAACTTTACAACACTTTAGATTTCTCATAACTCTGCTACGCGTAACTTGCAAATCGATAGCCGACGTGTACTGTACAAATATTTCTGCTGGACTGAAGGCAACGTGTAACGTACAAATGTTTTCGACGAACTGACGGACTGAAGGCGACGTGTAGCATACAAATATTTTAGGTGAACTGACGGGTTCTACCTCTAATCTAGCCCTTTTTATACTCCTACACCCCGATATGCCTAAAGATTATAACTGAGTTGCTATTGGCTAATAAAACGCGCCAACATTAGCGTCTATTTCTATATCCAATGAAAATTATGAATACATATGCTCTAGGGAAAATGTTCCAGCAAATTCTAAAGAAAAACGCGCCAACATTACGTAACTTCCTCATTTCCAATAATGATAAACAGCTCACCCCCTCGCTGCATTATTGCACGCTATTATTGTCAGTTTCAGTAAGGCAGTATAAACTTACTTCTCGACAATAATTACAATCAACAAACATCTTAAATTAATGTCACATAATAATGCATATTCATACTATAATCATTCTTTACATTTTTAAATAATTTATGATACAAATTACTGCATCAATTTTTGTCTATAATCCGTTGTATTTCTATGATCAGCAATGTGTTAGTAAAGGTATATTAACCAATTATAGTTTGAATTAGAGAGAAAACATGATGTTTTTTATTATTTAGTTATATTTACTTGTATGCAGCAACAAGCATTGATATCATTGTGAGAATACAGTTCTGTTTATTTTTTGTTATAAAGTGCTGCCTTGTAATGTATTTAATGAAATCCATTCAAGCTTTAAGTTGTATCCCCTTAAATGTTCTCACACTACACATTCCACATTTCGCTAACCTGGGCGCTCATCAAGTTTTCCCCTAAGCTTTTAACCCTTTCAAAGGCGTGTCCTGCACTAGCCGATAAGGTATGGGCTACCAATCACGATAAGAGGTCTGTATGACAAACTGAATGCACTCACTCTACTTTTTTCTCTTTAGGCCAATACGATCGAGAGCGTAAACATACATTTCGTTTCTATGCCATTTTGTAACCTTTGTTGTGGTTATTGGTGTAACTATTTAGCAGAAGAAGTGGCGCACCCTTGCACCGTGGCCTAAAGCAACCAATGAAATGGCCATGGTTTCGCAACGATAAATAGTGTGACAGATGTGACGTGACGTGAGATTTTCTTTGGCGCTCTTTGTACAAAGAAAGTATATATACCTATATATATATATATATATATATATGCTAAAGTTGTTGTATCTTTAATTTCTCATACTGATTGGGGTAGCTTGTTATATAGCTTTATACCCATATATCTAATGGAGAATTGCTTCTAGTAATGCCAGTCTGTGCATAGGAAATTCAATGTTATTTTTCTTTCTGGTGTTGTATTGATGTTTGTTTTGTTATCTGAAAAATGAGTATAAATTTTTGTATATATCTATTCCAAAATGTACATTGATGGTAAAACCAGTATTTTTAAGTTCTTTAAACAATGATTTTCATTAAATCTGGAAATGACCTTTCACATAATTCGAATTATCTTTGTTTGGAGCCTGAAGATTGTGTCGCACCCAGGTGCACTTCCCCACAGAATTACTCTATATGCTATAAGCAATGAAAGTCGCTATAATAAACTGGTTTATACTTTATTTACCAAATATGTAGATAGAGAAGGTATTGCATTCCACCCAAAAATTCGATACCGAGATTTCACCTGAAATACGTGTTTTTAGGCCCCCTGAATAAAAAAAAACATTTTTAGAAAAAAGTCCGCGTGTCTGTGTGTGTCTGTGGACAGCATAACTCAAAAACGAAATATGGGATAAACATCAAACTTGATATTTAAGTTCAGTACCTTCCAAAGATGCGAGAAGAGATTTTAGGAAAATCCCCCCTCCCCAAAGGCCTTTTACGTGGAACATTTTTCGAAATTTTTGGTTTTCTAAAATGTAGCTCTAACGATTTTGATTAAAAAACCATATATTAAAGGTATTTACATGGCAAATAAAATGTATATCTTAATTTTCTGGGCATAGCCTATGAAGTCCTCTTCGTTTTGAAGGAATTTTGTATATCTAATCTTGTATAGCGATAGACGAAAACCTACTACATAAAAAATGTAGATCTGTTTAAAACACGCAACTTATTTAATATATCATCTTTTGTGGCATTAGCCATTTCCGAGATATCCATTATTAATGGTTCGAATTGTTCAATACTTGTCACTGTTTTAGTCCTGTCGATTTTCAATTGTTTCTTGCGATGTCATGAAATAGTATGGAACTTTAAGGCCAGTGTGTAGCGTCCAGTTCTATAACATAACTATTACTGTTTTCTCTAGAAGCTGTAACGAAATGTATAATGCAGCTATTTCCGGAATGTTTATCTCGATTAAACTGAAGTAAACGGGGAAATAAACTTTCGTAAGAATAACTTGTATATCTACTGATAAAGTGTAAAGGGCAGAGAAACTCATGTGAATATAACATGATTTTTTTTATCTACAGGCTCGTTATTTCTGATATACTCAGTATGTTAAAGCATTTTGAATTTAGTCGTTTTCTTACTGAGCGGGATGGCTCAGGCGGCAACGTCTGTGGCCGGTATTCGGAAGGTCGTGGGTTCAATTCCCATGGTCGAACTTCCTGAACCATGGCTTTTTTCGGGGGTTTTCCCCAGTCGCTAGGCGAATGCTGGGAAGATTCATTACATCCCCCGAATTTCCTGTCCCTCCATTTCACTTCACCTTTCATTTGTTTCGTCTGTATCAGGGTTGAAAGTGTCAGCGTTGCATGGCAAGAGAAAAGGATGCTCTATGTAACTTTTCGTCCACCAGAATGGGCGCTATCTCCGAGTCCCGGGCCCCCTACTGGGTGTGTAAGCACGCAGGGGAATGGGAGCCGCTTGCACCAGCTACCATGCGGGGAGTTTTAATCTGTAAAATGTAGGGATCCTGCACTCTGCCCTGTCGTGCCTCCTGGTCCGGCTGCCCAGCTGTACAAAACTTGTAAGTCTTCGAATACGGTGCAATTCACAATGACCTACTTCACCTACTACTACTACCTACTATGAAGGATCAACTACTGCGTTGCAAAATATACGCAAATCTTACTTACGCACCAGAGGAAGACCACGGTGTATATATACGGAGGCTTAAGGGTACCCATATGTGAAATTTGTAAATCTTGCAGTATTTATTCAAAATGCATCACATACTGCCCTACATCAATTGTAAATGCATTTTAAATTTCATACACTTTATTATTTTTTTTAGAAAATAATTATATTTTACTTTAATTATGATAAATAATCAGGTGTTCCACATTTTGTAGAAATCAGAATTTTGAAAAACTATAAATGCTATTTAAATACTAATGTACAAACCTGGCATAAAGAATTTTATTAACTGCTCTGGTTGTCTCAGGAAAAAATTTAACACTTAAAGTATAATTATTTTTAACAATTTATCCTCAGCAGCACTATTAATTATGTCATATCCTCAGCAATTTAAAACTGTATTAAAAACCGTATGCCAGTTCTTAAGTTAATTCTCTCTGAATTTGCACTGAAAATTTGAACAAAATTGGTTACCAACTACATGAAGTGGAACATTTTTAATAGTACGTAAAAGTGCATGTTCATCGTGGTTTTCCTCTGGTGCGTAAGTAAGATTTGCGTACAGTTTGCTATGCAGTTGCTGATCCTTCGTACAGTGAAGTAGGTCGTTGTGAATCGCATCGTATTCGAAGACTTGCAAGTTTTGTACTGCTTTTGAAACAAAACGATTTATTTTCTTTGGTTGAATCAAAGTATGTAAGAATCTCTTTTGGCTTATATGTGTATGACATATCTTAACGCAGCCTAAGTTTATAGGCTACTAAATACATGTCTTTCCTTCACAAAGGAAAGACAAAGATAATATAGTTTAAAACCACACCAAACATAATTTCACAACAGCACATATCTAGTGGAAACATAAAACAGGTTAGTAAAGCACTGAGAGCATGTATGTACAGATGAGCACCTGAAATGCAATATCCATATAGAGCATATAAGGAAACGACTAGGACTAGGACTAAGAGCGGAGGGCTGAGATGAGAAAAGATAGAGGGTTGCCGGACCAGGAGGCATAACAAGGCAGAGGACAGCGTCCCTACCTTTCACAGATTGAAACTCTCCGGATGGCAGCTGGTGCAACTGACTTCCCTGAGGGCTTGCACATCCCCTGGGAGACCTGGGACTCAGAGACAGGTCCCATTTCGGGATACGAAAGGTTACATACGAATGCAAATCAAATGTTATTATTAACTATAACCCTAATTATTATTAAGTTGCTCAATCAAGAGATCCTTGATTTCATTCATGAAATAAACCAATGGTTAAAATTAATAAAAATATAATTCTTGTAAATATTCAAGATAGTATATTTGATTTAAGAGGAATAATAGTTATTGGTAAAATTAAAACAATTTCTACATCAAAAATTAAAAAAATAATGGCGATTAGAAAGAAGCGTAAAGAAAATGGAAGACGTGAAGATCTAATTGGATCAAAACCACATTCAAAAAGTGAATTTTTTTCTCGATCTTCAATATTTTTTTTGATAATAAATTGGCTAATAATACAATGATAAAGATAATTGTTATGATAATAGATGATATAAGAGTTAAAATTTTAATTACTTATTCTAATTGAATATAGACTTTTAATTGGAAATCAAATGTACTTTTTATACTAAATAAATACTTATCTATCTTCCTCATCAATAAATGGAAATGTATAAGAATAATCATACTACATCTACAAAGTGTCAGTATCAAGCAGCTGCTTCAAAGCCAAAATGATGGTTGGATGTAAAATGTTTATAAGTTATTCGAAATAAGCATGTGATTAAAAATGTAGTTCCGATAATAACGTGAGGTCCGTGAAATCCAGTTGCTACAAAACAAGTGGACCCAAAAACTGAATCTGCAATAGAAAATGAGGCTTCATAATATTCATAAAGTTGTAAGATAGTAAAGTAAATCCCTAAGATAATAGTAAAAATTAATCCTTGAATGGCTTGATTATAATTATTTTCTAATAATCCGTGATGATTTCATGTAATAGTAATTCCTGTTGCTAAAAGTACAGTTGTATTGAGAAGGGGAATTTGAAGAGCATTAAAGGGTACAATTCCTATAGGTGGTCAAAAAGATCCTAGTTCAATAGTGGGTGTTAGTCTTCTGTGATAAAAATTTCAAAAGAATGACACAAAAAAGATTTCTGAAATAATAAATAAGATTATTCCTCATCGTAATCCTGAAATTACGTTTTTGGTGTGAAATCCTTGATAAGTACTTTCTCGTACTACATCTCGTAATCATTGAATGGTAATTAAAATTATTATTAAAATTCCTAATAATATTAGTTTTTCATTATATTCATATGAAAATGTAATAAATCCTAATATTGTAATTGCAATTCTTAAAGCTGCCATAATAGGTCATGGACTATATGTAACTAAATGATAAGGATGATTAATATGTATTGACATTATTGATTTACTTCTCTAGAAACTGCAAAAACGTATGATTGAATAATAGCAACAGCGGATTCTAAAATTAAAAGTATAATTTGAGTTAAAATCAATAAAGGTATAAGTAAATTGATTATATTTCTTCCGGTGTATCCTAATAAAGTTATTAGAAGATGCCCGGCAATTATATTTGCTGCTAATCGAATAGCAAGAGTTCCTCGACGAATTATGTTACTACTTGTTTCAATACAAACTATAAATGGTATTAATATATTAGGAGTACCTTGAGATACTAGATGAGCGAATATATGTTTAGAGTTATTAAATCACCCAAAATTATAAATCTTAATCATAAAGGTAAAGCAAAGGATAAGGTTATAACCATATGGCTTGTTCTAGTAAAGATGTAGGGAAATAATCTTATGAAATTATTATATATAATAATTGAAAAAGTTGAAATAAAAATAAATGTTGATCCTTTGTTAATTTTTCCCCCGATTAGTAATTTGAATTCTTGATGGAGTTTATTGATAATTAAATTTCATAATATTTTATTACGTGAAGGAATTAGTCATAATGAGAAAGGAATTAATAGTAATCCAATTAAAGTTCTTAATCAATTTATGGACAAGTCTATAACATTTGATGAAGGGAACTGAGAATAAATTGGTTATCATTTTCACATTAAAGTTTTTAATAAAGTTTTATTTGAAGTTGATGAAGTTTTATAAAAAAGCATAGTATAAAAATTTATTACGTTAAATAATATTAGTATAATTGAGAAGAAAAATAACAAAATTAACCAATTTAAAGGTATTATTTGAGGTATAAAGATGTATTAATTATTAATAATAATTTTAGTTTTACATACTAATGTTATTTATTTTAACTAACTTCTTAATTAATTTAATTTATTTATCATTAGAAGTAATTACTATATTACTATATTTTGGTTTAAGAGACCATTTATAGTTTTCAGTCATCTAATGATTCAATATAATTTGAAATTCAATTAAGAAAATTATTAGCTAAAGTTCTTTCAATTATGATAGGTATAAATCTGTGATTTGCCCCACAAATTTCAGAACATTGACCGTAAAATACTCCAGGTCGACTAAATCAAAATGTTGCTTGATTTAATCGTCCTGGAGTAGCATCAGCTTTAACTCCAATTCTTGGAATTGTTCAAGAATGAATTACATCTTCTGACGTGATTAAAATTCGTGTTAATGTATTTATAGGTAATGAGGTCCGATTATCTACTTCAAGTAAACGAATATTAAATGCATTTAATTCATTTTGTGGGGTCATATAAGAATCATATTCAATGTTAGTAAAATCTGAATATTCATAACTTCAGTATCATTGATGTCCAATTGATTTAAGGTTAATTATGGATTTATGTTTTCGTCAATTAAATATAAAATTCGTGAGAAGGTAAAGCAATAAAAATTAATACTCTGGCTGGTAGAACTGTTCAAAGAATTTCTAAATATTGTCCATCTATTACATATCGTTCTATAAATCTGTTTATAATTAAAGTTATAATTATATAACTTAATGTTATTACAATTATGGTAATAATAGACATAGAATGATCATGAAAATATATAAGTTGTTCTATTAACGGCGAAGCTCTATCTTGTAATCCTAAAGTTGCATATGTAGCCATAAAACTTCTAAAAAAAGTTTATCTTTATTCATGGAGTTTAAACTCATTGCACTATTCTGCCATATTATAAATTAATTGATTAGATTTATGGAAATTAATCTGTAATTAAAGTTAATTCATTATAAGTGTGTTCTGCTGGGGGAAAAGTATGTATTCATTCAATAGATCTGTTTACTTGATATGAAAATAATATCAATCGATTTAAGCTAATACTCTCTCATAAAATAAAAATAAATATAATAACGGTGCTAAAAGAGATTATTGCTCCTATAGATGATAAGATATTTCATGATGTATAAGCATCAGGATAATCTGAATATCGTCGAGATATTCCTGTTAGCCCTAAAAAGTGTTGTGGAAAAAATGTTAAATTGACTCCTACAAATATTGTAAAAAATTGACTTTTTAATCAGTTTGAATTTAATGATAATCCGGTAAATAAAGGATATCAATGAATAAAATCCTGCTATAATAGCAAAAACTGCTCCTATTGAAAGTACATAATGAAAATGAGCTACTACATAATAATTTTAATTACTAATTTATTATCTGCTATTCCTAAGCTAGGAATTGAATTAGTACAATGAGTATGAGGAGGTTTTGCAGTAGATAATGCAACCTTAAATCGATTTTTCACATTTCATTTTGTATTACCATTTATTGTTACAGCAATAATTATAATTCACTTATTATTTCTTCATCAAACTGGATCAAATAATCCTTTACGAACAAATAGCAATATTGATAAAATTCCTTTTCATCCCTATTTCACATTTAAAGATATCTTAGGGTTCATTAGTTTATTAATATCCCTAACTCTTCTATCTCTTAAAAAACCTTATATTCTTGGAGACCCAGATAACTTTACTCCAGCTAATCCTCTTTGTTACTCCAGTTCATATTCAACCAGAATTATATTTTTTATTCGCTTATGCTATTTTACGTTCTATCCCTAATAAATTAGGTGGAGTAATTGCTCTCGTAATATCAATTGCTATTTTATTTATAATACCTTTCATAAATACGAATTTACGAAGATTTCAATATTATCCAATCAAGCAACTAATATTTTGATTTATAGTAATAATTGTAGTACTTTTAACATGAATTGGAGCGCGTCCAGTTGAAGATCCTTATATTCTAACAGGACAAATTCTTACTATTTTATATTCCCTTTATTATATTTTAAATATTTTAATTATTAAAATATGAGATTATCCCATGCACTCTTAACAAGTTATAAACTTAATGATAATATTATGTCTTGAAATCATAATAAAGGGTTTAATTCCCTTATTAACTTTACTTATTTAAACCCTTAAAATAAAATTTTTAAACCTAAATAAAAAAAATTCAAAGATAAAGGCAAAATACTTTTCCATGCTAAATATATTAACTTATCATACCGATAACGGGGTAGGGTTCCCCGAACCCAAATATATAAAAAAAGCAATACAAATTAATTTTAAATAAAATATAAATGAATTTAAATTAGAACCAAGAAAAATAATACATATTAACATTCTCATAAATAAAATTCTTGAATATTCTCCCAAAAAAATTAAAGCAAAACCTCCTCTACCATACTCAATATTAAATCCTGAGACTAATTCTGACTCTCCCTCAGCAAAATCAAAAGGTCTACGATTTGTTTCAGCTAAACAAGATACAATCCACACATTACATAAAGGCATACATAAAAATAAAAATCAAATACTCATTTGAAAATAAAAAAAAATCTAATAATGAGTAACTTCTAGTTAAAAAAATAAAAGATAATAAAATTAATGCCAATCTTACTTCATAAGAAGTTGTTTGAGCAACAGCTCGTAGACCTCCTAATAAAGCATAATTATAATTTGAAGACCAACCAGCCAATATAACAGTATAAACCCCTATTCTTATACATACCAAAAAAAAGACAAACCTAAATTAAAAGTAAATAAACCTCTTATATAAGGAAACAATATTCACAAAATTAGAGATAAGAATAAAGAAAATACTGGACATACGTAATACAATAAATAATTAGATATAAAAGAATTTATATATTCTTTACAAAATAATTTTACAGCATCATTAAATGGTTGGAGAATTCCAACAAATCCAACTTTATTAGGACCTTTACGAATATGAATATAACCTAAAACTTTTCGTTCTAATAAAGTAAATAAAGCAACCCCAACTATAACAAAAATAATTAAAATTAAACCTACGAATATTATTAAAAATATTTCATTTATTAACATTTACTGCTTATAATTATTAATTATCTATCTAGATTCTAAGTCTATTACACTTTATTCTGCCAAAATAGTTATATTAATAAAATTCTTTTCTACGCAAATTATTTTAAATATCTGGTCCTCTCGTACTAAAATATTTAACAAAATTAAAGATAGAAACCAACCTGGCTCACGCCGATTTAAACCCAGATCCTGTAAGAATTTTAAGGTCGAACAGACCTAGTTTTTAAACATCTACATTCAAAACTAATCTTAATCCAACATCGAGATCACAATCTTTTTTTTCAATATGAACTTTGAAAAAAAATTATGATGTTATCCCTAAGGCAATTTAAGCTTTTAATCATTAACTATGGATCTAAAAACTAATTACAATATTAAAATCAAAAAATGAATTTATTTTATCTCTTAATCACCCCAATTAAATATACTTCATAATAACAATAAATTCATTCATTTTAACTTAATTAATTATTATATATATTAAACTCTATAGGGTCTTCTCGTCCCTTAATCTAATTTAAGTGTTTTTACTTAAAACCTAAATTCAATCAAATTATTATGAAACAGTATTTACCTCATCCAAACATTCATACCAGCCCTCAATTAAAAGACTAATGATTATGCTACCTTTGCACAGTCAAAATACTGCGGCCCTTCAAAATAGATTCAGTGGGCAGGTTAAATTTCTTAATTTAATCAAGAAACCATGTTTTTAATAAACAGGTGAGTAAATTATTTGCCTAATTCTTTATATTAACTTTACATTTCATTTATAAAGCAATTTAAATTTTACTAATCAAATCATATTTTCTGAAAAAATTTAATTAAATTCGACATTTTAATATATATTAAATAATAAACAAAAATTTTAAATAAAATAAAAATTGAATTTTAGCATCCTTAAATCAATAACAAATTCTAAATTTACATAATTTTATTTTTTTGAACAAATTATTATACATACACTTTAAAACGCTTTTCCCCTTCAAAGTTAAGAGAATAAAATATTTAAATATTTAATAAATTATACTCACTGAATTAAATTCATTTATTAAAAAACCAGATATAATTGAAAACGATTAACATTTCATTACTAATTAAAAATTCTTAATATTTATGATACAATAATTAGAATTATTAATTAAATCTTTCAAATTCAAGAGAAAAAAAAATATTATTGATTTTGAAATACTCTGAAACACAAGATAAAATAAAATAAATTAACTGAAGCTAATTATAGCAAATTAAATTTCTTCTACAATACTAATATACTATAGTAAAAATTATTATATCAATGTATAATACAATAACAAAATTTTACTTAATTTACACTCAACAAAAAAACAATATAAACAATTTTATTAATTTCAAATTATATTGAATTGCACAATAGTAATTTTCAGTGTAAATGAAAATCTTAACTGTAAGTTTAATTTGTTTATTTAACATTCCCTTTCTACGTGCACCTTCCGGTACACCTACTTTGTTACGACTTATCCCATCTTAATAATGAGAGTGACGGGCGATGTGTACATATTATAGAGCTATTAATCATTTTAATAAACTTCATAAAATTACGATTAAATTCACCTTCTAATTACTTTTCAATAATTATTCATAATAAATATAATTTATTGTAGTACATTATAAAACTTATTTATTACTGCACCTTGACTTGAAATATTAAATATTTACATATTCAGAAAATTATCTAAAAATATATTCTTAAACAGCAGTATACAAGAATTAATATAAGTAAGGTTCAACGTGGATTATCGATTAAACAACAGACTCCTCTAAATAGACTATAACGCCGTCAAATTCTTTAAGTTTTAAGACCATAACTATTAATACTTTAGTTCATAAATTTACCATAAAAATAATAGGGTATCTAATCCTAGTTTATCCTTTTAATTTCATAATAATCATACTAATAAAATAATTTACCAAAACATTTTAATATATTTCACCCTAAAATACTTTAATCACATATAAATTTTTAATTAACATTAATTATTTAAAAACCAATAATATTCATTTAATTTTATTGTATAACCGCGGATGCTGGCACAATTTTTACCAAACGTTTATAATATTTACTAAATTTAAAATAACTTAATATCAATAAAATTATCTACTGCATAATCAAACTATAAAACTTCATTAAGAAAATTATATCACATATATTTACAAATAGTATAATAGATATTAAAACAAACAATTATAAGCAAGAATAAAACTTAAGTGAAAAACTTTTAAAAACTTTAAATAATATAATGGAACACATAAAATAATTAATAACTAATATCCATAACATTATTGAAACATAAATTAACCATTGTATCAACATAATTTTTATTAAAACAAAACAAAAATCAATGACACAAAAAAGTAAATTTTTTCAAAAATCGTTCCTCCCTAAAGTTAAGAATTTGCCCAATTCGATTCGATTTAACGTTTTTTCCAAAGCATTGGTTCTACTAAAGTAATTTTCCTTTCAAGTAGACTGATTTCATTTTTTTTACCTTATAAATGGAATCTGTCTACTTGAAAAAAAAATACTTTAGTATATAATAATAGTTATTACTTTTTGAAGTGGCTGCTATCTCTGGATGTCACGGAAAGAGATCTTATTACAAAGCCAGCAAATAGCGACCCACTTTTAAACATTTGACTATCGATTCAGTTTTCACAATGCCCTTTGTACCTGCAAGGAATTATTTAATGAGAGTCTTTCTGCAAACGTTTATCTCAGTTAACATGCAGGACATGGGAAAAATATGCTTTTGCAACATTTAAGAGCCAAAATTGAACTTGTGAGGTACTTTCGTTGCTGCTAAAACAATCCTTCAGTTTTGCAGTCTTGTGTTTGCAAAGAGGAACACACGTGGGCAGCGGTGTGGCTTTTTCAAAAGTCAAAGACTGCCGACTTCCGTTCTCCCAGCACATGAGCAACGAGACAGCTTTGGTGTTGCGGTCATTTTTTGGTATTGCGAAGAGAAAGATAACTTTCTCTACCACGTACACAAAGTAGGTAGAGAAGGTATTGCATTCCACCAAATATTTCGATATCGAGATTTCAGCTGAAATCCATGTTTTGAGGCCCCCTGAATTCAAAATAAATACTTTTAGGAAAAGGTGCATGTGTCTTTGAACAGCATAACTCAAGAACGAAAAGTCGGATAAATACTAAAATTGGTATTTAATCTCAGTATCGTCCAAAGATATGACACGAGGGTTTTCAAGAAAATCACCGTACCGCAAACTACCCTTTATATGGAAGATTTTTCCACATTTTTTATTTTCCGAAAAATAGCTCTAACGATTTTTAATAAAATACCGTGTAGGTATTAAAGATATTTGCTACATGACACATAAAAGGTGTATCTTGAATTTTCTGGAAATAGCCCGCGAGGTCCTCTTCATTCGGAAGAAATTTATAAGTATAATCTTGTATAACTGAGCGATGAGCGATAGACGAAAACGTACTTCACAAAAAATGTAGATCTCTTTAAGGTACAAACTATTTCAAATAACCTTTCTCTGGCATAAGCAATCTCTGAAATGTCCGTTATTAATGTTTCGAATTGTTCAATATTTTGTCATTCTATAAAGTTCTGTCGATATTCACTTGTTTCTAGCGATTGCATGGAAAGAGTATGGAATTTTAAGGCTAGCATCTAGCATCCTGTTCTTAAACCTTTGACTATCGCTGTTCCCTTCGTTTCTATATCGAAATGTGTAATTTAACTATTTCTGCAAAGGTTTTATCTCGATAAAAATGAAACAGATACCTAAAAAAAAAGAAACTTTCGTAAAAATAATTAGAAGGTAGAGAAAGTCAAGTGAATTTAACACAAGATTTTTAAAAAAGTACCTATATCGAACGTCGTCAGCATAACCCTTAGATCTCCTGGCATGTCGACAACGAGAAACTTAAACTTTTGAGTAAGTCAGAGAACTTCCTCCACAATGTCGCCCAAATATTACACAACTCAAGACAAAGTCGCCCAAGTCGCAATTCTTTAAAATTCTGATACGTTATTTTCGCATGATTTTTTCTACTTACTGTCGCTTATTTTTATATAGATTCTACAAAGTAATCTTATAAAAGCCCATTTTTCTGTATACTATAATATTGAGATAATGTTTGCAGAAATGGTTTCGTGACACACTTCGTGGTAAATTTCAAGAGGAATAGGCTCAGGAAACCGAAGCGATAGTGAAAACAACTGAAAGTTATTTGAAATAAATTTAGTGTTTTAAAGAGATAAACATTTTTGAGTAATAAGTTTTTGCTATATCTTATGGTTTATCAGTTACACATAGTTCGCTCCGATTGAAGAGGAGAAAGTTCCCAGAAAGTCCCAGAAAGTTCAATATACCTACACCTTTAGGTGTCATGTAAATATCCTAAAGTGTATTGTATTTTAATAAAAATTAGTGATGGGACGATACCACTATTGCTCGATACTCGATCCTCGATACTGATTTTTGAGCACCGATACTCGATACTCACTTTTTAAAACACTGTAAAGCGATACTTGTTCACTGAATTCTGTTCTTATTAGTAGGTTTCTGTGTATAAACGCACGTAACCAATTTTGTATTGTATGGTAGTTCCGTAATTGTTCCTTTTTGACCTTCTACAATTTGCAGTCACTTTCTATCTTGATAATTCCAACGATTATACAGAGTGAGCCAAAACACTCCGAACCGCCTGCGCGGTGTTTTTCCTGTCCGCATCCTCGGCGCTCGTTGCCGTCTGCCGCTATCATAGAAAGGCGCGGATGAAACCATACAACATTTTTAAAACTACTTTTAAGGCTTTACTTACCAATTATATGAAAGGAAATGCTGAAATGGCCACCGTCGTTGTCCATACATTTTTGGCACCTCTTTAGGAAACTATCAATCATGGAATTTTTGGGGGGAATTTTCCAAACGATGACCGATGTCGTCTAATGTTTCTTCGGTAAGAACCGAACGCCGTCTTTTAGATTTCTTAGCCTGAACACTTGCTGTGGCCTGGAATTTACTGTAAAGTTCATGGATTGTTGTACGGCCTGGAACTTTTACACCTGGAAATCTTTCTGCAAATCGTACTTTCACTTGGCGAGCTGACCGAGTTAACATATATGAATCATAAATAAATACAAGCTGTGCAGTAGAAAACATACACTGAGCCATAATATACTTTGTGACTAAGTACAGGACAAAATAATAAATAACTCGTAATAACTGAACTACCTCACATCACCGTCAACTCAAAAAACTGCAGTTCACACTGCACAACAAAATCACAACAGCGTGACTTTGTTTATAGCAGCAGTGCGTTATCATGTTTTTATCATATTTCCACATGCCCAGTGGAAAAACACCGCGCAGTCGGTAATATTGTTCATAAAATACCCCTCCGGGGTAACTTAAAACATAAAGTGTACAAGACAAACCCACACACCCTGGAGGAATTAAAACAAAATATCCGCCAGGAAATTTCTCAGCGTGACCTACGGCGAGTGATGGATAGTTTCCTAAAGAGGTGCCAAATATGTATGGACAACGACGGTGGCCAGTTTCTGCATCTCCTTTCGTAAAGTTGGTACGTAAAACTTTTAAAGGTAGTTTTAAAAATGTTTTGTGGTTTCATCCGCGCCTTTCTATGATATCGACAGACGGCAAAGACCGCCGAGGACGCGGACAGGAAAAACACCGCGCAGGCGTTTCGGAGTCTCTTGGCTCACTCTGAATATTGCATAGCCTTAATCAAGGCTAATAATAATAATAATAATAATAATAATAATAATAATAATAATAATAATAATAATAATACCTAATAATAACGGTAATTTCTTTGCTGTCCTTTTTATGTAATATATTTTATGCTGAAAACTTTCTTTTAAAGAAATAGGTAGCAATTGTTTATTCTGCAACCTTTAATTATAAGCTAATAGGTATACCTATATGTTTCATGTAACTCAACTAAAAATAACACATATTTCCATTCCCTGTATTATCTCACGTTTTAAGTTCTGGTTTGTTTCTGCTGGATTCACATATTTTGGTCACCAGAGTAGGTAAATATAAAGGCTCAGAGTGAGTCACCAAGCCAGGCTATTGCAGGAACGTCATTTAGTGTGTCAATTGTTTCACGTGTTTTCATTTAGACATAAGAGTTTATGGAATGTTGCGTTGATTCACCCACAGGAAACTCAGTCAAGGTCTATCAAGAACTATAGTCTAGCAACTCTTTGAGGACATGTGCGAGGCAATGACGTGAAGTCTCGACTACTTTCATTCCTTATGTAGCATTTAAGTTAAACGTAACAACTTTCTGTCACACAAAACTTAAACATTTAAAAGTATCGAAAAAGTATCGAATGTTTATCTCAAAGTATTACACATACTTCGATACCACCGAGTATCGAGGGTGTCGAGGTATCGACGGTATCGAGATTCCATCCCTATTTACCAGAAATCCAACGACAAGCGAATACAAGTTAACACCATTACCTATCTATAGGCAATAATATGTTCCATGTAAAGGGTAGTTTGGTGTGGGAAAATTTTCTTTGAAATCTTCGTGTCGCATCTTTGGAAGGCACTGAGCCTAAATACCAAGTTTGGTGTTTATCTGACTTTTCGTTTTGAGTTACGCTGTTCACAAACATGCGGGCGTGCGGACCTTTTTCTAAAAATGCTTTTTTGGATTCATGGAACCTCAAAACATACCTATATATATATATATATATATATATATATATATATATATATATATATATTCCATGTAACTCAAACAACTAAAAATAACACATACTTCAATGCGCTGTATTATCTCACGTCTTAAGTTCTGATTTGTTTCTGCTGGACTCACAGATTTTGGTCGCCGGTGTAGGTAAATGTAATGGTTGAGAGCGAGTCACGATGCTAGGTAAATGCCATTTAGGTTTTCAGCTAAATTAGCTTCATTCACAACTCAGTTAACGCTGCATGTTACATGAGTACCTCTACTCTTTCCCCCATTGTTTTGCATGTTTTCATTTAGACACAAGGGTCTATGGAATGTTGCACTGATTCCCTACAGGAAACACAGTCAAGTTCTATCAAGAACTATAGTTCAACAACTCTTTGGGGATACGTGTGAGGCAATAACATAAGTCTCGACCCTTTTCATTCCTTATCTAGCATGAAGTTAAACGTAACAACTTTCAGCAACACAAAACTTAAACATTTAAAAGTATCGAATGTTTATCTCAAATTATTAGAGATATTTCGATACACGGAGCATCGAGGTATCGACGGTATCGAGGTTCCCATTCCTAATAAAAATCTACAGCCATTTTTGAGATAATAAAACATAATGAAACATTTTCCATGTAAACGATAATTCGGGATGGGGAGGTTTTCTTGAAAATATTCGTGTCACATCTTTGGAAGATACTGAACTTAAAATATCAAGTTTGGTACTTATCCGACATTTCGTTTTTCAGTTGGGCTGTTCAGAGACACACATACATACGGACCTTTTTCTAAGAATGCATTTTTAGGTGCCAGGGGCCCTCAAAACATGCATCTATTTCCGGTGAAATATGGATGTGGAACATTTCGTTGGAATGTAGCAAGTGCATGAATATAGCTACTAGGTGCGTGGTAGAGAAAATAAAAACAGGTTACAACGTTCCTTTCTAAGTAGCACAAATGGTGAATTTTTGCCTTATCTGACAAACGTGAGTTATAACTGGCGCAAAACTTCTGGAATCGTGACCTTGATTGCCACCCCAGCTGCCGAGCCTAGGAATGGTTTATGTTTAGCTTAATCAACGAAAGCGATATAATACCTTTGCTTACTCACAGTGCGTAACACATACAGTCTGCATAGAAAGTGTCCGCATCTTGTAATTTCAGAGATAGCAGTACGTAAATAGTGCTTATTTTATATTTGTGATATTTATAACCATGGCTCCTACGTTTTCAAAGTTAAATGGTAAGGTATTACGTATTCAAAGCAGGGAAATAATTGCAAATGTCCTCGACTTCATGAAGCAAGAAGCAGAGATGAAGGAAGAAAATAATCCCCATAATGTACTTAGACTGCCACCGTATCACCCAGATCTAAACCAATCGAATTAATCTGGGTTGATGTCAAAAACTGGGTGGCCTGCAGAAATATCACTTTTAAACTAAAAGATGTGGAGCAGTTATGTCGCCAGCGATTTGCAGAAATTGGAAGGCCAGAATGGGAAAATGTATATCGACATGTTGAATAAATTGAGAATCATTATTTCAAAAAATACGGAATTGCAGAAAATCAATTAAAAAAATTCTCATCCAGGATAATGGTGCAGAAAGTAGCGACAGCAGTGATGGCGGCAATGATGTGAGTGATTCCGCAGAAGAGGAAGGGCTGTCAGGTGTGGAAGAACTGGAGGCAGGTGGTTGACAGTGTTTTTATATTAAGGGCATTTTACAGCGGTGGATTTAAATATACTGTATATAACGATAAGTTTATCGTGTAGTGCAGTGCATAACCGGTGTGCGGATATTTGACAATGACTGTCCCACGCACTCCTGCAGCATGCAGACGACCGGTCACCTGCTCATCTGGTATGTAACTCGCTTCATAGCTGTCATTAAGATTTTCACATGTCTAGAAATGTTGCGCCAGTTAGGAGTGTTTGCTGTCGGTCAAATTCCGAGCTCTGTGACGTCACACTTTCGCGGAAACTGCCTCCCGCGCGGCGTGGATACTAAGGACTGATAAGCTTCAACTGAACACTGTTGGCACGGTGTCTATTTCTGTCTGCCACGTAGGTATATGAGGCATTTTCAAATAGGAGATCCCTCGGCGTGTTCCAGTTTTTCCCTTCCCTGTTTTTCTTATAGAAGTACTTATGTTATAATAAAAGTAAATCATAAACACTCCTTTACGTTATCAACCAATGAAAACTATCACGATTTCCTATCTTAACCCGTCATTTGTCGCTACCATTGTTGTGACACGGTTTGTCGCACCGTAAGCATTTCGCTCACGGTAATAAATACGCGTAACAAGAGATTACATTATGCCAATAACACAATATAATAACACGTAAATTATAATTTTCTAAATCTACTACAAATGACATTTTTACTTTCTCTACTACGTATAGTAAGTAGGGGAAGTATTGTATTCCACCCAAAAATTCGATACCGAGATTTCAACGGAAATACATGTTTTGAGACTCCCTGAATAAAAAAAAACATTTTTGGAAACATGTCCGTGTGTGTGTGTGTGTGTGTGTGTGTGTGTGTGTGTGTGTCTGTGAACAGCATAACTCAGAAACGAACAGTCAGATAAACACCAAACTTGGTATTTATGTTCAGTATCTTCCAGAGATGCGACACGAAGGTTTTCAAGAAAATCCCCCAACCCCAGACTACCCTTTACATGGAACATTTTTCGAAAATTTTAATTTTTTCAAAAATGGCTCTAACGATTTTGATTAAAATATATGTTTAAGATATTGTCATGAGAAATGAAATGTATATCTCGAATTTTCTGGGAATGTCTCCAAAACTATTTTTCATTGTGAACGACTTTTGCATAGCTGGTAAACCATAAGAGATAGACAAAATTTTACTACACAAAAAAATGTAGATCGCGTTAAAATACACAATTTATGTCATATACATTTCTTTTGTTGAGTGAACCGTTTTCGAGATATTGCTTGTTATTCCCTTAAATTTTCCAATACTTTATACTTTTTCTCAAATTCGTTGTTCATTTTTTATATGTCCTGGACATGCAAAGAGAATGGAATGCGCCACATAGCAACCAGCGTTAAAATATTTGACTATCGCTTAAAACCTACCATATTCCCCTTCCATCTACATGAAAATTACCAATAAGATTGACATCTCGATATCTTGATTAACATGAAGCATATGGAGAATAAGCGTTTGTAAAAATAGTTTGTACAAGAGTAGAGAAAGTCATGTGAGTGTAACACATCAGATGTTTTTTATTAATCCACGCCGGATTGCCGACCTTGAATCCAACATGGCCGCCTTTGGTACCACATTATCCCACCTTTCGTTTTTTCTTAACCAGGCGACACTAGCGCTTAATCTCCAATGCCATACCCATTCACTCATCGCATCTACTCTCATTACCTTTGTTACTCTACGGCGTGCTTCCACCTTGGTTTCCTTCCACGATATCACCCCGGGTATTTTGTGGTCATTATGTTACGTTTCTCTTACGGATTAGCGGTTTTGTTTCCCGATTATCCATGTCTCCTTTTTGCGGAAAACAATTGAACTACTTTATGTTTTACGTACGGATTATTAGCTCATCCTGTCACCATTTTATGTTTTATTTTTCCCAAATCTGAGAGATATTACGCTAGTGCAGCCATATTAAGCAAAGGGCGGGAATATTTTTGAGGTGTGGCGAAGCTTTCCCACCATTCATGTCAACATGGCGGATTTAGCGGGAATATTCGCCATTGTTTTTCACGTGTCAACATGGCGGATTTGGCGGGACTTTTCTCCATTGTTTTTGGATGTCATTTGCACTGGTTCTCCTTATCGCGCCACCACGTCTACAATGGTTCTTGGGTTCACTTCGTGGGGAATTTTTGTACGGTGCGCACAATCTACCGCGCTTCCGGCCCGATCGAATTAAAAACTTATAACATTCGCTTTTATTTCTGTTATCGTATCCGTTCCGACGTATAGGTCGCGCCACGGATTTTGGCGTGTGAAAATTTTAATCGAAAGCTACGATGCGAGTCATTTACCGTATAGATGTATGACACATACGGGGCTGCAGCAGTGTTGCCAAAACTTCCTCGGAAATAATGGCTAGATAGTATCTTTAAAAAGGCATTATTTAACAAAACATCTGATGTGTTACACTCACATGACTTTCTCTACTCTTGTACAATCTAATTTTACAAACGCCTATTCTCCATATGCTTCATGTTAATCGAGATATCGAGATGTCAATCTTATTGGTAATTTTCTTGTAGATGCAAGGGAAATATGGTAGCTTTTAAGCGATAGTCAAATATTTTAACGCTGGTTGCTATGTGGAGCATTCCATTCTCTTTGCATGTCCAGGACATAAAAAAATGAATAACGCATTTGAGAAAAAGTATAAGTATTGGAAAATTTAAGGAAATAACAAGCAATATCTCGAAAACGGTTCACTCAACAAAAGAAATGTATATGACATAAGTTGTGTATTTTAACGCGATCTACATTTTTTGTGTAGTAAAATTTTCTATATCTCTTATGGTTTACCAGTTATGCAAAAGTCGTTCACAATGAAGAATACTTTTGGAGACATTCCCAGAAAATTCGAGATATACATTTCATTTCTCATGACATTATCTTAAACATATGATATTTTAATCAAAATCGTTAGAGCCATTTTTGAGAAAATTAAAATTTTCGAAAAATCTTCCATGTAAAGGGTAGTCTGGGGTGGGGGGATTTTCTTGAAAACCTTCGTGTCGCATCTCTGGAAGATACTGAACCTAAATACCAAGTTTGGTATTTATCCGACTGTTCGTTTTTGAGTTATGCTGTTCACAGACACACACAGACACACACACAGACACACACACACACACACACACACACAGACACACACACGGACATGTTTCCAAAAATGCTTTTTTTGGATTCAGGAGGTCTCAAAACATATATTTCCGGCGAAATCTCGGTATCGAATTTTTGGGTGGAATGCAATACTTCCCCTACTTATCTACTATACGTAGTAGAGAAAGTAAAAATGGCTAGATATAATTGGCGTCTAAAACTACCCATATTTTGCTTGAGAAGTTAAACCCCATAAAGACATTCTAAATATTATAATTGATTAGATAATTCCATAATATTTAAATATTGTAAAAGAATAATTTATTTAATATAAAACTGAAATGAAATAAGGTATATTTTTGGTAAGCACCAACACCGTACGTTAAATATAACTGATATTGAAATATGAAGTTTACTGAAATTCTTTAGGTAAAATATGTAAAAACTAACCAATTCTACATATGTGTCAAAAATCATACATTTTGGGCGCATACTCCAGAAAGTTGACCTTATGATTAGTACATTTTAATGACATGTCATGACTCATGATAGGAACATAATACAACTATACGGTATGGGGATTCATCGTGACCATTTATTCCTTTTGCATAGCCAAAGCGCAGATGAAATTGTGCTATTTAGGCTAGATTTTGGCTAAAGGGGTTTGTTAAATAGGCTAGATTTCAGGCTATAAGCATTTTACGATTTTATGGCTAAACACTACTGTGAAAATGCTAGGTTTAGCCATAAAATAGCTAAGTTGGCAACACTGGTTCGGCCTGATACGTCTACAAGTTTACGTCTTTTTCCCTCTCCTTTTCTCGCAGAGCAAACGAAAACATAAACATGCATTGGAACCATCGAATTAGTGCAACACAGTTCAGCTTAAAATTACTTGAGGGAATAACCACGGTGAATAATCGCAAGTCAAGTTCATGTTACAACGGCGTATTATCTAGATGCTAATACATATTTACCTTATGAATAGTAAATATTTTGATGGCATGCCATGACTCATGATAGGAATATAATACAGCTGCAAGGTAGCGGGGATTCACCCTAACCATTTTTCCTTTGCATAGCTAAAGCGCAGATAAAATTTTGCTTTTTAGGCTAGATTTTGGCTCAGGGGTTTGTTAAATAGGCTAGATTTCAGGCTATAAGCATTTTACAATTTTATACGGCTAAACACTACTGTGAAAATGCTAGGTTTAGCCATAAAATGGCTAAGTTGGCAACACTGGGCTGCAGCACAAAGAATGGTGCAAGTTGAGACGAGAGTTGTATACAGTGGAAGGAACTGGACAGCAAGAACCACGTGCTACTTGCAAGGGAGGTGTTGCAACAGTTGGCTGACTGGACTAGCCGTGACGAGACCTATACCCATGTAGCATTTATTCCCCTTGTATAAATGCTCAGTCGTTGGTTTGCAATTAGTAGAATGCATTGACGAACCTTTCTTACCATTTTCCGTTAAAGTATATTTTATAACATATGTCATTGCATTATATTACACTTCCTTAATTACTGCTTAACCGTATACACAATGGATATACCAATCCGTGCCTTAAATTGTACATGTTAAAACGTCTTTAAAGCATTCACTTTCAATTACTATCCAAAGAGCCCGCGTGCTCAACCTTCCACATGACGTTACAGGCACGCAGCCAATGAGAGTGGAATGGCCGGAGTGGCCTATCTTCTCTATACTCTAGTTACCTTGCAGTCGTCCAGTGCACAACCAGCATGAATGAACTACAGCAGTTTCTGCCCAGCATGTTTGCTACATCGCCTTCATCGGAGCAGGATTCAGCGACTCCATTTCCCTCTCCGTCGTCAGCTTACCACAACCGATACATCGACAACCCGGAGGTGCGCGAAAACGTGAATTTCTTGCATAGCAACTTCTGGTATGTTTACCATTACGTGTTGAACACCATCGGGTCCGACGACCAACAGTCTGCGTCGCCGCATACCCCGCCACCAGAACCTTTCACCTCCTCCTCAGTAATCGGTGTAGCTCCCGTTGACCCACCATCGCTTGCGGTCGACTCCAATGAGACCATCTTCTCCGAAGCCGACAACATTTCAGAGGTGTCGACCATTTTGATTGAGAACCCTCAGTTTTATCCAACCAGCGTTTTCAACGGCGCCCCGTCGTTATCAGACGAGGTGGGCTCCGACGGGGAGGAGTCGGAGGATCTCGGCAGCCGGACGCAAACAGATGGATCGGAGAGCGAGAACATCAACAGCTATCGGTGGAACGACTACGTCATTGGACGTCATCCCATCAACACCCCGCGGGAGCCGTTTACACCGAGGCTCACCAGGAACATCTTTTGGTCGCAGGAGCATTACAACCTGTTCCGCCGCCAGCAGGACCGTCTAGCGGGACGTCCTCATCGTTGGCGTCCTGCTCCGGCCCGGGTTCCTGCCTCCAGAGCACCTCGACCTAAGGGACGGCGCCGTCGCCGCATCATCTTACCCGGGTTAGACCTGGAGTTTTCGCTTCCACCCTTATTTAACCTGTGGTAAGTCTTTCTCTTACCTTCTTTAAGGTGTATATTATTATTATTATTATTATTATTATTATTATTATTATTATTATTATTATTATTTTAATTTTAATATGGCAGAGCAGCAACCAGCAAGTGCTCCTTTTGCTCGGCCGTTATGGATCAAACATATGGTTTTGCTGCTCATTTTGATACTCACTTTAAAGAGGAAAAATGCCGTGATTGTAAACAGGCAATAAACGGGTACTTTCACGAAATAATCTGCCAGTGGAACGCTTAGGTAGTAATAGTTGTCCTCATGTACACCGTCATTGTAATATAGCTAAATTTAATCCTGCATGTATTGAATATCAGGCAAGGCGTTAGCGTTGGTTAGATGCTGCTGCTTTTCCACATAGTTAGATGACAGGTGTGTATGTGTTCCTATGGCAGTGTGTGTATGTGTGTACGTGTATACGTGTGTGTGTGTGTGTGTGTGTGTGCGCGCGCGCGCTCCTGCAACATTCGTAGTAGCACGTATCTCCGTCAAACGGTACGTATTGTATTTATTTCCTCAAGATATGTTGTTTTTCATATCATTTCCATCATTTCGTATCATAACTTAATTCTACCACTTCCTCATCCATTCCCTCAATGCTATCCCCTTCCCCTAATTCTTCACTTATTTCTATGAATTCATCCTCATAATTTGGACCTTCCTCATTGTTTCCTCCCATCAACAGAACACCATTTTCCTAACCGTAGCACCGGTTCCTTCAAACCTATAAAATCCTCATTTATTTGTTTCATGTTGGCCTTTATTTTATTCACCAAATCCCCTTGCCTAGACATATCTACTTCTCGCTCCTCAACCTTCCTTTTCATTTCTCCCAAATCATCAACGGCTTTTCGCAAATGCTTTTCAATTTCACCCTTCTCTCTTTTCACACCTGCTAATTGTCTGCTTAAGGGACACTGGGAGTGAATTTTTAAATTTCCATATTATTGAATGGATATTTCTGAAAATATTACTGTGATTCTGTTGCTGTTATATTAATGTGAATACCAAATTACATTCAAGTTGGATGAATACTTTGCGAGTTATTAATTATATTATAACTTTTATTATATTAATATATAGCATAATCAAAATTACCCACGCGCTACAAAAGTTCAGAAAATTGGTTGACATTTTTGGAATTGAAGCTTTGAATCAGTTACAAAAAAGGTATGATTTGAAAGTTCAATAAATTTTGTTGAGTGAATTATGATAGTTTTTAAATAATTTTAAAATTTGAATCTCTAAAATTTACAATGTTTTCATAAAAGTATATTTTTAAAAAATATTATTACTTTTATGCATATTTTTGTAACATAGAATGTTACAATGGATACTTCTGCAAATTCTGAGAAATTTTAGCTGTATTTTAACAAAAACTCATGCGCGAGGTTCATTTTGAATGTGTGAAAATGAAGTTTTGAGAAAAACACTGATTTATAAAATATTATGCTGGGAAACAGTGAATATGCTTTGCATATAAGAACTCTCCTGATTTATAATCTTGTGTGTTTGTTGTTCCCTTTGTGTCCTTTTTCGGTGCTTTTGTGTCCTTTTTGCCACCTGCAGATCCTTAGAAGCAAACCTCCTACTCTAGTAGAGTCGAGTTGTATCAAGGTGTGACTGATCTTTAAGGGACACTGGGACTGAATTTTGTAACTTTTTTGAAAGCTATTTACTGGAAAATTGGTACATTTAATTACTGGGTAAATAGAGAAATGGCTGTGCAAAATCTCAAAGCTCCAGCTCAAATAGTTTTTCAGATAATACAATTGAATATTTTTCATTAGCAAACAAAAACTTTTCAAACTACCATGCACATTCACATTTGTCAGAGAAATATGATAGTGACCTTTTCCTATACTTTAGTACAATGAAAAGAAATCTAAGCATTTGATTGAAGTTGATGTTATTATTTGTAGAGAAATAAAATCTTTTTTTGAAGTTGATGTCAAAATTTTCTTTGATTTTTATTTTTTGTGAGCCAACGAGTTAAGCAATCATAAAAATGCATGTTTGAATCTTTATATATTAAATTTGAGAAGATGTGTGTAAATTTACATACAAATCGGAGCAAAACTGAAATGCAAGGAACCAATTTCATGTGCAGAAATTAAAAACCGAGAAAAAAATGCATATTTCTAAATGCACATTCTTTTTAAATTTACAGCTTATCAGGTACTTTATAACTGCCCTGAAGCATGTTTTCTCACCCTTTTTCTATTTGACTTCCTCCTTTTTCATTTTTGGTAATTTACTCTTCCTACGAGCTGTTTTCTTCTTCTCAGTTGAAGATCGAGCGCACTCATATTTTCTTCTGTTATCACATCTCTTCATAATCACATCTGATACACTGCAAATTGTACAATTCTTTATGGTAGATTTCACTTCTTCTGTAGCTGAGCACCCCATATTAAACTCTGACCAGCATTTGTTACAGCAATTGTGATGCTCTTCTTTGATATAAACTTTTAGACATTCCTCCATAACATGGCACGCAGCGATTCATGTGGATTTTGTGCATTTTATTTCCTCACACACACACGGCTTTCTCAGCATATGCTGAATTCTTGTCTGTCCATCGCGCCCTTCCATTTTTTTTGTATAGATATCGTTCACCGTGTTCTCATACTTTGCGAGTGTGAATGCCTGTGTGTGCCTACATCTTCCTAGTCACCTATTTCCTTCGCTCATCTGCATTGTGCTTCTGCAATTATTACCTTCCACGATTTCACCCCGGGTATTTCGTATTTATTATATGACGTTTCTCTTACGGTTTAAGTGTTTTGCTTTTCGAAATTCCATACCACCATTTTGCGGAGAAAACCTATTTCCCTCTTTTTAAGCGCTAGTGGAGACGGATTAAGGAACTATGTCCGCCTAAGATCAAAGATGGCGCCTTTTTTTCTTAATCCACACCGAATTTGGAAACAAATAATCTCAAGCACTTTTCCTGCCAACTTGGCTCGATTTCCGTCCTTAAATCCAATATGACCGGCTTTGTCGCAACATTTTCACGCATTCTTTTTAAACCAAAGAACACGCGCTTTATCTCCAATGCCGTTCCGAGTCACTCATCGTGCTTGGTCCTCCTGGGAATTACCTTCCACGATCTCAACCCTGGTATTTCGTAACCGACATGCTTCTTTTCTCTTATACATTATCGGTTTTGTTTTCCGATTTTCCCTACCTCCTTTTTGCGGAAAACAATAGCAATTTTTTATGTTTTACATACGGATTAATGCCACCATTTTATGATTTTTTGCCCCAAATCTAAGAGATATTGCGCTAGTGTCGCCATATTAAGCAAAAGGCGGAAATTACCTCATCTTGTTCTTTGCATTTTTGCAGTAGGTATTACTTATAGATCAAAGATTGGCGTTAAGTTTACTAATCCTGTCACCAGGGGATTTTTCTTTCCTCATTTATGCGATATTGCGCTAATATCGCCGGATTAAGAAAAAGGCTGATATTTCACCTATTGCCGCCATCTTGGTTTTTGGCGCAAGTGTTCCCGCTTTTCCGTTAATCCGGTGAAATCCATGGCATATGGCAACCCTATTTATCAATAGTTTTATCATTTATTATTTTTCTTTATTCATCTTCTCCGCGTTTTTCCCCATAAGGGGGGTTTTCGATCCCTTCAGCCACCGTGGTGCGGGCGCTGCAGACCCTGAAAACTCGTGGTACTTCTGACATTACTAGAAGTACGCTGGACCAAACGTCCGAACCCCACATGTAGGGGTGTCATTTTGGATGGGGTTGGACTCGGCAGGGCAGTGATTCCCGATAGCCACGAGAGATTGGGGACGTCTGGGCGGTTTTCCGTGCAGGCGGGGTTGTGAGACGCCTCAAGGTCCTCCGGTACCGCCCTGGATAGCCGGTAGACAGTTTCTTGATTGCTGTTGACCCCACCGAGGTTGTTCGGTAGTTTTCCCCTTTTTGGGGTTGACGCGCGTAAGTGGCGTATCCACTTACACCCTGTAATGGATTAAAGTTTTTAGATGCCGGCCCAAAGGAAATACTCCCGGGGGTGGGAGTGTCACTCGGATGACGCCCACCTCTCAGGTTCACGTGGGGGCCCAGCCCCTGGTGCCTTATCTCCGCGTTCCAATCCAAGGCAATAAAAATAGTCATCGAAATCTTGGTTAGGTAATTTCTCGTTTTATGGGTACGCGATGGCTTATGCAGAGGTGGCGAAAACGTGACTCGCGAGTTATTTTGACTCGCAGGCGCACGTTCCCTCTCTGCAACCGTCCGTTTGATTTTCACATGCTACTGAGTGATGCAGTGCGTGTTGCATATTCGGTGACTCGCGGAAGGAAGGCGTTTTCGCCACCCTTGCCTTATAGTATGGATTCAGTTCATTTGCCACGTTGGTCAACCGAGTTTTTATTGCTGCTCTTATTTGTGTAACAACCAATGAACATGGCATTAGACAGCCATACCAACATTTGCGTTCTAGAGTTTCGAATAAAGAGGCGGAGTGAATTAACCTGCTCCAAAACCCCTCTTTCATTGTAACGGAACAAATAGAAGGACAAAGGTGTTTTAAGACGCCTCCTATTTATGCGCTGGACAGACGATAAGTATTACCATGGGTAGGTATTGTTTTTGCCACTATTGAAACGCTTGGAAATGGACTCGTAAGAACCCTGCTTGAAAGCGAATAGTAAATGGATAGGTGCGCTCAGTCATTTTTACTTTCTCTACTACGTATAGTAAGTAGGGGAAGTATTGTATTCCACCCAAAAATTCGATACCGAGATTTAACCGGAAATACATGTTTTGAGACCCCCTGAATCCAAAAAAAGCATTTTTGGAAACATGTCCGTGTGTGTGTGTGTGTGTGTGTGCGTGCGTGTGTGTGTGTGTGTCTGTCTGTGAACAGCATAATTCAGAAACGAACAGTCGGATAAACACCAAACTTGGTATTTAGGTTCAGTATCTTCCAAGGATGCGACACGAAGGTTTTCAAGAAAATCCCCCCACCCCAGATTACCCTTTACATGGAACATTTTTCGAAAATTTTAATTTTCTCAAAAATGGCTCTAACGATTTTGGTTAAAATATCGTATGTTTAAGATATTTTCATGACAAATAAAATGTTTATCTTGAATTTCCTGGGAATGTCTCCAAAAGTATTCTTCATTGTGAACGACTTTTGCATAACTGGTAAACCATAAGAGATAGACAAAATTTTACTGCACAAAAAATTTAGATCGCGTTAAAATACACAATTTATGTCATATACATTTTTTTTGTTGAGTAAAACATTTTCGAGATATTGCTTGTTATTCCCTTAAATTTTTCAATACTTATTTTCTCAAATGGGAATTCGTTATTCATTTTTTGTCTTGGATATGCAAAGAGTATTAATCTGTGGGAAAGGGAATGGTGCTGCACCTAGCAACCAGCTATTAAGAGATATGTATGTGCTTAAAGGCTACTGTATTTCCAAATTGCCCTTGTAAATATATATTCCCCTTACATCTACAAGAAAATTAGCAATAAGATAGACTCTGCAAACGTTTATCTCGATTAACATGAAGTAGATGGAGAATAAGCGTTTGTATAAGTAGTTTGTACAAGAGTAGAGAAAGTCATGTGGAGTAACACATCAGATTTTTTCCACAACTGTTCCTTTCCTGAATCTTGCCCAAAGTATGCTATCAGAACAAGGCATCCTGAGAATTTCCTCATTGACCTTGTCTCGTGCCCTCCCTAACATTCTCCCCTATTCGTAAGAACCAATTAGACGCTAGCAAAACAGACGTTATTTCGTCATCACCATGTCTGGGCAAGGCAGGCTCCAGAGGCAAGCAATAGAATACCAGTCCAATTTGTGCTGATATTTTAATGTGAAAGGAAGTGCAGAGTTGTGGTGTATAGCATATACTCGATTGGACGAACGGGGTAGCAGACAGCATGGATGGCAGAAGCAAGGTAATGCAAAGTTTTTCGGAAACAATATTTCGTCTTGGAAACTGATGTTTTACAAATCTCAGGATACATTTTTCCTCTAAAAATAAAACATTGTACGGAACTTATGCTTACAGAGTCGAATGCATTACTGTCTTCAGTAAGTAAGCCACGATTATGAATTTTCTGTTATATATTTAAAAAGTAAACTAATCCCTATTGATATCGATTCCCGTTCATTGGTTGAGGAATGCATTGGTATATTTCATTTCCCTCGTCTGGTGTTCTTACGTCATTTGGTTGTGCCATGCGGTTTTAAAAGGTTCTTAGTTGTTCCTTTTAATATACGAGATGAATTAATATGATTTCCACTCGGGCGTTCAGAGATTGACAATGTTTATTTGCAGATAATTTATGTTCTAATCCTATAATAAACGTTGCGTCAAATTTTCACAAGCATTCGAAATGACAAATGCAGGGAAGAAGGTATCTTCTACCTCCATCAGGTTAAATTGATTAGTTTCAGTGCACCTTTTCTCGGGAAGTATTTGTAGAACAGGATTTTTTTTTTACATACACTTAAACCATTTGCCAAGAAACTGACATTTTTAAAGAATAATGCAGTAGAAATGTAATTTTGAAAAATGTTCTAATAATGACCCTTTTGGGGGTAAATGTTTAAAACATATATCATGGGGCTTCATACCGAACAGAATGGCTCAGGTGGTTTCGCCTGTGGCCCGCATTCGGGAGGTCGTGGGTTCAATTCCCGTGGCCGACCTTCCTGACCCATGGGACCCATTTCCCGAGTCGCCAGGCGAATGCTGGGAAGGATTCTCACATCCTCCGAATTTCCTGCCCCTCATCTCATCTACATTCTCATTTCACTTCATCTTTCATCCGTTGGTCTCTTTCAGGGTTAGAAGTGTCGGCGATGGTGTTTTGGTGCAGTGTGGCAGGGGAAAGGGATGTTCTTTGTGACTCTCTCCGTCCCTCGGCTTTCGGCTGGCTGCCGGTGATATCCGAATCCCCTAAAGTGCATTGGATCCCTCTGTGCGGGGTGGTCTGCCTGCAGTTTCTATCTGGAAACTTAGGGAACCTGCCATTCCTGTGCCGTCACTCCTGGTTCCGGCCGCCCGGTGTCTCCTCTCGGTTCACCCTTCCTCCCGGATACGCCCCCTTGTGGGCGTAGGTACAATACCTCTATGTGGATCCGTGTCGAGTCATCTCCGTAGCCAATCCAATCCAATGGAGCTTCATAATATAGCCAGAAAACTAAAAAAAAAAAAATGTCACTTATCGCAAACGCATTAAGCAAATATATACTGCCAAAATTTCATTGCTCTGGAATGAATAGTGTCAGAGAAAAGGTACATGAAAGTGATTAATTTAACATGGCAGAGATATAAGGCACCTTCTTCCTTCTTCATTTTATTTTACTTTTATTACACTAATTAATCAGATGTTGCACACGATGCAGAAATCTAATTTTGAAAAATAAAAACACTACCCCATTATTTAAATTCTAATACACAAAACTGACATATATAAATTTCTTCACTCCTCTGGTTGTTTCAGAAAAACTGTTTAAATCTTTAAATGTAATTTTTGTAACAGCTTATCCCAATGCTAGAGTTGTCATATCTTGAGCAGTTTAAATGTGCAGCAGAAATAATAAGCCAGTTTTTATGTCCATTCTCTGTGAGTTTCTGCTGAAAATATGAGCAAGAGTAGTTACACATTACATCGTATGGTACATTTAATGCACAAACGCGTAAGAAAAATCAAAGTCGAGTAAAGGCCATTGGAAGTAAATATAAGCCATTAGGCTGTGTGTTCTTGGGCATTTAAATGATCACATGTTGAAGATTTAAAGGGTTCTGAGGGAAAAAGCCATAGCATGTAATTGAAGCTAAAGGTTCAAAGTACTTTTTTGGACATAAAACAATAATTTAAAATTTTTTTTAAACATTTTACAAAATTTCAGTTATAGGTACCCTTAAGGCAAAGGCATGACAAAATGGTATGGATGTTGCATGTAAAACTAAGAGAAATATGAATAGCTTAGGTATCACGGCTATGTTAAATCCACTAAATTGATGGCCCTTTTTCTCTAGAACTAATCCAGATATTATCATGAAATTTTCTCTGAATATACAATGGTACTTTATGTATGTACTGATCTATTTTCATTAGTGTGTTTCTCTTAGTAGTTGAGAAAATACTTTTAAAAGTAGTGACCTAGTTTTACATTTTTGCTAACACTAAAATTGTATAGAACATGAATATGATGCTTATCTCGTCCAGTGTATATCCACTTATTGGCAAACTGTGACGAAAATGTGTAAAAAGTTTTTGAAGATTTAGTGTGAAACTTTCTGAGAAAAGGGATTATTTGTTTTAGAAGCATCAAATTTTTGGAATTTGGAATTTAAATAATAACTACAAATGGCCAACAAAAACTTTGAAAACAAACTAGCTTAAGGTGGGGAGAAAAAAGAAACAAGTTCACCTGAAAGTGCTGTAATTGTAGATAAGTACAGAATTTCTTCTAAATATTAAACCAAAACACGTTCTGCCACAATGCATAATTTCTGAGATATAAATCGTAAATGAACTTGCACACGAGTATTCCTAAATCATAGAGCATGTATCAAAATAATCACGTATTAAATGTGCTTCTAATATACGAGAATGTGTAAATTATGTATCAAGTTAATCAGGAAAGTCCAAACATTAATCTGGAAAAAATGCATTTCAATAGTATGTAGTGTTTAACGACCGTTCTTAGATACTACTTGCGGCACCACAGGCGGTGGACACTGGTGATACTTGCAATAAAATTATATGTGCGAAAGGAAATTTGGGAAGTAAACGTTCCACGCCTAAGTTTAGGGTACCTCCCTGGCATTTGCAGTTATGACTGAGGAAAAACTGAAAAAAAAAAAAAAACTCGGGGTGGACGGTCACGGTGGGATTTGAACCGTAGGCCTCTCGAATGCGAAACTCACGCGTTACCGCGGAGCCATCTCGCTCAGTTAAAATGCATAATTTACTTTCTCTGCCACATAACTAGTAGGTAGAGGAGGTATTGCATTCCATCCAAAAATTCGATACCAAGATTTTACCGGAAATGCATGTTTTGAGGCCCCTGAGTAAAAAGAAGCATTTTTAGATAAAGGTCCGTGTGTGTGCCTGTGTCTGAACAGCGTAACTAAAAAACGAAAAGTCGGTTAAGTACCAAACTTGGTATTAAGTGCAGTATCTTCTAAAGATGCGACACGAAGGTTTTCAATAAAATACCCCATCCCAACTATCCTTTCATGGAGCATTTTTCGAAAATTTTGATTTTCTAAAATATGGCTCTAACAGTTTTGATTAAAATACCATATATTAAAGATATTTACATTACAAATAAAATGTAGGTATATCTTGAATTTTCTGGGAATAATCTGTGAAGTCCTCTTCATTCGGAAGGAATTTTGTATAACCGTTAAGGCATGGGCCAATTCTGAGATATCTCTTATTAATGGTTCGAATTGTTCATTACTTGGTCATTCTCTTAAAGTCTTGTTAACATTCAGTTGTTTCTCACGATTGCCGGAAACAGTATGGCATTTTAAAGCCAGCATATAGCGTCCAGTTCATAAACATTTGACTGTCGCTGTTCTCTTTGTATCTATAACGAAATGTGTAATGTAGCTATTTCCGCAAAGGTTTATGTGAATTAAAATGTAGTACGTAGATAGAAAAATAACCTTTGGTAAGAATAGTTTGTATACTCAATAATAAAGACAGAGCGTAGAGAAAGTCGTGTGAATGTATCACATCAGATTTTTATACTCATTTGTGATTTAATGAACCCCTTTTCACGTTTTAGCATTACAAAAATAGTTTGGTTTTACACCTCCCTTTATTTAAAGCATTTTGATTGGCAGTTTAAATATACAGGTGGGCGTAAAAGGTTTATGCATTATTTCCTTCTTTTTTCGTATTTATAAGTTTCATACTTTGAAGGGAAGATTGGATACGCTAGATATTTTGTGGAATGTGGAATGAAAAAAACTGACAAACGCTTCACAGTTTCTTCACATTGGCCTTGTTCAGGCTAAAACGGGAGATATGATTCACCAGTCTTCTAGCAGGTTTGATTAACCCTTACACTGCTACCGATCTCCAACCTATTGCATGCATCCAGTGTCAAAAATCAATCAAAAAGAAAATTGTGGATCAATAAAACCGAAGTAGCTGTTTGCTAAGACGCGCCTATACACAAAATGTCCACATTATCGTCACGTCACATAGAAGATTTTTAATTGATATTCCAATTCACTGAGCAGAATGACTCAAGGGATAATGTCCGGGGTTAGGATTCGAGAAATTCCGGGTTCGATTCCCGTTGGACCGACCATCCTAGCCGTGAGTTTTCTTCGTGGTTTCCTAGGTCAGTGGGCGAATGCTGGGGTTGCGGGGGATGTTTTGAGAAGAGAACCGTTTCTTCCCTGACAGGAAACTTTCTGCTCGAACCTGTTCGTGAGAATAGGGCAGTGGACATCGAAGGGGCGGCCAGGGATGTTCAATCTGGAAACGTTAAGAGACCCGCTGCGCCCACTTTTCGCTATCGCCTTTCGTGCACTCTTTCCCCCTTACTGCTTCCCAGACATTTAGTAGGCGCAACAGACTAGGCTTGACCGCAGTATATCCTAAAATTAGACCTAAAACGTTTCCTTTCCCAATTATCATTTCATTTCATGTCTGATTAGTGTCCATCGCCTGTCATGCCACATGCAGTAAGAATAGTGGTTAAACACTGCTAAAGAAAAATAATAATACAGCGTTACCTTTACATAAATTATGTTATACAACAATACTAGGAATTGTTTACTTTTGGATTGTTTTGCATTGGAAACAGTTTGGTTTATCAGTTATACAAAATTATAGCAAATTCTCCGAATAAAAGGGACTTCACAAACTATTCCCAGAAAATGGAAGATAAAGATTTTATTTATCATGTAAATATCTTAAATGTTTGGCATTTTAATCAAAACCATTAGATCCATTGTTAGAAGATGGAAGATAACGAAACATTTTCCATGTAAAGGGTAGTTTGGGATTCTCTTTAAAATCTTTGTTTTGCATCTTTTAACAGATAGTGAACTTAAATATTAAGTTTGGTACTTATCCAGCATTTTGTTTTTTAATTTATATTGCCCACACACACACACACACACACACACACACACACACACACACACACACAACATACCTTGGTGTAAAAATCCTCTTTTTGGATTCAGGGGACCTCGCTGTAAAATGTTGATAACACAGTTTGGGGTGGAATGTCTTTATCTACTAGGTATGTGGTAAAGAAAGTAAAAATGACTCCTGAAATAGTTGCTTCAGGAGGCGTCTGAAGGTTCCAAGGAAAGTTCTCTTAGTTTGAAGCAACTCAGTTCTTTCACTTCTGTGTCCCATCTGATGTTCCTTTTCTGTTTCAGGTCATGGTGATTATGGTGCCTATTGTCCTGCTACTTGTGGCCATCGTCCATTTTCTGAGGAACTCGTTGGTTATCCTTGCAATTTTGATTTGGTTGTTGTGGGCTCTCTTCTAGATCTTAATGTCCTTCAAATGTGCATAACATCAGCAAGACACAGCTCCTCATGTAACCACATATTATTATACTGAAGTATATTGCTACAATATTCCATTTTTTTTAAGCAATACATTTCTGACCTCACAAAATTAAAATATCCTCCATTTTTAATTAAACTGAGTTCCGTTTTTGTCCGTCAGTTTGGAAAAAAACAAATACATATAAGAGGTAGCCATTTCTGGATTTTACCTACCAAGTTGAGAACCTAAAGCATCTCCAGACCTTAAATTGTATTTGGTTTCCCTTTTGCTTGGTATTTCAAACATAGTATTTGCCATAAGAACTGAATGCAGGTATGGAAGAGACTGTCACTCTGTGCTAATTGGCTTCTAGGTCTATCACTCTCTTGCAATCCATTATTTCATAGCAAGCACAAGGCTGGTTTCATTTATAGCACTTTTATAATATTGGATAGTAGGTTGCAAATACTGGTTATCTGTCAACAGTTGTTACTGTTATATATCTGTAATCTAAACTTCAAAAACATTCTTTGGAATTATGTATTAACACATATGGGCCAAGTGGAAAAGGAATACCTACATGCCATCCACTTAAGAGGTAATTTTGGATATAGAAATTAATGATAGACTGTGATATGTCTTTTAGCATGTCATATGGCATCATTTGAGCACTTGTTTCAGCAGAAAAAAAGTAAGATTTCCACACCTTTCATGGCACTACCGTTCTAACACTGAATGGTTATGGCAGGTTTTAATAAAGAGCTGTTGATCTGTACCTATTTTTTATTAACTTCAGTTACTTTCTTAGGTGCCTTGTTTCACATAAATTTATAATTTTGTATTGCTTAAATCTAATTTGAACTTGAGGTCAGATGTTGTTACTGAGCTGCATGCTCCTTCACATAGCACACAATGCACATTGTTGTGACATCACTTGTTGTGGAGACCACTACTGATACTACATCCTGTATTTACTTTTCTTTCTTTCATTGTATGTTTGTTCTTAGTCCCTTCTATTAAATATATAGTAAAACATTTGATTTTCAGCTATTGTATTTCTGTAACAATTAAATAAAGTACAATTTTACTTTTATTTATGTAAACATGAGAACACTGTATTTTTGTATATCCCATAGTGTAACACTGATTGGATTTGACTTTAAATATGTAAACATAAACAATTAAGGTACAAAATTTATACACTTTTGTTTCTTCATTCAAATTTAAAAACAAACATGTTTTCTTCTTTACTTTTAATGTGCATTTCGCTGTAAATACTAGCAAAAGTTAATATAATTTCTGCTGTGGCATAGCCATCACCTCAATTGTGGATTTTCTAACTCCATGCAAGGGAAATCACGTGGTTGCCAAATGTATCTGTCAAACCACTGCTTTTTTTTTTCTTCTAATAATCTGTGAAAGAGAGAAAAAATGCTCAAAACTATTTCATGCTTTCATCTCTTCGTTTCAAGTCTTCCACCCAGTATAGTTACTGTTTAAAACATCTCTTAGCACATTAAGCAACTTTGACTTGTAATCCTTAATCTGTAAATTTATATGAATCAAATTGTGATATTTTTAATGTAGGAATTAAGAATTCTGTAATCGATAAATGTTACCTTCTGATTTTAGAGGAGCTATGTGCCAAAGTACTCAATTTTTTTGTTATTTTTTCTAATGCAGTATTACTGTAATTACAAGTATTCTATTATAATACTAACTTAATCTTCAAATCTTGCAGCTTTACTTTAGCTCAATTTTGAGAAAAAAAACTCAGTTTATAAACTAAACACTCGACTACTACCATCTTGATTTTAAATGCCTAATTCGTCATATAAAAGCCAGGTTTGTTTCTAGGTTTCCATAATAGATTTAAAATCAAAATTAATCTTTAAAGAGAAAATACACATCTTAGCTTTCAGAAAAATTAACAGCATATTACAGATCATTAGTTCATTACAATAAAACAGAATCTTTAAGGCATTTGATGTCTTTTTCCATAAAGTTTGCAAGATTTGTTGGTTAGGCTGAAAGCTTAGAGAAAACACATTGGCATGAAACATTACATTTATAAATTATAACAACACTCTACCTTTAATTTTTACAGTTTGAAATATTGCTTTCTTTTTGTTAATTTAGGATGTACATAAGCTTTTATTTAAAAGTGAATCTGTAAATAAATATATATTTGTTAATATCAATATCAATAATTATCTATAGTGTATAGCCATTCATTTAATAATGAATACTATTAAATATTCATTACCTTAGTATCAATAGTATAGTCATTCATTTGCTACAACTTGGTTAAATATCTAAATTAGTAAGATACTTAAAAATAACTGGCACAATCTGGAAACACTTTCTCAAAATACCTAGGGCTATCTTTAGCATTGCACTTCATTATTATAATACCTATTTTATGATTGGTAACAGTAATGTTTATATGTTTATAAACATCTTTTGCTAAGTTTTTCATAGATGTTTTTGCATCACTGTAATGAGATTTTATCTTTAAATTTCTAACAATCACATATATTTACTTAGGAAATTACTGTCAAGAAAAATGCTTAAAATCTCCAGAATTCAGTTTAGCTTTGCATCATAGTTGAAGATAACATTTGGAATCTTAAAGTAGAATAAAATAAAATAGAACAGCACAAAATAATGTACTTACTGTTTTATAAATTGGTGGAGAATAAACTATAACCCTTATGAAACTCATAGTTTTTGTTAATATTATTACTATGCGAAATGAACATGAGGTCTTCCTTGCTGTGTTGATATCTTTCTCCCAAAATCTCCAAAAGTGCATTTCAGTAAAACTTTATGCCTTGTTGATTGTGTGTATGATATTACCAAATCATTTGAATTTCCTGTAGAAAATTGTCCTTATTATTTTATCCATGCATGCATGCATGCATGCATTTTTTTTTTTCGCTGTTCTTTTCTAATAGCTTCCTATTCCCAGTAGCTTTACACACCTAAGAAGGAAACAGTTTAAGCGATGTTCAACCCAGGTTAAAGCAGCTGAGAATTAGTCAGCATTTTTAGCTTTAGTTTCAGGGAAACCCCCAGAAAAAGAACTGAAATTCAAAACAGTGTCCTCTGGATTTCCAAATAGACACTCTACCCATTGCTATGCAGAAGTGAGAGTTTGTTCATATCTATAGCAAAAACTGTTTCCTGGCAAACGATAAAATAATGCCAATAATGCATGCTTATTTTATTATTTTTAGGTCAATCTTTAACAGGTACATTTCCTGAAAGTATTCATTGTGGGCAATGGTGTGTGCTAATATCAGCACTTTAAACATTCATGTGTGAAGTCAATTTTGAAATGTAAATGTTTAAAACACTTGCCTCCATCAATCAGCAAATTCATCTAAATGGTCATTTCCTTTATCTAAAGATGGCAGGAAATTCTTATGATTTGTTGACTAAACCAGCCCTTGATGAGCCAGTTTCTTATTGGTTGGACATAAATTTTGACTCACAAACCTATGGAAAATTGCAAGTTCTGTGTAAGAAATCTAAGCAAGAGGCAAGGAAACTTCACTAAACTGAAAGGCTCATGTAGCAGCATCCAAAACAGGCCTTCCAGCGATCCCTGTTTGAAACTCTGGAATCCCTTTTTGTTGTTTTCCCTTTCCAAATACTAGGATAATTCTTAGAAGACACCAAGAGTGATTTTCCCACTTTCCTCTTCATGTTATGGCACTGCAGAGCTAGGTGCAGGAGAGAGTGGTGTCCACAGAATGGACCCTGATGTCCGAGCCTGTCCTTAGAA
Source organism: Deroplatys truncata (assembly GCA_030765065.1). Classification (NCBI taxonomy): domain Eukaryota; kingdom Metazoa; phylum Arthropoda; class Insecta; order Mantodea; family Mantidae; genus Deroplatys; species Deroplatys truncata. The sequence goes on from CM060990.1 coordinate 653,986,244, forward strand.
AGCAGGCATCAAAGGGATGCTTTATCTAACTGCTCCACCAGATACCCAAAGTCACATAAGCGCAACAGATCAACTTGTGGCTGAAATCCTTTTCTGCCCTAACCTATACCTACAAGGAATACTTTTACCACAGTGGTTATACAGCCTGTACCTTCATTTCAGGAAGAAGCATGTGCTGCACCCTTGAAGTCAGTGACCTCACTGAAGAAGTTTATAGTGCGGGAACACTACTTTCAACCTACTTTAAAAACTTTATCATCAGTAGTAGCAGCAGCATTATCATCATTTTCGTCACCACCATGACTATGATTATAAGAAAAGTAATTAAAACTGACCAATGTAAATTGCTGACTGTATAAAAATGTTGTTAACATAATTTTTAAAACTAGGAGTTTGGATACATGCTTTTAGCTTTATTATTAAACAAGTCTATATATTTTAATAACATAATAATAATAATAATAATAATAATAATAATAATAATAATAATAATAATAATAATAATAATAATAATAATGATGATGATGATGATGATGATGATGATGATGATAATGATTATGTATTTATTTCTACAACCTACAGGCCTACTTTCACTTATAAACCTCTTGTAATTCAAAGAAGTTTTTTATGGGTATCTTAGTACAGTTTTGTTTCAGCTCTAAGAAATTTGTTTAAAGAAATGCAATTAAACAAGAAAAGAATATTTGCTTTGTTTGCTCTTTTGCTGTTATTGTATTTAATTTTATACACACACATACTTTACGTGGAAAAAAGCAACCATACCTCTGAACAACCACATACATTTCACAGTTTTATTTTGGGGAATCAAATAATATTCACTTCTGTAATGTTTTGTCCAGTTGTTTTAATCACTAGCAGACATACATTTCAACTACAGAAGCTGCAAGAAGAAAATATATGCTTACATTAAGTATTTGCAAGGAAAGGTACCTATGTGCTGTTCACTAATTTAGATGATTTGCAAATATATTACAGAAAATGAAAAAAACAAAGCATACATATTTTTGCTTTTCTGAAGAATGGCATAAAAAGGTCATCTTCAAGTATAAATAGGGGACTTAGAAAAATACATTCCTATATAACCAAAGCAATTGGCAAATCTTATACCAAACCACATAAAATGCTCATTTTAGCCCACTTTATTCTTTTATATTAAAATGGGTAAACTAACTTCAATTATAAATTTAAACTACAAAAATGATCCCTAACTTGAACAAATAAAAATGTATGAAAACGGTGTTTTACAATTCCTCCTAAAGGAAAATCAAAGCCTTTTCATATTTTTGTTAAAAAAATACCTATTTGGATAGCTACACCCTAAGGTACTACAATATGACATAATAAAGTCAATTTCTGACCTTTTGTTTAACAATTTAATGAAGAAATAACAATGCTGCTCCTTAAAGTCTTAGAGTGACATTTAAGATGAGAGATATAACAAAGCAAATTATAAACATTTTGTATAGTATTTATATGAAGAGCTGAACAGAACCCTTTTAGGCATAGACACTATCCCAATATGAGAGAAAAATGCCTTGAAATATTTACAAAAGATACAGATTATCCAGAATTCAAGTATTAACTCTCCAGGACCCTAAATACTGAAAAATTGGAGACAAAAGGTTTGTGGCATACATTCTAAGTGTTCTTAACTTTTAGCCATAAAATTTATCCAATGAAAACACATTATTACATCACAGTTTAGCTAACTGGCCAAAGTTCTACTTATTTATCTGTGATCACAGACTAGCCAGGTAGCCAGTTAGTTCAGCCTGGCCATAAGGTTCTTGTCTGCAGCTCACTGCAACAATTATTAGTTGCAATAATTTAAGCCACAGAGACTGTAAATAGAAGTGTGGACATTGTTGGTAGGAATTCAGAAACATTCCTTTCAGTGTCACACTCGTAATGTTAGAGATGAGTTGTCTTTTTTGTGCTTTAAACCTAATTCAAATTTGAAAATGTTTTTAGAAGAATGAGGGGGAGAGGGGTTTCAGCTAGATGAGCTACTATCTGCCTATGACACTAATTTACACACTGCATTACTCAGCTTCACACTGTGATTGCAAATTCAATCCATGTTTTCAGTGGTGAATTGCTTTGAATCATTATGTTGCACATTAATAAGTAAAAGTAATTAGTCAAGATCAGGGGCATCATTTAGGGGGGGGCAGGAGGGGTTAATTTCCCCCTACAAGGTTATGAGAAATAATTAAGCCAATAGTTATTATTGCTCTACAAAAAGAAAACTTTTCAACAACTGTACATTTAATACAAATATTTCACATTTGAGAAATAAAAGATGAGTTTCTTTTACCTAGATGTGTCGTTAAACTTCACATGAAAATTCAGGAAACTGCTTCAGGCAATCTTGCCCCTCTCCTGAGCAGATCCTAAAATGACACTCCTGGTCAAGATAATCCTCATGTTCACATGATACTGCAGTACCTGCACTCAAGGTTACTGACTCATTCAGTATCAGTCACATACTGCATAAAGTTTTCATTACAGAAATAAATATATGGTTTCATTAACATTATAAATGAGCTCTGAATGTTATACCTTAAAAGTCATAGGTATTCCTATTCCATATCTGATTACATACTGCAGAGGATAGAAGGTTAGGAAAATATTTTTATGAAACATATATTGTGAAACATCTAATGAAATATATTAATTTAGTTATTTGTTTTGTCAAAATAATGAATAACAGAAAAATTATATTTTACTGAAGCAGGTTGATCTTAATCATCCAGTGGAATTTAAATGAATGTTCAGCTTAGCCATAAAGGGATTAAATGACTCAAGTCAAATGGCTCTTATTCTTGCTACTGCTGTGAATAATACAATTATTAGGGCAAAGCATGTAATGATTTTGCATCTTTTTTATATGAAGGTTGAAAGATAGCTTGAATATACAAAAAATGTATCATTAATTAGTTGATTAAATATGAGCAATTTGTTAGGGCATTTTTTTTAAGTTTTAATTTATTTTTGAGAGATAGGTAATTTGTTGGGTATTTTTTAGGACATTTTCAGCATTTTTATAGTACTTTGTGAAGTTTTATATTTCCTAAATTTTTAATTCATCATTATTATTGTCTATTGGAGCTTTTAAAGCAAATAACATCCACAGGAAACAAAACAGACTTGCAGCATAATTTCTGAAATAATAGTTTGTTTGTTTATTTTTTCACAAAGGGCATGCAAGTAGCATTCATTTACTTACTTCAGTAGTAGGGCTCAGATTTTTAGGTGCTAAAAGCTTGGGAAATATTTATTCTTTGTGTGCTAAAAATTTAAAAAATATGTGTTAAAACATACAAAATATTTTTTAACATCTGAATGGCTGAGTTAATATAAATGTACATGGTACTCACGAGACATTATTCCTGGAAGGGATCACTAAGTATTGAGAGTTACAGTATATGGCCATATGCTTCCTCAAACTTCCCATCCCAAATGATTGACGATTGTCACAAAGAAGTGACTTGAATTTGGAAAATGACTGCTCCATGTCACAAGATGTAAGTCTGGCATAATTATAGCATGGAATGTCATTCACACTCACATAAATGTTTTGTTCATTTTGCCCATCCAACACATTTGAAATTTTACATATTATGTTAAATCCACTATTATTTTCTAACACTTCCTTGAATTATCTTCGTAAGATTTGTGCTGCAAGAGCAGAAAGAACATTCATTTTTTTTCCACATCCTGAACCACTTTAACTGCTTCTCTCAAAGGCATTCCTATTGATTCCAGCTTTTTTATGGAATCACAGAGGAAACACAAATTTGTGGAAATGTATGCTAAGTCATTTTTTAACACAGTGTTACTTAAAAGTTCTTGAAGAATTTTAAATGAACTGGCATCTTTACTATTTAGTTCATTCATGACAGCAGCAAACCCATCCAGGTTTTCTGCATAATATTGAACTGCAGCCAGCCATGTTACCCATCGAGTAACTACAGGTGCGGGAGGTAGTAGAGTATTTGGATTTTTGTTTTGAAAAAGTTCAGTTCTTTTAGGTGACTTGATGAACACTTTTTTCCCATTAAAAACCAATTTGTCAATGTCAGGAAATGTGCTCTAGGGTCTTCACATATTCTATGCAATCCATGCACAACACATGTCACATAAATAATTTTAGGATAACTAATGGCTAGTCCTGCTGCTATCTTTTTCATGTACAGTGCAGCATAAGTCAAAAATAACAAAACACTGTCATATTGTCACATGGCCTGCAGCAAGCATATCTTGGCAGGTCAGTAGAAAAGATGGCTTTGAAATTTCAGAATCATTCTTCAATACCCCTACAACAATATTTTCAATTTTCCTGCCAGTAGAGTCTGCAATTTCATCTATGCCAACCCATATTTTTTCATTAGCACAGACTTTATATAAATATGTCACAGTTTCTTTGTAGCACTTGGGAAGGTATACTTTCACAAAGTTGATTCATCAGCTGTGTCAATATTTGAATATTTCATCAGGAAGGTCTTAAACTGAGGTTGGTTCACTTTTGAAATGGGTATGTCTGCTGAAACTAATGCTCTGCACAAATTCTCACAATGCACTGAAAATTTGGAAGCTCTTGCTGAAGAACTTGGCACTGGATTATTAATAAAAATTTGTTTTTTGTAAAGTGTGCTGCTTTATGTTAGCTACCACTTAAATGTTGTGTTACTTGTGATCGTTGGTCTGCCATTATATCTTTCCCACAAGGCTGACAGGATTTTACCATCATAACTGAAAATACCCTTAAATTGCGCAGCATATTGTTGCACATGATAACTTGCACTACTTTTCACTTTGGTAATGTTTAATCCACTGTGAACTCAAATCTGTCAATATGTCACTCCCAAAAACCACAACACAACTAGAAGGTTGTATAAACTTTGCAGATTCACAAATGACTGACTATGCAGTTTAATGGCCACCTACAAGTATTCCTGTATACACTGTGAAGTGATAACAGATGTTTACTCAAGCACACAGGAGTAAGGGAATTCCCCACTTCTATCTTGCAGGGTCATGTAGCTTGAGGAAGCAGGATGTTGATATTTTCTTTCAAATGAAGGGATACCATAGCTGACATATCAGCTCTTGCACAATAACAAATTGCGACATCTAGCCTTGTAATTGAGCATTAAAGAAGTTGGAGGGTGACTAGTTAAAAATAATTCTGGTGCTGCTTTTATGTGATTTTATGTAAGTATGTGAAAATTATTTTAAAGAAAGGTTTCCTCTATGTGATTTTGATGTAATTTACGTGAATATCTGAAAATATTTATTTACATAAAAAATCAGAAAATATGCATTATGTGAAAATTTTTTTTTAAATATTTGCTCCGTGAATATCCAGAACATTAACCGCAGTTTCAAGTTTATATTATGATGCAAAAAAAATGTATTTTTTACAAATCTGAGCCCTATTCATTAGTAACAAAATAAGTGTGTTTTATACTGTAAATTTAAATATGATGTACTATCATCCATTAAATTTCTCTCTAGAATCCACTCATTAGCTCTAAAAAACCTAATTATAAGTAGATAATAATGCATAATTTATTGGTCTTTTCTTTTTAAATTTTGTAGCAATTTTTTAATTATTTAAAATCATAAATGCATTTCTTATTTTGCATTTTTTCACTATTTTTTGGTCATTAAATGCCTTGCCCTAACAATTATTTAATACATTTTAGTTTAAAGCTTGTTTGATTTGACACATTTTACCCTACATATTAATATATTTAAGAGAATGTACAATTTATTCACATAAAAATAGATGGTGTCCCCACTTAAGCTAAGACAACCATGAATCATCCATCTTATGCAGGTAGTTTATTATTCACATCATATGACAAGCTGTACTCACATAAGGTAGTAATGATATTTAAATCACATGGTGGGTACAGCTCACAAATTGTGTGCTGGCCAATAAAACTACATTTATTTGCACTAATAGGCAGCATTCAAAGTATCTCCAGATCTCTTTACAAGGCAAATGGACAGAAAAACTAATGCTGTTGGAACTGCCAAAGGAAATAGGAAGGATATGTTGCCTGATATGTCTCTTAATAAAAAAATAATGTGGCGAATATGAATCATGGTCTGCAAAGAATGTGCCGTGTGTGAAGTGGAAGAATAATAAAGATATTTATTTCCTATCAACAAAACATGAAGCTGCTGACATTAAAAGAACAGGCAAGATGAGAAGGAAAGGCCAGACATCCACAGAGGTAAAGGAACCTAAGTGTGGCCTTGAGTACCAGAAGGGAATGGGAGCCTGTTGATTTGCAAGAACAGGTGACAGTTTTGGTTCTTGTAATGTGATGCACAGCTAAGGGAAATGCGTTTCTATTTACTGGACATATGCATATTCAATTGTATCACTGTTTCATATGATGGCTAGTAAGAAAATGCCTACAAGTCTTTATAACTAACATCATTTATCAGCATCTTCAAAGTGTAACATTGCCAGGGTACAATGTTAGAGGTTAAGCTGAGGATACCCCATTGAGACTGAACGATAAAACATGGGCCCACTTTCTGATGCACATTCCACCCATTGATAAGGGGGGGGAAAAAGATGAGTTGTATGCTACAGTTATGAGGAAAATATGAAAAGTGCTTGGCAATGGAAAAGGTGTTCTGCCTCCCTTCATTTGGAGAACTGTTTTGAGATCTACTGCATGAAAAAAATCATGTTAAGCCATTAAAATTGGTGAGTCAATGCTTCCGGTATAATGCATGCAAAATTTCAGGAAAAAATGATATTGGTTGATTTTATATGAGTTTTTAAACTCTAAAGAACACTGGCACAGCTGTACAGGGATTTAAATCAGATTTTCTGAGTTAGCCATGAGGGAATTTAAATAAGGCGCCAATGTGCAGGGCCGTATTTAGAGGGGAGGGGGTTAGGGTTCAACCCCCCCCCCCCGAAACTTCTGACAGCTCTATTTATTTAAATTCATGTCAAACCAATATGGGAAACTTTTGTTAAATACCAGTAGGTCTACTGCTAGTAGCACATTTACAAGGAAAAGGGAAACTCAATATTGTCACCTTACATAGGCAAGGTGATCATATATCCTGGTTTTCGAAAAAGTCTCGATGTTTTGTGCAGTAGAATATCTTGATTCTGGGGAGATTTTTCTGCCTCTATAATATCTCCAAGCAATTTGCTTATCTACATAACACCTATTTACTATGGAGTAGGTACATGTTAACTGTGTGGAGTACCGTTAAGTTTAGATCAAGTTATGGAAATTTTTTTCTGGGTACGGGCATCCCAATGGGTTAAAGTTATCTAATAAACTTTTACACAACATAAATGCTGTTATTAGACTGAAATATGTACCAAGACAGTGGAAAGTGGAAGAAGCCATCATGATTCCCATTTCACTTCTACCAGTAATAGCAAAAGTGTTTGAAAGTTTGCTGTTTAACCACTTGAAACCAGTTTTCAAAGAAAGAAACCTAGTCCCAAATGCTCAATGTGGTTTTAAAATCAAACATTCGGCTATAGATCAGGTACATCGGATAACCCAAATAATATGCTCCAGCATCTTTCTTGATGTTACCCAAAGATTTTGAGAAGGTATTGTATGCAGGATTAAACCTTAAGTTACAACAGGATCTATGGAAACAGTAATGTGAAGTTCCACAATCATATCTTTCCAAAAGATAATTCTGGGTTAAACATGAAAGTGAGTATTCAGATATCTGCAGGAGTCCCATAAGGAAGTGTCCTTGAGCCAATATTGTACTTGGTGTATACTAATGACATACCACAAAATCAAGAAACAACAATGGACACTTTTACTGATGATACTGCCATTCCAGCTTTTGAGAAACCTGAAGAGGCAGCAACCAAATTGCAGTTAATAAAGTTAATGCTTGAACCAAAAAGGAATGCATAAAACTCAATGAGACAAATGCAACCCATGTAAATTTTACATACAGAAAAATAGATGGTTACCTGTATATATTTAACAAATAATTACATTTGCAGATTAAATTAAGTTAAACTGAGTTTTATTTATGGACACTCTCTAACTGCTGTGGTCCTTAGTGTCCCATTCTATATTGGGCATGAAACACCAGTAATTTTGCTCAGAGGCCTCTTTATCAGGCTTGAGGTTCTTTTACATGCCCTATATCTCAACACGGGACCACCGGCTTTACTTTGCTTCCAAAGGAAGCCATGCTAAGGATTTTCACGCCTGAAAAAAGACCATCACCCTCCGCTGGGTTTGAACCTGCGACCTTGGAAACTAGAGGCTAGCATGGTAACCACTATACCACAGAGGACGACATTTGCAGATAAGGCCAAGTACTTGGACATGACACTTGATGCTTAGATAAAATGGAAGGCTTGTGTTAAAAAGAAAACACTTCCTATTGTCACGAGTGCTGTTGAGGAGCATAAGAATCCACAGAGAGGTTCAGACATACATTTTTGGGACACCTCTTTATTTTGGACTAAATTATATATACACTTCTTTATTTCGGATTAAAGTAGACATTTCTTGAAATCTTACATTTTCTCACATTTTGCAATCTTGTTGACGCATGGATCGGGACAGCCAGCATGTAACAGGATGTATGCGGCTAACCCCTTCCGCTGGTAATTCTCTAGGAATAACTTGGGGAATAATAGTTACATCAACTTCCTCAAGCCTAGGTGCAGATTTGCACATCACCCAGAGGATGTGCGTCAGATAGAATGTTCTAGAAAATCCTGCTTTGCTTAGTAATCCCACAGGGGATGACCCACAAGAAGTCACAAACTATATAAAGGCTCACAGAGTCAGGGTTTGGTGTGATGGTCCTTGCTAGTATTGCCTTCGATGGTGTGTATTCATCCTGGTTGCTCTGGCCGAGGTTATCACTCCGAAACTACGTAACTCCTGGGCCATCCTCTTTCCCGGCTCAACGGTTCGCCCTGGGCCAACTTCTCTGGCTGCCTAAACAACTCAACAGTAATCGTGTCTACCCAACAAGGTAAGTCCCTTATGGGAATTTATTGTATGCTTATCTTAGACATGTTTGGTCAAACCATACTAGCTAAAATACGTGATTAATAAAATGGACCATTCCGTAAAGCTGAGTGCTCATTACCATCTAATGGTGAAACCCCCCTGTTATCATCTAGCAATAGCCTAGAGTAAGGTGACACTATTAAGTGCAGAAAAATGTAATGGTTGTTAAGATGTTTCTAACTGAATATACAAAACTGCTATTATATAACCAGCAATTAAACCGGTCTGGATGAATGGGTCAAATTTGTTGTTGCACCAAGAAATCTAATATCGAAATTATACAGAATTTTCAAAATAAAGTGCTATGTGCAGTTTTCAATGCAGCATAGTGTATTAGGAATGACAACATCCATAGATTGAACATGGATACTGTCAATGAAGTAAGAACTATAATTTGTATTTTAAGAATAATACTAGAACATTGTCTAGAATAGAACTCAGGATTGTGTACCTTAATCATATATTTCAAAAAAGCTTTTGCCTCTGTAAAATATGAAAACATGTGGAAAACCCTGGAAAATAATAGAATGCCAGAGAAAATTGTGAGATTAATTAAAGCTTTATGGCAATTATAAATATAAAGTAATTCACAATGGCTGTATCTCAGAACCTTTCAAAACTATTACAGGACTTAAGCAAGGCTGTATCCCATCACTCATTATCTTCACAATAATGATGGATAAAATGAGAAAAGCAATAGAAGGGAAAGGAGATACAGTCATTGGGAACTTTTAGATAGACTGGAAGATACAGAATTTGGTGATGAGCAGAGATAAGAGGACTTATTATAAACAAAATAAAAATAAAAAATATGAGAATAAATAGTCAGAATAAAGAATTAATTCCTCTCAATAACATAAATGTTGTGGAAGTAGGTTGCCTTACTTCATGGTAGCATGATATCAAAATCTGGCTGCATAAGAAAGGAAAATGGTGTCTTTGTTAAACTATATCCTATTTGGAAAAGCAGAATTAAAGTACAGTGTCAAAATTAAGGATTTTCAGCATAAATGTGAAGTCATTTCTTTTATATGGCTCAAATTCTGGATATAAACACAAAAGCCAAAAATAATATCAAATGAATGAACATATATATATTTAGTAGTGATTAATGCCCATACTTACAGCCTATTGCACCACATGCGGTGGACACAATGATGATACATTAAATGAAATGATAATTGGGAAAGGAAATTTGGGAAGGAAACATTCCAGGCCTAAGTTTAGGGTACCTCCCCAGCATTTGCCAATTATGAGGACTGAGGAAAACCTGGAGAAAACCTGTCAGGGAGGACAGACTGGTGGGATTTGAACTTCAGACCTCCTGTTCACAAGTCTATAACTCAACAACCTCAGCTATCCATGTTGGTAGGAAATGTTCCAGGCCTAGGTTTAGGGTACCTCCCTGGCATTTGTCACTTATGAGGACTGAAGAAAACCAAGAAGAGCCTTCAGTCAGGGAGGATGGTCCAGGCAAGATTTGAACCACAGACTTCCCATTCACGAGTCCTTGCCTTAACGGCCTCAGCTGCACATGCCAGCATGCTATTAATATAATGGACCAAAAACTCACTGATATCCATAGAAATGAGAATGAAATATCAGTATATGAATGTATTTCTGATCTTAGCCTCCACCCTGGCCCCCAAAATAATCCTTCAAATTCTAGAAATGTTATATAGACTGTAAAAAATCTTTTAGGGGTGAAACATTATCCAAAAGGTTGAGTCATGTTTATATAAGCACAGTAAATGAAATGTTAAACTTCTGTATCCTCTCTTTGGTTCTGTATTAATTTAATACCATATAGTCTCCACAATTTTCACATGAAGCAAAAAAGGAATGCCCGACATTTATGTTCAATGAAATAGAGAGATACCGCTCGCCTCCCACCGAGGCGGCCCGGGTTCAATCCCAGGGACCTGCATGTGGGATTTGTGGTGGACGAAGCGGCGTCTGGGCAGGTTTTCTCCGGGTTCTCCGGTTTCCCCCGCCATTCATTCCACCAACTGCTCCATCATCACCTTTCCTTTCATCCATTTCACCAACATTTCGTTTCATTTACTTCCTTCATCCCATACCAGGCATCGGGCTGATCACCCTTCCTGGATGCTCTGTCTGATCCATGAGTGTCTGCTCCTCGACGGGCCTCTGACCCCAGGCACCCGCTTGTAAGTCCTGGGGGGTGTAAGTCCTACATAAGAGGAGGGTAAACAGATAATGAAGAAGAAGAAATAGAGAGATGAAACTGGCAGATATAGAGATTCCTTACACCCCTAAGCACAAATTTAAACATTTTGGACATGGCATATAGTCCATAACCACCAAGAAAAACATTAGGCTGTTATTAATTGTAAATATCAGTTTAATAATTTCTGGCATTATGCTGGTCACAATTTTCGCTCTTTATACATTTCTTATATATTAATAATGGGCTTAATTAACAATTCCGGAATGTTCTAGCACAACATTCTTCACTCCTCTTGTCAAAGGGGTTAAATCTGAGCTCTGATGCAGCTCTGGTCTCAGCATCCCTAAAATGCATGGATTTGACAACAATGTTCTCTTCCTTCTCCATTTTAATGTTCTGACTCTTCACCTCCATCCTTTGGGCTGCATAACCTCCACAGCATTTTTTCCTGGTTTTCAGGTAATAAGTGCGCCAATTTTTGTTGAAATGTCATTAGTTTGGGAGGAAAGTGGCCCAATCCATACTCCTTCTTCACCTTTAAGGTTTTAACCTCTTACCTCCTCCCCTAAGGAATGTGTAACCCCCCACAATATTTTTGCTAAGGTAGTACGTGTGTAAGTTTAGTTGAAATTGGCTCACTGATTTGGAAGGAGATGTGGAACACACATACAAACTTATTTATGTGTGACCCAGTCAAGGAATCCACTAGTTAAGTTACAAATCATATTTTTACAGGAGAGTAAAAAGTAGTGATTCAGGCCGAAAATGTCCATTTTAAGATTTTAGCACCTTATGTTGGATTGATCTGTGAACTTCCTGATGGACTAGTTTCCAATCTTGAAACAATGCTGCTCATGTATGAAAACTGCATTAGCTATACCATTGCATATATTGGGCAGATGGTTTTCGATATATGCAGTAACAAATGTTTAAACCCCTTTCAAACTGTGTTATCCCTTTCAGACCAGACACACTGTAGTGCAAAAGAAAAAATTTTTTCCTACAGATCATGCCATATGATACTGAAAAAAACGTGGAAAAATATTTATGATAGGGTGAGTCAAAAAGGTACCAGCATAATTGTGTCAGTTACGCTTTATTTGAGAAGCATATACCTGCATTAGCGAATCCTCATAAATGTGTGTCAGGCTTATCTCACAGAGATATTAATAGCAAAAGACATGTAAAGCATTATGTAACATGGTGAGTGGGTTCGTTTTTAACTCACATCACATCTGCGCTTGGGTTTTTACTAAGAAGTGCTTTTGGAAGACTTTCTCCCATCCTCAGCTGAAGAACGACTCGTTCTTCAGCTGAGGATGGGAGAAAGCCTTCTTCAAAAGTGCTTCTTAGTAGTATATCAGATCATGGGCCTGCCTGGCAGTGATTTGTTTACTCCAAATCTCAAGATGAGCCCTCGCCCTGAGCTAGGTTATACCATACTTGACGTTACTAGCCGACACTCCACAGAAGGGCTGAGGTCCAATAAAATCGAGCCCCAATTCCCTCTTTGCAAGAGTGTCTGCCATCTCATTTCCTCTAATACCAAGCAGGCCCAGGAATTCAAAGAAGTGTAACCAGGCAGCTGGTACATAATCTATCCAACATCCTCTGGCATTGCCACGCCAATCTAGATGTGGTTTTAACAGCCCTAAGGACTCTCAAAACTGCCATACTATCCAAGCAGATGTACACATCCGCTCATCCACATGGCATACTATAAATATGCATAGTGCAGGCTAAGATCACATAGACCTCAGCCTGGAAAACCATGATCACCTGACCAAGGGGAATGACAAGCCTAGTTCTAAGAACACAGGTCCAGCCCCATCCTGCCCCCAAGGCGGGAACTGTCCGTGAACCATGTCCTGCCCCCTGCCTTCAGGAGAGACCCAGTCTCTGGGAGCCACTCTCCCCGGAAGGTATTACCACAGCACAGGATGGACTTAGGTTATACCTAATCCCCATGAAATCCCCAATCATCTGGTTTATAAGACACTTCTCCTGTAATCCAGAAAGGATCAGTGAGTGCCCTTTGTGGGGTAACTTAAAACACCATCCCCTTTAGTCCAAAGGTGGTGCGCATTCATCCTGTGCAAAGGTGGACTGAGGAGTCATCCGTACAACCCGTTATCATTATACATGCCAATCTTTGGAGTGAATTCAGTTTGGCAGGCACTACCTTCACATGAGAGGCAGGCCGCCAAACTAGCGCAACATAAGATATTGATGGTCTTATAACAAAGGTGTATAGCCATTTGACCACCCTGGGTCTCAGGCCCCTCCTCAGTCCTATGGATCCTCGGGAGGCCCACAAAGCATTGTACGCCTTCTTAACTTGGTATTCAACATGCTTTTTCCAGCTCAGACCCACATCCAGAATGACTCCTAGATACTTGACCACTCTGGAAAGCTTCAACTTCTTCCCAAACAGCTGGGGCTCTATCAAACCTGGCCTCCTCCTCCTCCTCCTCCTCCTCCTCCTCCTCCTCCTCCTCCTCCTCCTCCTCGTGAAGATCATTATTTCAGTTAACAGACAAGTCCGTTTCTCTACATCATACCTCTAGAGCCTGGGGAGCCCTGCATGGGCTCCAAAACAGTACTCAGGAATTTTCCACTTGCTACAGGCATATGTCATCAGCATAGCCTTGAGCATGATTCCCCTACTGTTGTCTGACCAGCAGTACATCTACCACCAGACACCACAGGCTAAGTGACAAAACTCCCCCTTGTGGGCAGCCCCGGGGCACTGTTGCTCTAAAGACTCACTCCCCAGGGTTTCCACAGCCTGCCAGCCTTCCAAGGAGGTCATAATCCAGTCCATGACTACCGGACTAACTCTCCTGCTCTCCACACATTTCCGAATAGTACCTAAAGTCGTATTATTAAAGGCACCTTCAATGTCCAGGAAAATTGGGATGGCGAGTTCTCCACAGTCCAGTGCCCTCTCCAATCTCACCACAAGCTGAAATGGAGTGCTGTATCCATAGATTTACCCGGCCAGTAGGCATACTGATGATGGTGTACGAGTCTATCCACCAGTACCCCATCCTTCAAATATCTATCCACCAGTCTTTCCAGTCTTTAAAAGAAAGGATGTTAGACTGATAGGGTGAAAATTCGTATGCCTATGGTAGGATTGCCTAACCGGCTCAGGTATAAACACCACTATGGCCTGCCTCCAGAGATGAAAAATATGCCTCACAGCCAGACAGGCCCTGAATATTCTAAGTGGCATAAAATGATCTCCCAACTGTCCTGTAGCAGAGCCAGGAAGACCTCATCCACACCTGTGCTTTCATAGGGTTCAAAAGTGTAAAACTAACAATATCGATGACCACTGGCCAGCCTTCTCGCAAAAGCGGCATGCCCTATCCAAGTTTGGTTCTTGATTTATAATGCAACTCTCCAGAAAGTGGGTCTCAAGAAACAGCCTCAGTTTCCCCTTTCGACTGTGTCATAGAACCGGAGGGGTCCTCAAATGAGACCAGAGTTTCTGCAAGAAAGCAGCACTCGACTGATTCTGTACTTTATCACAATATTCCTTGGAGGCCTTCCTGATTTCTTTTTTATAAGTTCTTTGGAACTCCTTATAGGAGTTCCAATTTGCCTGACACTTGTTGGCCCTATACACATTGTATAGCCTTCATATCTCTTTCCTGATGGATCTTAAAAAATAATTCTATCTGAATTTATCTTTAGCCTGAACCTCGTGTACAAGGGGGCAGTTTCTTTCATAGGACTACACTGTGTTCACGAAAAACCCCACGTACCCCTCCAGGTCCCCTGCATTTCTTAGCTTGATCTCGGATCCATTCCTCAGCCTGCCTTTCAGGATCCTTCTAAAAAAGTCTCAACTTGTCCTCCTAGGGTTTCTGTACAGGCAGTCCCTTCCTTTTCCCTCCAGGCCAAAGCATGTGTGTCTATGGCCAGACATAGAAGGTTCCAAACAAACCCTCCCATCCATAATCTCCTCTAGTATTCCAAAGGACACTAGTGACAAGTCTTGACCTCCTCCCTTTGATAATTCACAAAAGTTGATATGTCCCCTTGGTTGGCAACCTCGAGGTCTGTAGAACTCAAGATACTCGAGCAGCTTCTCTCCTCTCTCATTGATGTCTGTGCTACCTCAAACATATGATGGGCATTGGAGTCAAAGCCAATCAGCAGATTAAGGTCTCTATCCTTGCAATAAGCAACAAGGTCTTTGAGCTCCTAGGTGGCAATTCCTCGGAGTCATAACGAAAACAGGCCGAGCATACTACCACCTGACGTGGCACTCCACCCTCCTACCTCACTAGGACTGCTGCCAGGTTTTGGGTAAGAAATCCCAGCCCAGGTGTTGCCGAGTCTTGTAAGGACACCATGCTCTAGGTTTTACTTCAGACAAAGTGCTGAAGACAGTAAAACCTTTTATATTTAGCCCCAACGTAAGACCCTGCAGAAGCCAAGGTTCCTGCATCATGGCAACATCTATTTTATACCTTGTTACATTACTCGAGAGAACTCCTAAGACAGTAATACTGCATTGCAGGTTAACCTGAATGAATGAAATCACCATAGTTTAACCTGCCCCACTTGAACACTCAGAGTTCCAAAAGGACCAGGACCTGGCCTAGTCATGGCTTCTGCATGGTCCCTATTTCTAGGGACATCAGCTGCCCCCATGATCCTGGCCAGTAGCCTAATCCTCCTTCCCCTCCTCTTTGGATATGGGGCCTGCTTCTCCACATCTCCGGAAGTTGCAGATCCTATCTCCTTTACTTTAGTTTTGGTAACAGGATCCCCTTCTGAGGGCCCAACCACTCAACTTTAGTTTTAAAACTCTCGGGGTCCCCTGATAAGGAGCCCTCCTGTTTAGTGGAACTTATAACTACGATCATTCCCAGGATTAGCTGGGGATAACTCAGGTCTGCCCAGACATAACCCCAAATGCCTGGGTAAGACAATATACTCTGAGAGGTCGTCATATATCTCAGAGGCTCCGTTTGTGACACATCTCCCATGTGCCATGCACCCCATCAGCATGGAAACACCTTCGGGTTGGGACTAAAGGTAAGCTGCTTCTTCATCTGTCATCTACCCTGTGGCCACTCAGGCATGAGTAACTCTTCCAGTACAGCCCACAGAATCGCAGATACATGGAAGCCTCCCCACCAGCTTCAACATCAAGCAGCTTCTGGGGTGGGGGGGGGGGAGTGAAGGAACAAACGATACTATAATTTACATACTCTGGCTATTTTCATTATCATATATTATGTTTAAAAATGTTTTGAAAATGACACCAATTGTTTAGCTTTTTTCTGTGCAGAATTTTCAAAATTTAAATGGAGTTATATGAGCAGATTTTTTTGTGTGATAACTGAAAATGTCATAGGAATAGTATTTAAACTCGTGGAGAAATAAGGTTGTGGAGTCCTGAAAATGAAGGCATTTAAGAGGAAATTCAGCAAAAGAATCAATTACGCATAGCTTCCAAATTATTTTCTTCCATCAGATCAAAACAGATTCTGGTCAAACTTTCAAGTATTATGCAAAAGGATTTGCTCTGTCAAATCCATGAAAGCTAATTCTGAAAATACTGCACATAGAAAGGTGGAAAATTTGGAGCAAATGAATGACACTATTTATTTCTTTGTACATACTTAAAGCTCTGATATACAAGCACTATTTGAGGCTTGGGAAGTGAATAAAATGAAGGATGAAACTTATTCTGATTTAGAATGTGGTGTGGATTAGAAATTGCCATCAGGAATCTATTCATATTTTGTTAATAGCATCTGACTGTAATATCAGTGTGCCCTAGTATTCACAAGTCTTTGGATATACAATTTCTTTGCTTACTAATTGATTATGTTTAGCTCTTTTATACAGTTTCCCTCTGCGTAGGTGCCAATGGTAGGAATGCAAGGTAAGAGAATGTGTGTACTAATACCTGAAACAATCACAGTCTTTTTATTATGTCAAGTACAAAAGCAGATATATTCTAGGCTTTTAACATTAGTACCAATATATACAAGATTTACATTTTTAAAGCAGAGAACCATATCAAATTCATTTGTAGTCTACAGAGTAAAATACTGGCTGTTTCATCTCCTTCTTCATGTGCGGTATTCCAGGAACCAATAAACGTGGATCCAAGATTGGCAAGCGTGGACACTGCAAAATAAATGCACATGTAAGAAAAATTGTTATGAATGCTTACACATGTTTCTTTGTTAACTGGACAGTTAAAATTAATTTCTGAAGTACATGGAATTATTCAGCAAATCTTGCAGGATTTATCACTATTAAGTTCCTGCAATGATGGAATAATATGAATTGAGAAAGGCACTTGTAAACCTTCACTCATTAACCTGAAGTTTATAATGTAAATCACAGTCAATTAAGATACGTTAACATATGTACCTTGTATAGTAGAATATTTAGCAATAAACCATTAAAAACTCTCTTGATCCCCCAACATGTATTCAAATTAACTGATTTGCCATTATACATACACTTATTTTTGCAACATAAAAGGAATATCACATATATTATCACATAGGGAGTTACAAATAATGTCTTTCCTAATGCACATGCAAAGCATTCATTCTGATTAGTTCATTAATTATTTGAAATTACAGCAAATTACCTGTTAAAGTTTTCCTTTATTACACTTCAGTTTCAAGTTTCCTTTTAATAAATACATTACTGTATGTAAAATTTGGCTTCCCTGTTCTAAGTGCACAGTGGCACAAAAATGAAATCTGGGAGCAGAAACTATGTACAGTCTCACCCGCAGATAGGAAGAATATAACATCAATAAAGTTAATCCAACATCAATACCTCTTCTACTATGCTCTATGGTTGATCAATTTACAAAACATTCTCTTGTGATTAGTTGTCAAAGAAGAAACTATTTTTTCTTCTTGCTTTTCTTTCATCTTGGTTTCAACTTATAGCAATGGGTGATTAATATTACTTATAGGAATTGGAGTTAGTGGCTGAACAACATTTCTTACATATAGCTCATGGCCTATCTCAGTGGTGTGCAAAGTTTGTTAATACAGCGATTCACTGAATCTTCTCGTAACAACCTTCCCTTTACAGTTAGTTTTTTTTAAACTAAATTGATAAATGGCAACAGTCTGCTTTTCTGCTTAACTTGTAATTACTCTTCTAAGGATAAACATGAAATGTTTAATTTTTTTTTTTAGTTCAACACGGTTCATTTTCCAGGAGTGTTGCCGCCCCATGCAATAATTGCAAATGCCACCCCCTCATGCATTCAGACAACAAATTATCTGCAATGTCAATCCTCCATAACTCCTCATTCTCATACAAAGTAAATATATATTTGCAGGGATATCAATAAATAAAACTCAAGAAGAGATATATGTGGTGAAATGAGATTGTTTTAAGTTAAAGATAAAACACGCAATATTATACAATAAAAGTGCTCAATATTTTGGATTCACCCCTTCATCAAAGAGTTTAAAAGATGAAAAACACACACAAAATGAATACACACTTGACAGTTGACTGCACTAGTGAACATATTTGGGCCTGGCCTTGTTTTCATTTATAAGCAACAGAGGTTAATAAGTTCCCCTTATTTTATTGTAATGTAAAATGCCACATTATACAAGTGAGCATTCTTACCATTTGTACTTTAGTGTTACTGTTAGTGTGCATTTATCTATTTAGGCCATGTGCTATGGGGCACTGTCCTTAACAATAACACGGAATGTTAAGGAGTAACTGATCTTTAATCCATTTGTAGAAATGATCATGGTTAATGTCTTCATGGTAATCCCAAGATCTCGAATTGAAGTGCAGTAGTTGATCATAAAAAATTAGATGTTCCAGTAAGGAGACAATAACAAAGTCCAGCGTATAACTTCATAGAACTTTCAATTCTGTCATCAGCCCTCTGATACGGTATGACTGGCATTTTAACCATATTTCTGTTTCCCTCAAATTCTTATTTTGTATTTACCTTAAAAATAATGTTCTTAGGGCTTCAATATTGGAGCTTTTGAGGATATTTTTCTCTTATTTATTGTCTTGAACTCAAATCTGAGATCATGGTGGACCTCGTTCAAAGAGCTAAAGTTTCCCTAAAATAGCTCTGCTTCTTTAAGTGAAGAAATAAGTTTGCATGTGGTAGGATGCTCATATATATTACATTAAACACAAAACTATGCCATAGTAGAGTTGTGGGGGAAACTAGCTTGGCTGAGGGGATGCTAAACATATTACTTCACATTTTAAACTTAAAAGGATTATATAGTTAAAAACTGATGGGAAGGTCTCACACTGGATCAGGCATCACAAAGTATAAGAGTTAAAAGCTCAAATCAAAATGGATTACATTTATTAAGAGAGCATAACACTTATAATTTCAATGGTTGTTTCATCCTGGTGGCAACTTCCAAGATGGCAGCCCAAGAGTGGATGAGCACACAAGTCTTCTTCCCACAAAGAGAGCTGACTAACTGCTTCAAGGGAAACAAGTGTAAGAACATATATGTCATCCGCACATATGCAGAGACTGGGTTCTCGAGCAAACGCTTCGAGTAAATTCTAACTGCCTTTCATGACTCAGCTAACTAGAATTCGTTACACATCCACAGATTTAATGACAATACTTAGACCTATTTCCCTAACTGCTAAATTATAATATACACTAATAAAAAAACCTATATGCTACATGCCATTTCATAGATATTTTGGTCTCTTTGTTATTATTAAGCAGACAACACTTGTGGCATATCTTTTTGGAAGACTCAATGACCCAAGCTAAACAGTACAGCATCCATTTCTTAAGAACCTCTCCTTATTATGATCCTACTGGCCCTTACAGATTGTAGTTCTTTTATTTTTTTGCTCTTTTGAGGAACAGAACCAAGGGTGATGTGCATAGTCGCATGTTGCGAATTCTCATCTAATTTTGAAATTATCATATAAAGTCTTTTTCAGGAACATTTTGTATACTAGAAAATGTGGACTTAAATTTTCAGACAAGGTCATTGACCTTGTGTCAGCTGATGTCTTCAGTATAGTACTTTTGTGTCTTTCTTTCTTTCTTTTTTTTTTTTTTTTTTCTTTTTTTTTTTTTTCCATGTGTTAGTAGAAACACGTCTCCAGTTCAGGATGAGTCAAGAAAGTATAAAGGCTGGTTCACAACCAACGAGAACGGTAACCAGAACGAGAACGGGAAAGCTGAAATACATGTATTCAAATGGGAGTGTCCACAACCGACGGGAAGCCTTCCCGGGCCCCGGGAATGGGAAGAAGAGTTGCCTAACTTTTAACTTTCTCGTTCTCGTTCCCGGGCACAGCATATTAGATCCCTATTGTGCATATTAAGACTCTTCACTCTAGAGGTTATTCTAAGCGGCCGTGACATGAAACAGCCACTAGTGCTCTCTATAGTCGCATGCTGGAAACATGAAACTGGAAGGAATTAGTAGTAAATGTGCTTCCTAACCTCATCCCGACACCCGCAAATCTAATCAACGTTGGTTCCTCTGGAGAAGGGATCATTTGTAGTTTGTTTATATGCAACTCAAAACTGGCTATTACCTAAAAAACAATGGCAAAAGCTACAAAGAACAGCTAAATCCGGTGGAAATGAAAAAAGAATAAACAATTTTAATGTAATTTTATGCCATTAAACAAAGGAATGAAAGTTTGGCATAAGTAGAGGGATTGGAAATGTAATGAATATGCATTTAGATAATGTTTACTCTATCGAATTTTGACGTTGGCTTGGCTAAATTGGAAGTAGGTGAAAAAATGTCATTGGTCAGTTAAAAACAAATGAAATCGCAATGTGCAAAATTGACTTTCACTTTGTGATCGATATGCATTCCCGTTCTCGTTACCGGACTGTTGTGAATCAAAATTTCTTGCTTCCCGTTCTCGTTTCCGTTCTGGTTACCGTTACCGGGTGGTTGTGAACCAGCCTTAAGTGATAAATTTCTGTATTTTGTAATAAGCTAAGAAGCCAAATTTGCACTCATATCATGTATTTCAATGCCCATAGCAATGCAGCAGCCAAAGATTTATGATCTTCCACTGTAATATTTACAGAAAAAAAAGTGTGTTAAATCTGTCAAATATGTGCTTAAATATTACTTTTAAATCGGAAGACATAGTGAAAAGGTTAAATATAATATATAGAAGTGGTTGCAAATATAGTGAAATTGTACTTTTTCTTTACTGAAGTTTTGTTTCATGATCATTTGTCAATTGTACAGAATGGTCCAGTGCTGAAGTATTTTTCTGTTTAACAATACAGTTTAATTTTACAGGAACTAAATGGACACTAATAATTTTCTTTTTATAGAAGTATGATATAATAATTCTGGTTGCTTGATGATTTTGCAAGTAACGCGTTACTTAGTAGTGCACTTTCTTTCGTTATATGCAGGAAGTTTGTGTGAAATTTTTTTTTTGGTTGTTCCTGGGAATGTCGGCAATGCAAGAAGGCCCACACTATATCAGATGAGGGTCTAGTAAGTGCACCAGTGAAGGACTTTATTATGACAGAAGATGTATATGTATACATAGTAAGTGCTTATACTCTCATCACTGTATATGTATGTAAGGGCATATTTTCTGTTAAGTTAGTGTACATTTGGATATGTTGGCATGTAAAGTCACCATGTTTTACGACCTTCATCTGATTCCTTTTGTATAAGTCATGTTGCAGATTTGTTCATGAGCCTCACCTTGCTTACAAGAAAATTAGGAAGAATACATGCAGATATACAGATATTTAGGAAAACAAACAAATCAGTATTTGAGGTCATGTTTATAAAACTGTATCACATTTTAGAATTTTTGTTGTGTATGATTGCATCGTGTAATGGGGTTAGGTTATTGTTACTTTTTTTTATTGAGTGGATTAATTGCTTACGTGCCATGTACTGTTTCATTTTTTTTTATTCTTCTGACAAGTAACTTTATTTTATTTTTTTATTTATTTTAGGGGTATGCTTTGACAGTTTATACAAATATGTGTTTAATTGTTTGGTAGTCCAAATACCAATGCAGGCTTATTTTGTTACTTCAGTATGTTGATGGAATGATGTTCCACTGAAATAGCATGTTGTTTTTTTTTGAGGGGTGGGCTTTGGTTTGGTTTGCTTTGTGTTTCATGATTTGTGCCATACCTTTGTACCATGTGAAAACTGAAGTTGTTAGATGTGAGTTTATGTGGTTGCCATACTGGGCTCATTGATCTTAATCTAGAAGTGAAAGGTCTTTGCGCTTTAAGGTTCAGGAAGGTGTGGGCATATGCTCCTGATGCTCGGGTGATGTATGAATGAATGCATTTTCATAAGCTTATTGTTAAATTGAGGTGACTTATTTTTAATTTATTACTTTGTATTTTATATGACTTATGTTTCAGAATGTCCTCCATCACTTGACACTGTTAATGGAAATTGTAAAAAAGAAAGAGAGAAAAAAGATTATGCATATTCAACAACACCATGCATACATGAATAATCTTCTATTCCACTTACGGACACAAATATGTGTAATTATGGTGTCATAGAATTTGGTCTGAATGCAGTATGTTGAATTTATTTATATAGCATTAAGTATTTTGATTTTGTAGCTAGCACCAGACTACTTGGAGAATGATATTTCCCCCCCCCCCTCCCGGATTTGTAGAAATTTGTAGTATATGTATTGTATGCATGGCGTGTGTGTGTATAACTCTGTATATATTTTAGAATAAGATATCAGCTGATTTTAGTATGGAACCCATAATGTTTGATTACATTTGATTTTTATGTGCATAATTATGATGTATTTTATGGATCATGGTAAATTTTGTTTTTGTAATTCACTATTGCTGTGATGATAATCCTCTATTGTGTCATGTAATTGTCAATGTATGATTATCTTATAAATCTCTCAGTATGAGGCATAAGAGCTTGCTTATTAAAGTATTTTGCTGTTTCTATTCACTTATTATTTATGAAAAATGTTGTAGAAAGCTCGAGCTAACTGGACAACCTGACTGTAGACAGGAACAGTCCAAAGACTCAGCTGGCCTCTTGTATTCGCACCTCCCACGAACCAGATCAGCACACCTTGCCCAAAGATGCCAGTTGTCGAGGCTAACCAGAGCCAGTGGTTGCCTCATCAATACATCAACTCATTGCCTGTTGGGCAAAGGGCTCACCCAACAGCACAGGATTTAAATATTATGGTGGTGCGCAAGGCCATCCATGATCTCCAGGTGTTGGCGTGAGAGATGAAATGAACAATACCTTTCTACAGTAAGATTTGGCATTCGGCATTATATCAATGACAAACGTGTTAATTTTTGTTTTCATAGGTCAGCGTGCAATGTTACTGGGAAATGTGCTAAATCCATTTACATAAACATTTATCAAAATAATGTGAAAAGAATAATTGCTCAAGCCGAAACAAACAAGGAAACACAACATTTGATATTTTAATAATTTTATATAGTCACCATAAAACACATGTATGTCATTTCTTTTTGCTGGACTGCATCACACTGGAACTACTGTATTTTATTGGCCTCATTGTATTTCCTTGTATATAGCTGTTATTGTACTTTTTTTTGCTTTCTCTTAATTGATGAGGTCATCGATTATGGTGGTCCAGGGGAGAAGTAGCATATAGGTAAGTATTGACGTTAAATCCATTGATGTAACAAATTCTAAGTGAGCTGAGTCATGAAAGGACTTGAATTTACTCAAAGTGATGCTCAAAAAGCCAGTCTCTGTGCAGGCATGGATGGCATGTTATGTTCTTATACTGGTTTCCCTCAAAGGAGTCAGTCAGCTCTCTTTGTGGGAAGAAGTCATGTGTGCTCATCTACCCTCAGGCTGCCATCTTGGAAGTTGTCACTAGGATGAAACGATCTTTCAAATTGCAAGTGTTATACTCTTAATAAATGTAATCCATTCTGATTTCAGCTTTTAGCTCTTATTCTTTGTGATGCCTGATCCAGCATGATTACTTCCCATCAGTTTTAGCTATGTGATCCCTTTAAGTTTGAAATGTGAAGTAATAGTTGTTTAACATCCTCTCAGCTAAGCGAGTTTCCCCCACAGTTGCACTACGACATGGTTTTGTGTTTAATATAATACGTGATTTTGTGCCTTAATGTAACATAGAATACAAATAAGATACATGATTTACATGAAGGAAGTGACTTTTAAGTTTATGTCTTACATTACTAAAAGAGCATGCCCAGCACAGTGGATTACTAGAGGTCATTAGTGGTGCAATCACATTTTAAATCTGCATGCTATGCATTTTGTTGCAGACCAGTGAAGGGAGATCATGATCGTGATGAAGCATAGACACAGAGATAAAATCTGGTCTATCATAGCACTGCATGCCAATTAGCAAGGTACATTCAGGCTGTACCCTTAAGTTACAATATAAATGCTTTGTCATGTCCATAATGATAACCTGTAACACTTTGAATCTGCCCACAAAGCGGTAAAAATGCCTCCTTTGCTGTTAAGTCATAAAGAAGCCTCCATTCCTGTATATTTTAAGAGCAAACTGTTAAAGTTGGTAAATATGTACACATGTTAAATGGTACCAAAGAACATCACTTCCAAAAGATTAAAAACAGAAGCATTATTAACAGTGAAGTATTCATCATGTTGTAGATTTGAGTCACACTTTTTTACACTCACCTTCACTAATTAAACTTACATAAAACAGGAAACGTTTTCGAGGGCATTCGTCCTCATCGTCAGCGACTGGGTGACTAAGGGTTGCTTTCTCCCGTGCCCTCTTCTTCCTCATCCTGCGAATTCTGACCCTGTTGCTATCTGGTGTTGGGGGCACAAAGTTTTAACACCTTGCTTACAGGTGGGATTTCAAAATTAATGACGTTGTTGCTGTTTTTGATGATGTGTATTTTTTCCCAGATGTTCAATTCTATTGGTGTGGTGAGGGGTTTTAACAACTTTATACTTTGGCCAATGTTGTGGTTTTCTGTCCAAAAATGGTGTGATACAGCGGATTTCTCTATTTGTTTTAGTTTTATGTTTCTTTGGCGTTCCTTAAGTCTGGTTTCCAAGTTTCTTTTAGTTTTTCCTATGTAGTATTTCTCACATTCCTCACAATTGATCTGGTAAATTCCGAATTTTAATGTGTTTGGGATGGTATTTTTGAGAGGTGTGTTTAGTAAGTTCTTCAAGCTGAATTTGTTCTGTGGAGCTAGTCTAATGTTAAATTTGTTGAAGATTCGTTCAAATTTTCTAAAGGCCCAAGGGTGGTATGTGAATTTCTTGTATTTCCAACAACATATAGAAAAAATAGCAGTAAGTAATGGTTTCAACTCAGATCTCATAAGCAACATGATATACAAGAAGAAAAAACTCAAGGCAATTTCACATTCCACCACTCTTACGCCTCTCTCAAACACAAATTGGAAATTTAAAATAAAGAGAGTTGAGGGTTGTTACACTACATCACTATAATATTGTGATGTAGTGTAACAACCCTCAACTCTCTTTATTTTAAATTATGACACATCACTGTTACTAGCTTCTAAATCTTCAAAATTAGTCAACAAATTGGAAATACAAGAAATTCACATACCATCCTTGGGTCTTTAGAAAATTTGAACGAATCTTCAACAAATTTAACATTAGACTAGCTCCACAGAACAAATTCAGCTTGAAGAACTTACTAAACACACCTCTCAAAAATACCATCCCAAACACATTAAAATCCGGAATTAACCAGATCAGTTGTGAGGAATGTGAGAAATACTACATAGGAAAAACTAAAAGAAACTTGGAAACCAGACTTAGGGAACACCAAAGAAACATAAAACTAAAACAAATAGAGAAATCCGCTGTATCACACCATTTTTGGACAGAAAACCACAACATTGGCCAAAGTATAAAGTTGTTAAAACCCCTCACCACACCAATAGAATTTAACATTTGGGAAAAAATACACATCGTCAAAAACAGCAACGTCATTAATTTTGAAATCCTGCCTGTAAGCAATGTGTTAAAACTTTGTGCCCCCAACACCAGATGGCAACAGGGTCAGAATTCGCAGGATGAGGAAGAAGAGAACACGGGAGAAAGCGACCCTTAGTCACCCAGTTGTTGATGATGAGGACGAATGCCCTCGAAAACGTTTCCTGTTTTATGTAACTTTAATTAGTGAAGGTGAGTGTAAAAAAGTGGCTCAATTTACATCACTTCCTAGGCTATATACAGATTTCTAGTCCATATTTTATGTTTCATACTATGAAGTATAAACCAAAACTGTCATAAGATGAGAAGCTTATAGGGAGTTGACTTTACCATTCACATCATCCATTACTGAATGCTGATACCCATTTACTGCTACTTGAGTACTGCTGGTTATCGCTAGTGGAGCAATCAAATTTTGAATCCCCCCAAAAAATTAATTCTGCAAGCTATGTAGTTTTCTTGCATTTCAGTGAAGGGGGACCATGATGGTGATAAAGGATAGTTGCACAGATAAGATCAGGTCTATCAGAGCAGTGTATATCAACTAGAACCTTACATTCAGGTGTAATCTTAAGTTAGTATGAAATCTTATGTTTATCATCAACAAATTATAATATAATGCAATAGAATTTAATGCTGTCATGTCGATGGTGAAAATTTGTATAACTTTAAATCTGCCTAAAATGCCGTAAAAATGCCTCCAGTGCCATAAAGTCATAAAAATGTTTCTGCTCCCGTAAATTTTATGGGCAAATTTTAAAAGTTGGCAAGTATACCACTGTAACTTAAATGTCTGAAATAAAAATGTGGCAAACTTCTGAAAAACATTGCAAGCTTTATTGGGAAAAGTACAACCAAAAAGTGGATATTAGTGATCGGTTTATATTTTAGAAGACTCAGATAGTGACAACAAGAAATATTTGATATTGGGGAGGAGGAAGAGGTACGCAAATTAGAAAACGGTGGCAAGAAATCTGACATTGACGCTTCCTGCTCTCTGGAAGGGATTTGCCGACCAATAACCAAGACTGGCAGAGACAATTACGGTATCTACATTTTAATGAGAACATTGATTAGGATGCTGGCTTATTACAAATGGAATGCCTGTTCTCATTTGAGTACTGGCTAATCATGATGATGACTTCAACAACTCATTCTTGTGTTTAGGCTTTAGTATCTTTAATCACTCAAAATGTAAATTCACAAAGGTAAGTAACACTAAATCATATCCCTATGGTAAAATCTCTCATGTTGATACTCTTCCTCTGTAATTAACCCATCCGCATCATTTTACGACCAGGGTTCGCATGCGCTTTTTTGGCATATGAGTCGTATGATGAGCTCAGCTCACAATACTGCATTGCTCTACATAACTACATGTAGTTTAGATTCCTTCTCACAGATGTCATTTGTATACATTTCAAACGAAGTGCTGACATGTGATGTTTGTAATTCTCACAGTATGACCTCACCAACTGTGTTTCAACCAAGGAAAACTAATTTTATTCTCCCTGTACTCGTGTCAGTAGCTATCATGGCTGTAAAAAGAATCTGTGTGGATGACGAGGAGGGTTTAAGAAAACTGATACAAAGTGTATTAGAGAGTGATAGTGAAAATGGTGCTTTTTCTGAATATAAAACAGACACTGAAGAAAGTTCTAGTGAGTGATAATGAATCTAGTGCAGAAAGCAGCGAGGAATATAATTATGAAACCAATGATGATGCACCAGGCCCCTCGAAACACGTTCATATTATGACACAGAAAAAGCAGTGTGACTGGAATTGGACTAAAACTGACAACAAGCCCGTTGAAATTAAAATGAAGTCATTATTAACAGCGGAGTTATATGATAAGTATTAACATAATTTTATTAAAAACACATGAACTCCACATATGTCAAGTAGTCAAAACGTGTTTCGAGAAGCATGCTCATCATCACTTGGTTGACTGGAGCTTGCAGCCAGAAAATCCTCAGCCAAATCATTATGTCTGTGCTGCCCTCTGTGTTCTATGGCTAAAAAACTCTTTTTAATCACCAAGAATGAGCCTTGTCTTATGAATTTTTATACCCCGCCAGTTGACGATATCGTCCAAGTAGCCATAGGACATAGAGGGCAGCACAGACATAATGACTTGGCCGAGGTTTTTCCGACTACACGCTCCAGTCCACCAACTGTGATGAGGAGCATGGTTCTCAAAACACATTTTAACTACTTGACATATGTGAAGTTGGTGTGTTTTTAGTAAAATTGTGTTAATACTTAATAAACCCATTCTCTACCCTTTTATTGCAAATAGTGGTGTTTGTAAAGACTTACTGATCAAACATGCATCACAGCTGCCATCTGCGCTTTCAATTGTTTCGGAATACATGAAACCGGTGTTTGAAAAAACGTGTTACGAAACTAAACATGCATCACAGATGCCATCTGCGCTTTCAATTGTTTTGGAATACATGAAACCACTGCTTGACAAAACGTGTTACGAAACTAATGCTTATGCAACAAGGCAGTTGAACAATCTAACAGAAAAATGGTCTAACACTGTGGCAGAAGGGCCTATATTGTTATTTTGATGTCTCAAGTGCGAAAATCATATATTTTAACTATACTGGAGCAAAAACCGATGCCATAAACCCCAATTGTAAGTAAAAAAAATTATGTTGCTCTTTATTTAGAGGAATGTTTTGAGGTCTATCACACACAACAACAGTACTAGGACAACAGTACTGGTGAGTTTATGCTTTTAATATTGTGCATGCACACAAATGTTCAGCAAAAAACTTTTACTGCTTGATTTTAAATGAGTTTTTTAAGCATTAAGTGTTACCACCCTCAGTACTAGGGGATTTAAATCTAATTTCTTGGTTAGCTGAGTAGGCATTTAAATATGGTGTGATTGGGTTAACATCCTATACTTACTGGGTCATAGACTCTCAGAGAAGATACTTGTAAAATGCAGGTGATTTAATACTTTAATTTTTATATTTTTGCTATATTTTAATACATTTTCTCATGTCCAGGGGTAAGATATAGCAATGGACTGCCAGTTTGACTATTCTGTTGCACATAATGCTGAACCTTTTGTGATAAACTTTTATTAATACTAGATACTGAAATAAAGCTGAAGAATATCAATGAATGAATCTCACACATTAACTTCACTATTGTGGTGAATTAACTTCGAAAATGTTTTGTAGGCATGTTGCCTCCATCATCAGCTGTGATGACATGCTCCAAGAAATTTAAAAGTGAGTGTTGTTTTGTATTATTAATTGACACAATTTTAACTTTGAAATGATTTTAACAACACTGCCATCAACTTCCAGTATATGAAGATGTTCAAAATAATTCACCACCAAACAGAAGTCTGAGTGTTGGATCCATTCATTGTTATTCTTGAGTATTATCATATTTTACTGTTTTTTCCCAAGCTGTATTTGGATACTAATAAAACTACCGTAACAAAGAACATAATTATGGTTTTGTTTTAAACAGGTTAACTTTATACACAGAGCAAGTTGAATTATATTGGCTTGAGCAGTGGGAGTCAACATGTGCATTGTAGTTGAGCTCAAGGTCATGAATAAACTGAAATCTCTTGAGCTTTGACGATTATTTCCGACATGATCTATTGTTGCTTAGTTTGGTACTGTTGCATTAATACATTAAGTTTTGGTCAGTATTCTGATCATGGCAGGTAGTTTAGAAAGGAGAGTGTCTTCATTGCATTAGCTGAATAAAGGAGAGAGAAAAAGTTATGATATGAACTTCAAATTATGGTATGTATTGTAATGAAAAGAAGCTAGAAACAGTGATGTGTATTGAATTTATTTAAAGGTGAGTCGAAATTGTAACACTAACATCACTTAAGTTTACTCACTTAACATGTTTCGGGAAACCGTTGTTCCCATCCTCAGAAGGTTAACTCGACTCAAGTCGAGTTAACCTTCTGAGGATGGGAACAACGGTTTCCCGAAACATGTTAAGTGAGTAAACTTAAGTGATGTTAGTGTTACAATTTCGACTCACCTTTAAATAAATTCAAATTATGGGTTTAGTGAGAGGCAAAATATACTAATAATGTACAAACTGCAATGAAGAGTTTAGGAATGCTGCTGGAAATGTAATCATACTTTGCTTTATTTTAATTTGTTACTCTATAATGTTACATATACAGTGGAATCTCGTTAGCACGTTCCTTATTAACATGTTTTCCCGTGTATTACGTTGAATTATAAAAGTCCCGGTACCAAATCACCAAATATAATAAATAATGTTTGCTTAGTGCGTTTTCCCGGTCCCGCTTACTACGTTTGAAGTTTGACGTCCTCATTCGCTGTTTTGGCCAATCCTTGATTGGTACAGTGGATGTAGGCGTTTAACACGTTCATAGTTTGACGTCCTCATTTGCTACTTTGGTCAATCCTTGGTCACGGGGTGGATATCGGCAGCCAATCACATACATGCATTTAAATATTTGTGTGACATGATTTCTGTGGGCGGGATAGAGAATGCTTTACCTTGGCGTGGTAAACGCGAACGATAGTTGCTAATGTTGAGTGATGACCAAACAACCGTAGATTGTATTTTAACTTTTCATTTACAATGAAAAAAAGAAAGTGTAGTAGGTAAATAACCAACAGTGAAAAACTGAAAATCCTTGATGTAATCGCAATCCAAATATAAAACATGTCGATATAGTGCGGAAGTTAAACATTCCTCCGTCAACCTTAAACACGATTGTTAGCAAACCTAAATTGATTGAAACTGTTTTTAAAGAAGGGAAAAATACTAAAACAAAACTTTTCTCTTGGAAAATAGGATCAGAAGAGGACCGGAACGAAATTTGTTGCATGGAAACACCTCCGTGTTCAAATCGTCTTGTATACACCAAAGATAATATCGTCTATTGTACTCGTAACACGATGCACGCTCATAATTTTTTCCTTTTTAGCAGAAATTGTTATCACGTGTGTAATAAAACACACAGCAAAACCACTATTGCCGCTTCCACAATTCGCAATTTATTTTCTCAAAAACATTCATAACCTAAAAAATCCAAGTTGACCAGAATAAAAGCTTGAATTATTTATTCTCAGGCTTTGTGTATCCAAATCCATTTAAACATATTGAATTTAACATGGAAATGCGGATCGTATTCAGTATGAAATTGTACTCAAAATCAATTTAAATTGCCCATGGAGACGTAGTAATTATTAGATTTTTATTACCTATGTTGTTAAATTGCAGATTTTGCATTTTCGTTAACACGTTTTCCCGCCTATGATGTCCAAATCCTTAGGTCCCTGCAAAAACGTACTAACGAGATTCTACTGTATATGTTACTCAATAATATTAAATGTGCCTTAATGCAAAGTTGATTATCTGAAATGGCTTGCATATGAAAACTAAAATTAGCGGGAGAATATAATGAACCATACAAAGAAATCAGTTGAAAGATTGCCATATACCTGAGCCTTTTCTCTTAGAGTTATTGCTTCAGTCATAATACTGTCCAAATGCTGCTGTCTTGTTTCCCCACTAGGATGAGTGGACAGCCATTCCAGATCAGCTTCTGCAGGGTTTTCAGTTATCATATGCATTCTTTTCCAAAAGACACTTGCTTCTCGAACATCAAAATATGCCTGAAAAATATGAATGAATGTACACATATAAACAAATAACATTGAATTTTACATGCTGTGTTACAGTTTATAACACATTCATGACCATTCAGTGGTATATTATGCTAAAAGCTATTCATGGTAACCTCTTAGTCTGCAATGATAAATAATGATCTACTGTAGGGATGATGATGACTATGATAATAATGGGAAAGTAACATTCTGCAGGCTGCATCCACTGGAAATGTATTTAGGTGAGCAGCTACACCTTAATATGGAGTGGTAAATTATTTGTTACGCATTGTAACCAACTAATGGAAAATGTTAAGTTACAGTATAACCTCAGTTATACGTTTTCAAAGGGAGATGGCTAAAATAATGCACAAATGAAAAAACATAGAGGTGAATTTCCTTATGGAACTGAACTGTCTTATTAGATTATTACTCAAAGCTAATTATGTATTATTTAATATAAGTAAGCAATAAATGAAACACAAATAATAAACATAATACAATATTTAAAGCACTTACATTCTTGCCAATACTGTTATTCATAATTCAAACCTAAAACACTTTAGACTAATGGTGCTTTACACTGGTTTAAAACATTTGTCAATTTTTTTTTATTTGATTTTTCCACATTAATACACTAGTCAAGTATATGCATTAATCACAGAAATGTTATCTTCATTTAGGTTTTGCAATGGTAGAAATTGTTGGTAACTTCTAGAGCTTGAATTGGCTAATGTGCACTGAGAACACTTTCATTATTTAAATGTACTTGTTCATCACCGTCATCATAAGATACAACTTGGAGAAGCATGGTCTTGCCCTGCCATACTGTTAACACATAGCAATAATGTGTTCTGAAAATATTGATGCCTCACCCAGCATGGCTGCTGTTTTGTGCAGCAACAGCAAGGATATAGTATACAGAAACCATGAATATTATCATCTTAATGTAGCATAAACTTAACATATAAATGAGTAAGTAATTTAATGCAATCTGCACATGGTGTCCAGAAAAATGTCATGTATTAATGAGAAAACATATAATCATAA
Source organism: Deroplatys truncata (assembly GCA_030765065.1). Lineage (NCBI taxonomy): Eukaryota > Metazoa > Arthropoda > Insecta > Mantodea > Mantidae > Deroplatys > Deroplatys truncata. The sequence continues at coordinate 654,019,192 of CM060990.1, forward strand.
ACTGTATAATTGAGCTAAATATTAATGGATAAATTTTGGTTCTTAAAAAAATAAACATACATATATTTGCAAAAAATGTAGAAGTTAATAACATGTAAGTGAGGTTCAACCATACATTTTAAATAGGCCATATGTTAAAATGGGTACTGCTATCAATGTATAAAACTTCAGTTGGGACTCTTTTCTGCAATCATATAAAATTTTGCAGAATATACCGAATATACTTGAACACATCAGCAGAGATGAAATTTCTGAGGGAGATAAAAGGATGCAATAAGTTGAAACAAATATTTAATGATGATATACAAGAAGAATTGAACATATGCGCAACATAGCATAAGAACAAAGAATATAACTGTAGTTAATACAAACATGTATCATGTTAATTACATTTGTAATCCCAAAGTTGAACCTGAATTGCATTCCTCAAGTGAAAAGCTGGTTATGTTAACTTTATGTGTAACTTTAAACATAAATTCTTTGTAAATTAACTATGAACTGAGCAAGATTCTTTTTCCAATAGACCACATCACCAACTTTTTTTTGTATGAAGCTAAACCAAAATCTACTTTACGAAGTATTTGTAAAGTATTTTAAGCAAAAATTTGAATTCAAAGTTCTTAAGACCATGGAAAATACCTTTTCTCAAATATGTTTTTCATCTTTCCACTATTTACAATGTTCCATAAGGGCTGGAAAAGATTTAAAAAGCTCAGACTTCAAATTGAATACCACTTCTATCATTTTCCTAAGCTAATTCCATTGAGTGTTTAAAGAAGTTGGTAATCACAAATTAACTTACTGATCTGCAGCTTTAGTTCTCTTTGAAGACTTAAAGCCTAGAATCACTTCTCAAAATAACTCGCACTCCTTTAGACTACTTGCAGATTTTTGCAAAGTTTATGCGAAAAACAGTGAACATATATATCTCAGGGAAATCTTCCTTTTTACTAGTGCTTGAAGGACATCTTTTTCCTCTCACATGATATGTGCACCAACATAGTTTTTGCTGATATTAGTACTCTGAAAGGCTGTTTGTTCATCACTCACATCAGTAAAACTTAAATCTCTCTTCTACATTTGTACTCTCTTACATTTAGTTATATAGGTATCTCAACATTATTGAAAGCTGGTAATACCATATGTTTCATCCTTAATGATGGCAACAAATGTAAGTGTCTTTCACCTCTCTCTTAAATTCACCAATTCTGAGATTAGAAACAGAATATATTTTATCATTCTGGACGGTAATAGACATCCCTGGAAAAAAAAAAAGAAAGAAGCTGCAGAATTTTGTAGATGATGAAGCAGTATGTCATTAATTTCTGCAAGCAAAGATAATAATTTTATACTAATTTCTTTACATGAGGATTCACTTGTCTCACTGCTAACTTGAAATTACTGTTTTTGCTGAGGCAAAGAACAAGCAGCATTAATTAAACATCCCTTAATGTACCCATTAGTTTACACCTCTTCATTGCACTTTGAAACAAAGTTGTTTTAAATGCATCCCTTTATGAACTCATTCTTTCTTTTACCAAATGTGGCTAATACAGAAGCAATAGAATTCAACTGCACTAATTCAGGGGATAATACAGACATCATTGATAAGTAGTTTGGAATAAGACACCTGTGGTCTACAGGATAATACTTTGAGGTTATGTAGAACTTATAAATGGCATGATAATACTAATTAACAGGACCCAGATTTGTATGTGAATTTTTTTTCTTCTAATATGTATATCCCTAAAACACAGTTTAATTCCGGATCAAAGCCCAACAAGTGTATATTTAAAGTTTCATTTCATATAAAAAATATGCATTTTTTTTAAAACAAGCTATATGAACAAACATTTTTTAAACTTTTCTCATAAATACATATCTTAGTACTTTTCAGGCACTGTGTAAATAAATATTGGTTAGTTAAACCAAATATCACTTCAGCAGTTGGATGGAGTATTTTAAAATGTTATTTGAGGAGGAGGGTTTTATTAAGATGAAACCAGTGGCGGATTTTGGAGTGGGATACATAGATATATTAGATAGTGAAGTAAGAGATGAGGAAGTAGTGAAACAAGTGAAGGCAATGAAAAATAATAAGGCAACAGGTATTGATGGAATTCCTCCTGAGTTTATCAAAGAATGGTGTAGTGATGCGAGTAGAGTAAAGATGTTTACAGATTTGTTTAATGTAATAAAAACTAAGGGGTATGTACCGGAAAATTGGAGGAAAGCAATAATTCATCCTATCTACAAAGGCAAGGGGAGCATTGATAAGCCCAATAATTACAGGGGAATAGCATTACTTTCAAATGTTGGTAAGATTTTTGCAGGGATTTTAGCAAATAGGATACAAAACTGGGTAGAGGAATATAATATCCTCTCGGAATTTCAAATGGATTTTCGTAAGAGGAGAAGAACAGTAGATAACTTATTCATAATTAAAACTCTGGTGGATAAGTATTTAAAAGATAAAAGGGGAACATTGTACATGGCATTTGTTGATTTGGAGAAAAAGTATGACCACATTGATTTAAATTTGTTGTGGCACAAACTCTTGAGGAAGGGAGTAAGTCAACAGATGGTGAATTTATTTAAAGCTCTATACAAGGAAAACACATTTTGTGTGAAAGTAGGAGTAGGATTGGTGACAAAAGAGGTAAACCAAAGGAAGGGGTTACGACAAGGATGTAAGCTAAGTCCAGTGTTATTTAATCTGTATATTGATAACCTCACTGAGATAGGAAGAAATAATAATTGGTTGCCTGTATTAATAAGGTATCAATTCCTGGGTTATTATTCGCTGATGATTTAGTGATAGGATCTGTTTCAACGATTGGTCTGAAGCAGTCGCTACAGCAAATTAATAAATACTGTGATGAATGGAATCTGAAAGTAAACCAAGAGATGACTCAAATTATAGTGTTTAAAAAAGGTGCCAAACTGGGCAAGTATGAAAAGTGGAAGAATGGAGAGAAGGAATATAAAGTGGTCAGAGATTGTATATACTTAGGGGTTAAAATGGATGGGGGTGGAAAATGGGAGAAACAGAAGAAACTGGTATTGGCAAAGGGGAAAGGGGCAATGTCAGCAATTAGAGGGTGTAAATATAGAATACCAGATATAAATGTTAAATGGCTAGAGAAAATATACAACACAGTAGTTGAAGCAAAAACGTTATATGAAAGTGAAATATGGGGCATAGGAGGAGGCTGGGAAGAGATAGATATGGTATACAGGAGTTTTTGTAGAGAAGTTTTAGGCCTGCCAAATGCTACAGTTAAGGAATTTGCTCTAATTGAAATGCAGAGAGTGGGGGGGAAAAGGGGTAATAATGGAAAGAGCCCTTAAATATTGGTACAGACTATTAAATTTAGAAGAGAAGAACTTGTTGAGGCAGTGTTTGGAATTTCAAGAAAGGAGCTTAAAGAAAAATGGGTGGAGTTATAGTATACAAACTATTTGGAAAATAGTGGTCTGGGAAAAATTTGGAGAAGGAGAGAAAATAATGTTAAGGGTTTTTGGAAAGAAGCTAGGCGGAGGTTTGAAGATATTGAGATACAAAATTCATTTCGTAGCATTGGGAAGAAAAGTTCCTTGGAATCATATATATTAATAAAAAATGTATGGGCTAGAGAACAGTATGTGGATAACTCAAATAAGGAACAAAGAGAAAGTATAGCCTGGGTACGAGCAGGTGTATGGAGACTAATAGGAATGCGAAATGGGTTCCCACAGAACAAGTGTCCAATATGTGGGGAAAGAGAAGATTTACAACATATTGCTTTTGATTGTAAAGGTACACAGCATTGGAGAAAGCAAGCTATAAATGGGAAATGGTTAGTAGCCTTAAGCAAGATTTTTAACAAGGATAGTAAAAAGGTAGGAGAGTACCTGTCCAAAGTAAAAAAGAGATGTGAATTAGTTTCATCATGAGATGTTAAGATATGTAATTATATTATCATTATCATAATATTAGTATTATTAGATTATTGTTTTGGTATTACTACTATTATTATTATTATTATATTATTATTTTCATATTTTATGTTATAATTAAAGAAAGTAATATGGGTAGAATATGGCAAGATAACAGCTTGGGCTGATGTATAGCCATATTCTAAGGAAGATTGCTAGCACAAATAAATAAATAAAAATATTTTTTTATAATTTCTCTATATGTACATATTTTAATACTTTCCTCATTCTCTTTACAAAGCAAAATTTTATCTCAAAAGAATTCAGTAACCACGTTATTTGATTTCTGCTGATTCAGTTACACATATGAGCCAGGGAAGTAGAGAATTCCATCTCGAGATTACATCATACATTAACCTCTTTGTTAATGCTGGCTAAGCAGTGACATAATACACTAAGTTAAGAATTCCTCCTTGTTTGCATTCTTATTTAGAATCAGTTCACTAAAGCAGTCGGATATTTTAATTATTTTGATTAGCAGTGAGAATTAAAAATGCTGAACAGGAAATTGAGCGTACATGAATGTTTGCAACAGGATGAACTAGAATTTTTACCACTGATGGGTAGATGCTATTTTGCCAGCCCTGTGTGAAATCTGTTAGTGCAGATCAACATTCCTAGGTAGTACATCATTTTTCAGGAAGTAAGCACATCAGAGTTGCATCATGTGTTTTGTCAAGGCAATTTCTTATAGGAGAATCAACACCATCTTCATCTTAAAACATATCAAAAGATTCAGAGTTTTATTCAGATTTGTGTAAATCATTTATTTTAGCTGGCATTCCCCTTTATAAGAACAACCTCAAACTCAGAAAGTTTCTTACTAAGTATATGAATGTAAGTCCTGATGAGTGGATGCTAGGAGAAAAATTATCTTCCAGAGGACTATGAAGAAATATTTAAGTCACATTAGGTCTATAATATGTGAAAAACAAAACATATGGGTCACCATTGATGAAATTACTCACACCAGAGGTAGAAAAGTAGGTGTATTCAAAAATGATGAAATCATTTCCAAATAATTTTTCTTGCTAGCCTGTATAGAAATGCCAGCTGCAAATCATGTAACAATAGCTAGGCTATTTAGAATCTTTGGAAACTTAGTGGTGAATGCTGTGAAATATCACAATGTATTGTTTCTGCTTATAGACTCCGAGGTCTATATAAAGAAAGATGCTCAACATCTTGGTGTAAGTTACCCAAATATGATTCATGTAGCATGTATCATTCACGTTTTGCAAAGAGTGTGTGAAACAATCCCAACCCTTAATCATAATGTGGACAAGTTAGTCTTGAATGGTAAAATAGAGTTTGTAATAGTGGCATCATAGACTGATACTTTCAAAAAACTTAATTCCAATCTTCATTGCCTCCTATACCAGAAGACACACATTGAGGTACCTGGTTTGATGCCAAGGTATATTATTCAGCTGATTTTGAAGCATTTACATCAGGGTTTTTTTTTTAATGGTTTAGCATCCTTTGGGCAAGTAGGTCATTTTGGACAAATGAATGAAGCTCAAATGAAGCCAGGATCCATAGAGTTTAAAGTTACCTAACAATCATCTTTTCAGGATAAGGAAAAAACCCGGAAAAAAACATTATTCGGGTAACACACTATTGAGATTTGAACTCAAGACCTCTTGAATGTGAGACAGACATGCTACCCTCACACCATGGAGGTGGGCACATCAGTAGTAAATGAACTGGACAAAAAGGTGCTTCTGCAATTGAGATTATCTAGAATTTAATATGTGGTACTAATTTAAAATGTGACTTGCCCTTCATATCTTCCAATTTTAGTTTCTTGATTCACTCAATAAACAACCTGGAAACTTCTGTTGACTTATTAGGTAATTCAGTTAAAGAAGTACAGTTTGTTGAAAAACTATTTTACAATATCTCAGATTCAAAAACAGAAGCTCTAAGAAAACATTTCAGGTTATGTTCAAGAAAAACAGTGGCTACCAACCTTCTGTAAAGTTGCTCAAATTCTAAGGCCAAAACATAAATGAACTTGAAAACATGTCAGTTGGTGATATTCTCCTCTTCACATATGCAAGGTTACATTCATTTTCTGAATACAAGGCTTTATTCCGTGACAACAAGCAAGGATTTGCAATGCACAGTATGGAGATGATATTTGTTGTGTACAGTAACTTTAATGAGAAGTTTAAATTTTAAGTTTGGGTTGCAATTAGCGAGTTCCAAAATTAGTTTTTCTAGTAAGTTACATGTTTTATTACATTTTTTTGATTTTTAATTCTATTGAAAATATTTTTCAGTTTTAGCATGTAGTTTCAGAATTTTTAGCACATACAGAATACATTTTTAAGTTTTTGGTGCACAAAAATCCCAACCTTATTAATCAGTCACTGGTGAAGCAAAGAATATGCAAAGTTTATAATCCAAAAAGCTAATTTTTTCTCAAGTAAAGGGAAAGCATTGGTTTTAACTGTTAAAATGTTGCATTTTCAAAGTTATAGAAGATGCTTTTTGCTCTTTCTGAAAGGTTTGCACGTTATGCATTACATCTGTACTTATGTAAAAAAAATTGAGTTTTATTTATGGACGCTCTTTAACTGCTGTGATCCTTAGCGTCCCATTCTATATTGGGTGTGAAACACCGGTAATTTTGCTCAGAGGCCTCTTTATCAGGCTTGATGATCTTTAACGTGCTGTAAATCTACGACACAGGACCACCGGCTTTACTTCCCTTCCGAAGGAAGCCATGCTACGCATTTTTATGCCTGAAACAATGTGTTAAGCATGTTAAACCACTCAGAGACAACTTCCGTTCTAGCATATTAGCTCAGTGATAAGCTACAAGTATTCATCAGATACCAAAATCAACCCATTCCATTAGAGGTAACAGACATTTCCATGTAACTTCACAGAGATTACAATTGTTTAAGATGAAACCCACTGTTGCCACTTGTATGTTTTTTAATAAATTACCAACACACATGCAACAAATAAAAGATATAAAACAATTTTAAAGGGAACTGAAAAAATATATGGTTCAAAGATGTTATTATTCAATAGACGAGTTTATAAATTATTAAATTTTAGTATGGTTACGCTTTTTGTAGTATATATCATTAAATTTTTCTATTAGACAAAACTGTACATATTAGCTTAAGGACAAACTTTGTAGATACATTTTCTTTGTAATAGCTTGTAAGAGTAGGATTGTATATATGTAGAACTTAATGCATTGTATTGCATAATGTAACTTCTTTTGTACTTAGCATTTTCTTGACAATGTCATGAACTCATGTAATTTTAATCAGCAGATAAATAAATTAAATTAAATGAAAAGTCCAACACACTTCCTCCTTTTGTGCATGTGTTTTCCCTACTATTTATCATATAAACAATTTTATTTTATATAGTTAACACTCAAACATGTGGTCTCTCAATGTACCAACCTCTGTACAAACACATTGCATAAAGATTAGCCAGCAAACGGAGAGGGAACAGAGCTGGTTAGAAACAGTGCAGTGCAGGTCAAACAATTCCCTGTAATATGGCCAGGCATTGAAATGAAGGTGCTCTAGTTACTTGTCTCTGGTATTTTGTAACCAATATCATAAAAGCAACCATTAAATTATTTTTTGGCCATCCCTAATGGCAAGTCATTCATTTAAACTCAGAATGGTATATAAAAACAAAGAGGATTGTGGCATGGGTAAGATAAATTCAGAAGATTTCTAGAGGTTGTGATAAAAATGTATCCCTAAACTTTACGTGCTTACTCCTTTCATGTAAAGGATGAAGACATGGTGCCTGAATATGGTCTATAAATGCTCCATTCTCATAATATATTTTCCCCACTAAACCTCTGCTTATATTGTGTACGTATGCTATTAAAAATAGGTTGGGAGAGACTGCATAAGGGAATAGAGTGTATCTGAACCCATATCAACATAACATACATCCTCTACTTAAGAGGAACATGTCCTTAATTTTTTGGAATACACTTTTGCTACATAATCTTATTTATTAAAAAAATGTAAAACCATAATACACAGGTAGTCATTGTCATAATTTTCAACATTCTTGGTAGGCAGAGAACATTTTACATAAATTACATTTTCCCTTAGTCATATAGAGCACTACTTATAGCTGGAAGGTTAAAACATATTTTAAAACCGCAATGCCATGGCAGAACTTAAATCTCTGTTCTTAAGCTTTTAAAGCCACTGCTCTATCCTTGAGGTACCATTTATAATGCACCCAAACGTGAGCTAAACTTCCCTCCCTAACGTATCTTGGTGATCTCAATTACTCTGAAATAGCATACATATGGCTAGTGTGACAGAATAATCATTGATTGTTTACAGTTTATCTAATTTATGCATTGTGACAAAAATATTACCTTGGCAGCTAGTTGAAGGCCTACTGTGTCTGCTTCAGATTCCAAACTTCTGCTAAATGGCAAATGTATAACCAGATTGGTGATATAGTTTGAAAGCCAATGGCTAACAAAGGCAGCTCCATCTGGTAGAATAGTCCATAGTAGAAACAATGGCACAAGCCATAAGAAATCTATCAAATGAGCATTGCTTATTTGCTCTGCCTGTAAAGAACAAAGTGATAAGGAATAAGTTAATGACTAAATAACATGCTTCATAATAAGGTTAGACAACAATAGAGACTATTTCTTTGCTCAAAAAATAACATTCTATCAAAATGTTTGAATCAAACACAGTAAAGTAATTCATAAAAGATACAAAATGAAAGGTGGAGTCAATTTGAACACACTTGATAGCTTCACTCACCTATTTATTATGCAAAAGATGTATAATGAGCATGAGTCAACAGACAGCTGACAATGCGAGCTCATGCTTGCAATAAATGTTCTGTATAATAAATAGGTGAGTGAAGCTATTAAGAGTGTTCAAGTTGACTCCACCTTTCATTAAGTGTCTTTTTAATAACATTCTATTAAAACAAAACACTGATGAAACTTCCCTTTCTGTTTCAACCCACGTTTCTTTTTTTTTCTTTCCCTTATTAACATACGACGGTTATCCAGCAAAGACGGACTTGAAGTACCAGAACACATGATTGATATACCACCTGTCAGCTGATTCTTATACTGTTAAGTACCCTCAATTGCCATCAGGCACTATGCTTTTCTAAACTCAACCATTCTCTGTCAATAAGTGTCTTGAACTTGATTATAGCTTGAGATGCATCTAAAGCTTCATATGGCAGAAATGTGAGAGCAATGTTATGCAATCAAGTTTTTTGTGTTATAATGAAGACTGCTTCAGAAACACTTGAAGATTTTCACAAAGTTTATGGTCAATCTACAATGTTTCCATTGGTGTAATGCCTTTAAAGATGGAAGATAGAGCTGTGAGCTGCTAGGAGGGAAGGGAGACCCCACCACCTTACCGAGGTTGCTGTTAACACTGCTGCTACATTCATATGCAAGGACTCTTGTGTGAACATTAGAGAGCTTGCAATAATGCTATTAGTTGGAAGTGCTCACACTATTTTAAAGGATCATTTGAACATGTCACAAGTGTATGTTTGATGTTTTTCCAGACTGTTGACTTCTGTTCAAAAACAGTATCAAGCTGATGTTTGCAACTTTTAGAAAAAGTGCATCCTGAAAGAGATGTTTGGTGTAAAATCAATATCACTGCTAACAAATCATGGGTTTACTGTATGACTAGGGTTTGGAACTTGGACCCGGAATGCCCTGCAATCAACTGGGGCTACAGGTAAAACAAAACAAAGCTAATACGTGTACTTGGTAACAGTACCTCTATGGTGGTAGGAGGTGTTTGTTGACAATGAATATTGGTTGCTTATGCACATGAAGTCCCAATTTCTGAGCCTTAGTTATGATCCTGAACTGAAAAGACAAGAGCATGCAGTGAGTTTAAAAGGGACAATCTTGCACCCGCCAACAAAAAACCTGTATCCAGAAATCTGCAAACAAGGCTCACATTTTCTGATTAACACAGTATGATGTACACACATCAAATCCCCTTGAGTTCAGACAGTGACTGCAGATTATTACAAATGTGTCCTTCGCCAAGTGATGAAAGACTACACTCCCAAAAACGGAGGTAACTCAGCAAGTGGAAGCTCCACTATGACGTGAGACCTCATGTGGCGACAGATATTGCAAATGTTTTGGTCAAGAAAGCCAACTTTACTATTCCCATTCCCCATATAGGCATGATCTCGTCCCGTGTGACTTGTTTTTGTTTCCAACTGCCAAAAAGGACCTCAAAGCATGATATTTTGACTCTGAAAGCAATGCACTGAAAGCTTTACAGGCGATTTAAGTGCTTATCACAAAATGGATTTGAGGATGTCCTGTGAAACATGAGAAGATGGGATAAGAGCATAGCTCTTAATGGTGACCATATCGCAGGGAAAAATGTTGATTTTAATTAATTTTTTTATAATAAAACTTTTACAGCATCAGTCTCAATCTTTCCTGATCCGTTGTAGTTTATAAGTGTCTATAAATGTACTGACCAAGATTTTGTATAACACCATGTGGTGATATGCAGGTTGCAATTTATGAAGTGGGAGCCCCAAGTTCGATTACTGGTACGCAAATATGGTATTTCTAATACTGAGAAGTCAGCATAAAAACTACCACGTGCAAACAATATTGGGCAGAAATGAGAGAAAGGCCAGGGAAAACAGGCGAGAAAAACATTTTGTGTGCTTAACTTGTCGAATTTAACAGCACAAACTATATATATATATGTTACAGTATATGTTGAAAGTCAGTGACTGTCGACCATTACTAGTCATGGTTAATGCTCACTAGGATGAGTAATGAAAGTTATCTTTATAATATAAACAACATTTCCTAGTGAATGTTGACTTTCATTCCATTGAAGGTTGAATATTGACATGTACTCTCTTGTTGCTGGATTTTCAACAGTACAATGTGTTGAACCCCTCTTTCCTTACATTCATTCATTCATTCATTCATTATCCGTTTAACCTCCTCTTATGTAGGACTTACAGGCGGGTGCCTGGGGTCAGAGGCCCGCCGAGGAGCAGATACTCATGGATCAGACAGAATATCCAGGATGGGTGATCAGCCCAATGCCTGGTATGGGATGAAGGAAGTAGATGAAATGAAATGATGGTGAAATGGATGAAAGGAAAGGTGATGATGGAGCAGTTGGTAGAATGAATGGCGGGGGAAACCAGAGAACCCGGAGAAAACCCGCCCAGACACCGCTTTGTCCACCACAAATCCCACATGCGGGTCCCTGGGATTGAACCCGGACCGCCTCGGTGAGAGATGAGCGGTCTAACCACTCGGCCACGGCATCACTTCTTTCCTTACATGAATTTTTTAACTGGCAACTTCACTTGAGTTATTGTCAGTTGTTTGAGACCTTTTTTTGTGGTCTGTGTGTGTATTTCTGTATTTACAGGATGGTTGATTATAAACAGTTTAATGAAAAACTGAAAAATGATCATGCATCCTGTATGTAAATAGTGTAAGTATGACTAAATCAAAATATAACAAGCTTGTGAATAAGGTTAAGGAATTAAAATTTAAGTCTTTAAAAGAAGGTAATGATTACAGATTTTTGAAGCAATTTAATGTATGAGTTATATACTGAGTTATAAAATTAATATTTCCTTTTAACGAGTCTACCTATACTAATTATTTTATTACTGATAAAAAGCTTGAAAAGAAAATACATAAATGCAACTTACAAGGATATTCACACCTATTTGTGTGTGCCTGGTTTGCAAAAGCAGAAGAGTCAGAAGAAAAAATTTGTTACGAAGCCTGATGTGTTTCAAGACTTGAAATCCAGATGCCAAGTAGATCTAGGTAACAGATTTTCAATCGCAAGCTGATGAAGAACATAAATTTGTTGTGTACACCAGCAACGCTTAAAATAAATTTGTTGTTCTTACTATTACATCAAAGATGAAGAAGTATGTGACATTACGAACATCTTTACACTTCTAGAAGTACCTTCTGTTCTAATGGCTAACAATGGGAGGGAATTTACAAATAAACTTATGCAGGGGCAGCCAGTCCATATGGGCCAGAAGGACCAGACCCTCCCTAAAAAGATTGCAGAACATTGAAATTATATAGAAAATTTGAGCCGGAATTGAAACACTTAACATCACTTACATGTTTTACAACTTGACCGGTTTCGGAAGCTAATTGCTCCCATCATTGGAAGTGGCCAACTGGTTCCTCATGGTGTTGTCCCATATGTGTCTGTGTGGTGGAATCTGGTGTAGTGATAAAACTCCATAGTGGGTTTGGTGGCGGTAACTCAAAATTCATCACATGGTGTTTATGTTTTGTGATAAATAACTTTTCCCAAGTATCCAACTCTGCAGTGTGTTTTGTCAGTTTTAAGAGTGCAACTTACATTTCAAGAAACACATTAAGGACACCACAAATCTCACCCAACAAAAAAGTGAAGTGATTTTCAAGAAGTTCACTTTCCACCCAAGGACTCACTACAAATTCCACAACATCAAAAAACACATTTGCCTAGCTCCACAAAACAGATTAAGTATAGAGAAATTACTCTACAGCAAATCAAAGGACCAAATACCTCAGAACAAAAAAACAGGAATCTATCGAATTAATTGCCCAGAATGTGACCAAATATACATAGGCAAAACAAAAAGAAATTTAGAGACCAGATTAAAAGAACATATGAGACACATCAAATACAAACAGATAGACAAATCTGCAGCTGCACATCGCTTTTGCCCTTTTTGAGTAACATGGCTTTGAATGATACTAAAATATAGAGAAAATAAAAGCTGACATTTTCCATTACATCCGCCAACAAATTTAGGTTAACCCATTAGTGCATAGCATCCATTAAAACAGACACACGGAAATCTTAATTTTGGGGTTGCTTATGCTCCCAAGATGGCAGAGAGGCAATACATGGTTACACACAAGAGGTAACTTAATCATTTATAAGTCTTTAATTACTGAAAAAATGAGAACTCTAGGGTAATGGCTATATATCTAACATCAATACGCACATGTTGAAATACATCACCAATGAAATGACACTAATGTTACAGTACGAGCTCTTAAAGGCATACATCTGTTTAAATGGGAGCTATGCAGGTAAAGCGCTCGTCAAGTTATGTACGGTAAAATGTGATATGTTGACAATAATGCATGATAGCTCAGGTGGTAAGGAGTATAGCTCGTAATCCAGTTCATAATTTTGCTCATGATTTGAGTCCAATTTCTTGATATTGCTTGTTTTTGGGGGGAGGGGGGTGTATTTATTTATTTTTACTGTATCTGCTCTACTAGATTATACTTTTATTCTGTGCCTGTTTGTTCCAAGCTATCTTATTATGATTTTCACTTTGTACATTTTATTTTGAAAACTCTTAGTTCATGGTTTTATGCATGTGCAGGTGATGAAATGTTTTCTTGCACTCATTTTCAGTCCGTTGGTAAGCCAGATGCTGGAAATTTTTGACGACTTTGATCCTGAAGACAAACAACTAATTTTTATCACTCCTCTTGAAGAGGGGTTTGAAACAGTTGCAGACAGTAACAAATTTGATGACAAATATGATACATCTAGCCTCAAGAGGAATATGTATGACAGCAACACTTCTGGAAAACTGAACTGAAAAATATCCTATCAAAAACAAAATAATTATGAAAAAGGAGAAAGCAGGATCACATGATTATAGAAGAAGCGATAATGTACTTCTAGTTCATTGGAATGACAACAATGCAGTCACTGCCTCTACAAGTTATGAAGACTTGAAGATTGGCGCCATGACTAAGTTGTCAAGTGAGAAGAAAAGCAAAGTTTCCGCACCATAACCCTTACATTTTGTATCATACAACAAAGGGATGGGAGGGATGGATCAATTTGACCAATATGTGGCAGCTTACCAGTCACGCATGAGGCAGAAGAAATGGCGGTAGCCAATATTTTCTTGCTTCCTAAATGTTAGTGTTGTAAATGCTTGGCTGCTGCACTGCAGCTTACACCCAGATCACACTGAAGGTCTCCTGAAATTTCAATGCTACATAGCTGTAACTTGTTGAAAATGAACAGGGAGGCACCTTATTAAGGAAAATTGTTCCCTGCACCAATCAAAGAAGTTCGTTTTGATGGGTTAAACCATTGGCCACTCCTAAATGATAAAGGCAGGAGATGTGCATTGTGTAAAAAGAAAGCTAAGTTCACTCGCAGCAAATGTAAATTAGGTGCTCATCCAAAATGCTTCAGAGAATATCACATCCAGTAATTGCTTCAATGCAAATGTAGCTATTATGTAAACAGTTATGTATACCGGGTGTTAAAAAAAAAGTATTCCATAATTTGAGAGGTGATAGTGTGGATCAAAACAAGAAAAATGTCCAGCAAACATGGGTTCTAAAATACATACCTTAAGAGCTATGAGCACTTGTTCATCTTTGCTACTGTGAAACATCTCTTCTACTGCAAGTTCTTTGCTATTATGTAAGACCTACAGCAGGTAAACAAATGAGGACACATCACTCTGTTATTATCCATGGATACTGCATGCAGTAAACATCTGTTAAGTGTTGTTACTGTAAACCATATACACAGTTCTGGGTAAGTGCAACGCATATTCTTATTAGTTCTAATGGAATCAGTTTGTGAAATGCTTTTACATTGTAGTTTTATCTTGAAATCTTCAGTGTAAGTAGCCCCCCCTTAATGATGTACAAACACTACAGGAAGGCGTCATCAATACCTGCCAGAGCATCCGTGACCAACCTGAAGTCTTTCAGAGAGTGCGTAATTCCCTACGACGTCGAACAGAATCATGCCTTACTATGAATGGGCACCATATTGAGCGCCTTCTTTAATGATGGTTCACAAGTGCAGGTCGTATGTAATCACAAGCAAATAACATTAGAAGCTATACTGTTACACAGTAACAATGTAATGCATCCACATTTGTTTACTGCATTCTGTAGATCATACGTAATATCAAAGAGCTTGCAGTAAGAGAGATGTTTCACAGTAGCAAAGCTGAACAAGTGCTCATAGCTCTTAAGGTACGCATTTTAGAGCCCATGTTTACTCTACATTTTTATCTTGTTTTGGTTCATACTACCACCTCTCAAAATATGGAATACTTTTTTTTTAACACCCCATAAATTTCTTTTGTAATTTTCAGAAAGCATTTCAGTTATGCATTATGTTCTATTGATACCTGTACAATTTCTTTTATTTCATTAATAAATAAGCCTTTACTAACATATTGCTTCATTTATTATTATCATACCTCTTGCTCTTTATATAGAACTCTACTGATCCTGGTGCAGGGCATCCATATAATGGACAGGCAATATTTTGAAAACTGACAAATATGAAACTTCAACAACTATTACAAAATGTTTTTGTACGTATTAGAAACATATATTAATTTTAAAAGTTAAAAAAATATTCCTTATTAACTTTTATGCATTAATGGGTAAACAAATTCAAACTTCTACATATTCTTTTTAGTAAGATGAACCACATAATGTATTAACAATTTTTTTTTAAATCTATGTAAGTCGCTTGAACTTTACATTCATATCGCGGCCACATACATTAGGTTTCTAGACAGATTTTATAAAACTGATAATGTTTTTACAAAAAGTTACACTGTTAAGTATTTCAATACTATTTGAAATGGAGCATGTTGTCTTTGAATTAATTTTTGTTACTGATTAAAAAAGTTAATAAGCTATTTGTCAGCAAATTGTTAATATAAAACAGACAAATCTGCTCTATCACACCACTTTTTGGTCTGAGAACCACAACATTGGTCAAACCATAAAATTGTTAAAACCAGTTTCCTCATCGCTAGAACAGACTATTTGGGAGTAAAAAATTCATTATCAAGAATGAAGAAAATATAGCAAATTTTGAAATTCCGCCAATGAACAGGTTGTTAGAACTTTGTCACTCCACAAATAGACAGCAGCAGGATGCAACCCAGGCAGGAGAGGAGGAAAAGGAAGCAAGCAGGAACATGCTTCAGTCACCAAACTGCTGATGATGAGGACGAATGCCCTCGAAAATGTTCCAGTTTTATTAACCTAGTAAGTGAAGGTTTTGTAAAGAAATAGTGTGACTCATTCCTAATTCAACATGAAGAAACCTTCACTGTTTGTAGTGCTTCTGTTTTTAATAGTCAACAATATTTTTTATTGATTTTAACTTTCTAATTATTTGTTTAAGCTATTATTGTGTACTGGTATCACAATATCTACTATAGTACCTATAACACAGTCCCTTTGAAAAGCTTTCCAGCAACACAGAAAAGGAACTAAATAATTTAAATTGAGTCCTCAGAAAAATTGGGGGGAGGATGATTGTTTTGGGGAATGTACCATAGCCTTTTGGGGGTATGAGCACCCCTTCTGTAAAGTAACAGGTTATGTGTGAGCACTTTGTGACTGACTGTAATTTTAGAAGTATGAATGAGTCATATATACACACTTAAACTTCTTATACATCAGGTGTTAAAATCCTGGAACACTTTTGGGGATGTTTGTCCCGAATGAAATGAATGTCTCCAAAAACACTTCACAATTTTAACACCTGATGTCAATAAAGTTTAAGTGTGTGTATATGACTCATTGATACTTTTAAAACGAAAATAACTTCACAGTTAATACTACTTCCATTTTTAATATTTATGACTGCGATCTGTTTACCTTTCTTCTTACACAAGGACAGTTGTACCTTTCTTTCCCGCAGTTTTGAAACATTAGCTTTTGAAATAAGAAGAAAAAAGAACTTACATTATACACAAGTATTGCTTGTGTCCACAGTATCATTGTTTTTAATTGCTTACATTATAAAATTAATTCTATGATGTACATCTTATGAGGTATCATTCTAACTTTTTGTGTCTTGTATTCCATATGTAGACATTGTGTTCCATGAAATTTGTAAATTGGGTTTCAGTATCATAGATGAGAATAAGGGAAAACCATGTAAAATACTTACAGAATCGAGGGAATTCAATACATTTAGATTAATCTAGAAGTAATGAGGAGTTGAATTAGTAGATGTCTCAATAAAGTCATTTGGCCCACTCAAACACCCTTTTTAGTGACATTGAAACTGGTGACACTTCGAGGTAGATCTTGCCAACTTAACAATAAAAAGTGAGAACATACACTGACATGGATCATTGAGGTTTCACTTCACAGATCCTGTGGCTATACTGTTGTCGCTCCTGCTCCACTCATCTTCTTATAAAAAACATCCCTCGGCTACGCTTTATGGCTTAGTGCCCTCAATCCCTTGGCTATGCTTTGTGGCTTAGGGCCCCTTGATGCAGTAATTTGTATCACAAATTACTTAAATGTAAATAATGATTGTAATATGAATATGCATTTTTATGTGACATTGATTTCAGATGTTTATTGATTGTAAATATTGTTGGAAAGTAAATTTATAAGGCTTTACTGAAACTGTCAATAATAGCGCAATAATGCAGCGAGGGGGGTGAGCTGTTTATCATTATTGGAAACAAGGAAGTTACGTAATGTTGACGCGTTTTCGGTAGAAACTTCTGGAATATTTTCTCCATAAAAGCAATATGTATTCGTGGTTTTCATTGGATATTAAAATAGACGCTAATGTTGGCGCGTTTTCTTAGCCAATTGAAGCTCATTTATAATCTTTAGGCATATCGTGGAGTGGGATTATAAATAGAGGCTAAGTTAGAGGTAAAGTCAGTCAGTCCTTCAGTTCGCCGAAAGCATTCATACATTACACGTCGTATTCAGGGCAGTTCATCAAAATTCTTTGTGCAATACAGGTCGTCTTAAGTTCGTCAGTTCGTCAAAATGAGATACGTCGGCTATAGATTCACAAGTTACGAAAATCTAAAGTATTATAAAGTTAATTATACACAAAGTTGAAGTACGTGAATTAAAAGTGATCAGTAAGAAGTATTATAACAGTTTCAGTTTGGCGAGTATCCAGATCAATATGTAAAAGTGATAGTGAACGTGTTCGACAATAAAAATTATAAAACAAATTTCTTCATCAGTGTAATTTTTGGATAAAAGATTCCTTTCCGCTTCACAACCTGTATAGAGACACATGTTCGACCCAAGATAAGATAATAGCTAGCCGGAGGACATTTGAAATGAAATCAAACAAAAAAAGCTAACACTGATGCAAATTGCTAACACAAGATGGAGCTACGAACCTAACAAAGAATGACGTCACAAGATGGCAACGCGTGAAGTAAACACACATACATAAACATCACAAGCATCAACATTATAAGTAAATACCGCATCACCCTGGAGGTGTACCTTCAGCTATGTTTGGTTCTGCAATGTTGGCAATAGAAGCACAACACAAGCAAAGCTCCCATAATGCCTCAAGATGGTATGCATGTGATTTGCTTTATGTGACACATTAATAACAGAAACAATGTCATATCTGTGTTGCTTATAGAGCTTAAAAATGTGTTGGAGTGTGCTGATAATGTATATATGTTTTTATTATGTTTATTCACTCATTCTAAGGTATAAAAGATTCATTCAGATGTGTCAGTGTCATGAGTATAGTGATCCCAGCTTGTTCTCACATACCGTATAATGACCTTAAATTACAGCTGGGAATGTTGTGTCTTCTGAGGGAATATGTGGTGGAAAATTATTTGTAAAACTACAAAATAGGAAAGAACAACTGGTAATGAGTATTATAAAATTCTAAGAATACATTAATAGCTGCATGGCCATTTAACCTCTAGAGAACACAGAGTTAACGGTCATTGCCAAAGAATGAATGTGTCAGCAACGCCTGTGATCAAAATAAGAGTTTCATGTTATGACACTGGTGGCATACGCTATACTGTTGCCTTATTAGGAAATGTCAAATGCACATAACCAAGCATAAAAACCCATTAAAATATAGATGCTTTACTCTCTTTTGGCACATATGTTTATGGTTCTCACTTTGCTATGACAGCCAGCTACAAGATGCTTGCAGCCAGGTGTTCAGAGCTGCCACACTCCTCAAGGTAGGATACAATTGCTTCTAAGTTTACAATACGTTCATTAATAATAACCCTAATGAAATTATATGGTAAGTAGCTTTTCTTTAATCCACTGAACTCCAACATGGTATAGATCATTCTCTTATACAGATATTGCTATACATTTTTTCCAGTTCTCAGTTTATTGTGATTCAAAGTTGAAGTTCTCATTTACCTCACCAATGTCATTCATATACCATTCCTGTTTTATTACGATCATGGTTTTGGACAATGGCTGATGGCACTTGGATATCTTTGTGCACTACTGCTTATAAAACAGATAAAAGTAAGGAAAATAGCTAACTCAAAAGTAACATAATCATACATAGGTACTTACCATATGTGAAAGTACAACATGAGCAATTTCATGAGCCAGTACTATTCCAAGTTGGTCATCATTACTGCACACATTCAAAATTCCCGTAAAGATGAATATGGTTCCATTCTAAAACAAGCACATAAAAATGAAAATCATTAGGTTTCTTTTGGATATTTAGGAGCATTTCACCCTTATCAGAAGAAAGCCATAATTTGACCTATAAATTTGTTGGATGAGTGTTAATTACAGAATAGGCACTAGATAAAGATGTTATTTGTAATGGCTTGGGTTGCAGAATTGATGCCTGTTTTGTGATAACATCAGGAATTTTATTCCCAGTGATGCCACAATGTCTGGGTATCCATTGGAATATTATTGCTTTTTGAAGGTTCATTATTTTATTCAACTGTTGTATAGAAGCATTATGTAGGAATATGAATGTGAAACATATTTAATTATATTTAATATGGCGCCCATCGAGTCGCTAAAAATGCATACAAATTTATCAGATAAAGTAATAACATGTAGAAGTGCTGCCTCTATAGCTAGTGGTTCAGTCTCAAGGCTGGAGGGTGATGAGCATGATATATAATATTTCTGATTTGAATATTGATTGCAACCCTTAATACATTTTCATAAATATACAAATGCAAGCAAAACAACAGAAACATTTTTTTTTATAATTACAATTAAAGTGCTAAACCTGAATTAAAAATCTAATAAGTCTAACATCCATCTAAACAAGGCTTCATTACATACAACCCCAGGGTTATCTGTAAAATGAAGGTACCCCCCCCCACATTATTTACATTCCAAACTATTTTACCAATTTATATCTCAATTCTCTCATCTTTCTCAACTGCTCTAATCCATTTCTCACTTATTTTCCCAAATATTATCCCATAATTTTATTCTTGATTTTTCCCCGTATCAGTTAACATTCAACATTTTAAGTGCTCCCATTTTATTTCCCATATACCCCAATCCTTTCTAATTATCCTCTATAGTTTTAAATAACTTTATCTCTAAAATTAGCCCAAATCTCTTGCCTATCTATAATTTCAATTCTTTGCCCAACTTCCATCCAAAACCCTATTCTACTTTGATCTTCCAATTTCCACGGTTCCCCATCCCAATTTCTTGTAAAATTTCCCATACTTCATCCATCCAGCTGTCACTTTCTATTACTTCCATTTGGAATTATACACTCCTTTAAAACATTATGATCCCCTAAATTCAAAATCCTGTGCCAATATTTTAAAATTATCTCCATCACCAAACACTTTGTAACTCAGCCAACGCCACTCCCTTCGGTGAAGCTTTAAACAATCCCAGCATCTCTCTACAAAATATTCTGTGAATTAAGTCTATTTTCAACCATCCCTTTGAAGGTCCCCACACTTCCACTACATATAACATTCTTGATTCCACTAACACTTCATACAATTTCTCTAAACTACTTTACTGACACATATTGATACGGTAATTTGTATCACAAATTACTTAAAGGTAAATAATTATTTTAATATAAATATGTATTTTTATGTGACATTGATTTCAGAGGTTTATGAATTGTCATTATTATTGGTAAATAATAATATACGGCTCTACTGAAACTGTCAATAATAATGCAATAATGCAATGAAGGGGTTAGTTGTTTATCGTTACCGGGAACCAGGAAGTTACGTAATGTTTCGCGCCTTCTCAGTAAAAAAAGCTTCCAGAATGTTCTATAAAAGTAATATGTATTAGTGGTTTTCATTGGATATTAAAATAGACGCTAATGTTGGCGCGTTTTATTAGCCAATAGCAGTTCATTTATAATCTTTAGGCGTATCTTAAGGCAAGCCTATAAATAAGCCATGTCTGAGGTAATCGTACCCCAGTTCGTCAAGATTCTCAAAACATTACACATCGTCCCCCAGTGTGTGCAACAAGATTCTCGACACATTACACATCGTCCCCCAGTTCGGCAAGATTCTCAAAACATTATACATCGCCCGCAGTTATACAAAATCCTCCGTACACTCCACGTTGATTCAGCAGTTCAACAAGATGTCGCCAATCAGTCCTTCATTTTCGTCATAAGTTACGCGCAGCAGAAGTACGAGAAATCTTATAAAATATTCTACAGTTAAATATATAAAGTTGAAGTACGTGATTTAAAAGTGAGAGGTTATGACAAACAGTTTCAGTATGGCAAGTATTCAAATTAATTTGTGAAAGTGTTCGTGAACGTGTTCTGCAATAAAGATTATAAAACACATTTCTTCACTAGTAATTTTTGGATAAAAGATTCCTTTTCCGCTTCACACCCTTCAAGAGAAACATGTTCGACCCTAAATAGCTAGCCGGTGGACATTTAAAATTCATGCAAATTGCTAACGCCAGAGGGATCTACGGACCAGACCAAACCAACGAGTGACGTCACACAAGATGGCAACGCAGAAATCAACATAACATTCTCCCATTATATTGGCTTCCACAACGTGGTGCTATAAACACGTAAAATTGCTATTGCAAATTGGCTCCCATACGTGGGGTAATTAAAGTTATGTAAACAAACATTTATTTGCAACATTTGTTACGTAAAACAGAATACGTAAGCTATACCTCTCTCAAATTGGCGCCCGGACGTGGGGCGAAGTGACTAGGAAAGGAAGGCGAAGTGACCAGGAAAGGAAGGCGAAGCGACCAGGAAAGGAAGGCGAAGTGACCAGGAAAGGATCAGCATAATCAGGACGTGGAACGAAAGCAGCAGTAAAATGATCTACAAGACGCAGATTACAGAAACAAGAGGAGCGACAAACGGCGCGGATAAGTGGATACAAAAAAACATCGAAACGACGTAGATTCATCATAAAACAATGCAGAAGCGACATACAAATCTAGGAGAAAGGGGCAGAACGCTGGACATCAAGGCTACATCAGCAGACAGCGTCACAAAAGGTCAGAATATAGTAATTTTTTTTAGAAAACAAAAACAATGGCTGCTAGGAATACTGAAGAAATAATGATGAAGGGGGATAGTGTAACAGTGAGCTGTAATTCAATACAGGATACAAAAAAAGGCTCAAACAATGTAGTATTGAAGAAAAAAAATGTTAGTGCAGAAAGTCAGAATAGAATAGCAGGAAATGTTAATCTTGATGCTAGTATAATGATGGAAATGCTGAGAAATATGTATAGGGAAACGAGGGAATATATTAGTAAGAAAATAGATCAGAGTTTCATGGAATTGAGAGAAGATATGCAAAAGAGTCATAGGGAGTTAAGAGAAGATATTGGTAAGAGCTTTGAACAAAACAGGAAATCAATTGAAAATATTGGTAGGAGTAATGATATATTAGAGCAAAAAGTAGATCAAAGCAGTGAAGAAAGTGAAAAGAAAGTTACGAAGCTAGATAGTAGTATGCCAAAAATGAGAGATGAAAATGAGGAAGTAATAGTAAGTGAGATAGGAGAAAATTCAAAGAAAATGCTAGACATGAGCAGGGAAAGAGATATCAAAGAAAGTGAAGTTAATACTAAAAGTGAGGTTAATGTAGAATGTACAGAGTTAGGAAGTCAAATGAGTAGTATTTCAAGTGAGTTAAGAGAGATAAAAGAGGTTAGGAATGTAGATGTAAATGAGGCGCAAGTTAAGTTCAGAGGGGAGATATCAGAAATACAAAAAGAATCAGAAATGCAAAGAAATAAATTGTACCAATATGTTCAAATTGAAAACTCCAGTCCAGTACAGTTTAGTACAAATTTGTCAAAGTATTCTCAAAGTAAAGAGATAGCAGAAGAATTGAAAATGAAAGTTGTTGAAAGATGTATTGTTCAAGAAACTGTAGATTGTTTTCAAATGTTATCAGGGAACGAAATGTCATATGAATACAAGAGGTTATTCATTAACACAAATTTGAAGGTTAGGTTATGGCTACGAGTAATGTTTAGCCACACACAATTTGATCCAGGAGGGTAAATAGCAATGTGATGTAA
Source organism: Deroplatys truncata (assembly GCA_030765065.1). Taxonomy (NCBI): domain Eukaryota; kingdom Metazoa; phylum Arthropoda; class Insecta; order Mantodea; family Mantidae; genus Deroplatys; species Deroplatys truncata. Next base: position 654,042,533 of record CM060990.1, read on the forward strand.
AGTAAATGCTGGATAGTTAAAGACGACTTGCAGAGAAATGTATTGGAACGTAAGAGGGTTAACTATTTATATATATGTCATTTGAAAAGAGAAATAAGTTATAAAAAAAAAAAAAAAAAAAAGAGAGAGAGAAATGTTTAAAAAAAAAAAAAAAAAAAATAAATAAATAAATAAATACATTTTAGTAACTGTAACAACATTTGAAAAATAAGAATGCAAGGATTGAAACTTAAGATGGTATTAAATTAAAAGTAAGTAAATACAATTCCAAGATTTAAAAATTAAAAATGCAAAGATTGAAACTTAAGATGGTATTAAATTAAAAGTACGTAAATACAATTCCAAGATTTAAAAATTAAAAATGCAAAGATTGAAATTTAATATGATATTAAATTAAAAGTACGTAAATACAATTCCAAGATTTAAAAATTAAGAATGCAAAGATTGAAACTCAAGATGATATTAAATTAAAAGTACGTAAATACAATTCAAAGAGTATTGTTAAAACAAAGTACAAAATAACAAAAAAATTGGTAAATATAATTAAAAATAATTGAAACAAATACTTATGTAGCAAACAGAAAAGGTGAAACATTGTCAAGATTTAAGAGATGTAAATATATTTGCAAAGTACAAAATAACAAAAAAAATTGGTAAATATAATTAAAAATAATTGAAACAAATACTTATGTAGCAAACAGAAAATGTGACACAGTGCCTAGATTTAAGAGATGTAAATATATGTAAAGGGTGAATATTTTGGTAAATATGTATAGTAATTACAAAAAAAATTCTTGAATTGATAAATTTTTGGTAACAATATAAGAAAGTAAACCATTTTTTGTAACACTAGTTAAATAATTTAGGGTATAGTATTTGCTATAAAAAAAAAAAAAAAAATTTTTTTTGTGATATCAGACTAATATCTAAATTAATTAAAACAGAGCCAGTAAGTAGTGGCGAGATAAAACATATGTCGTGTGTTAAATACGTGTGAAGTGTAAAGTGAAAGTGATAACGTGTGTTCCAAGATTTAGGAGACTAAAAACACAAATTATAAAATTCTAAACAAGTTATAAATATTTATAATTATGTTTCTAGTGGGGCATATGATACGGTAATTTGTATCACAAATTACTTAAAGGTAAATAATTATTTTAATATAAATATGTATTTTTATGTGACATTGATTTCAGAGGTTTATGAATTGTCATTATTATTGGTAAATAATAATATACGGCTCTACTGAAACTGTCAATAATAACGCAATAATGCAATGAAGGGGTTAGTTGTTTATCGTTACCGGGAACCAGGAAGTTACGTAATGTTTCGCGCCTTTTCAGTAAAAAAAGCTTCCAGAATGTTCTATAAAAGTAATATGTATTAGTGGTTTTCATTGGATATTAAAATAGACGCTAATGTTGGCGCGTTTTATTAGCCAATAGCAGTTCATTTATAATCTTTAGGCGTATCTTAAGGCAAGCCTATAAATAAGCCATGTCTGAGGTAATCGTACCCCAGTTCGTCAAGATTCTCAAAACATTACACATCGTCCCCCAGTGTGTGCAACAAGATTCTCGACACATTACACATCGTCCCCCAGTTCGGCAAGATTCTCAAAACATTATACATCGCCCGCAGTTATACAAAATTCTCCGTACACTCCACGTTGATTCAGCAGTTCAACAAGATGTCGCCAATCAGTCCTTCATTTTCGTCATAAGTTACGCGCAGCAGAAGTACGAGAAATCTTATAAAATATTCTACAGTTAAATATATAAAGTTGAAGTACGTGATTTAAAAGTGAGAGGTTATGACAAACAGTTTCAGTATGGCAAGTATTCAAATTAATTTGTGAAAGTGTTCGTGAACGTGTTCTGCAATAAAGATTATAAAACACATTTCTTCACTAGTAATTTTTGGATAAAAGATTCCTTTTCCGCTTCACACCCTTCAAGAGAAACATGTTCGACCCTAAATAGCTAGCCGGTGGACATTTAAAATTCATGCAAATTGCTAACGCCAGAGGGATCTACGGACCAGACCAAACCAACGAGTGACGTCACACAAGATGGCAATGCAGAAATCAACATAACATTCTCCCATTATATTGGCTTCCACAACGTGGTGCTATAAACACGTAAAATTGCTATTGCAAATTGGCTCCCATACGTGGGGTAATTAAAGTTATGTAAACAAACATTTATTTGCAACATTTGTTACGTAAAACAGAATACGTAAGCTATACCGCATCAATATGGAATCTCATTCAAACATATTCTAATTGATCTCATGGCTACCTTACCTTTACAGATAATATTCTTTCCTTGTGGTTCCCACTCTCTACTACTCGATAACCTCACCCCCAAATGTTGTCCTCCGCGGTCTAGAGGTACCATGATAGCCTCTGGTTCCTTAGGTCGCAGGTTCAAACCCAGCAGCAATGGATTTTTTTGGGTGTAAAAATCCTTAGCATGGCTTCCTTTGGAAGGGAAGTAAAGCCAGTGGTCCCATGTCATAGATTTATGGCATGTAAAGGAACCTCAAGCCTGATAAAGAGACCTATGAGCAACATTTCTAGTCTTTACGCCCAATATAGAATGGGACGCTAAGAACCATAGTAGTTAAAGAGCATCCATAAATTAAACTGAGTTTTCACCCCAAAAGATTAAATTCCTTAACCACCTTCAAAGACTCTCCATTCAAAAACCATCTCTCATCTCTTTTTAATTTACCCCCTGTTTTAAACACTACTATTTTTGATTTCCTAACATTTACTCTTAAACTGCATTCTGCAAAAATCTACCTATTTTGTTTATTGCTCATTGCAGCACAATTACTGTAGTAGAACCTACCATTAAATCATTGACAAATAACAAGCATGGTTCTTTCTTTCTTTCCTACAATCAGACAGTGTGAATTACACTTTAGATTCCTTTCCACAATATCATCAAAAATAAATTAAACAAAAGTGGACTCAATTTGCAACCTTGTCTCAAACCCAACTTCTGGCCCACCATCCCTGAAACCCAATTTCCAATATTTCTCATTATGTTTTGGAATATAATATCCTGCACCTGACAGACCATCATCAGGATTACAAGATCCACCAATATATATATATAAAGAAAAGTTTCATATCTGTTACAAATTCATTCCATGGAGTTGGATCTTAAAACATGTGGTACATTGTTCTTCATATAACTGCCTGGGATATTAATCTAAGATTCTGACTTTTTCCATTTCCATGATGGTATTGCATTAACAACTGCATTTTATTCCCTTTCATGTTAATTATATTTCATGGGACATCTTCCATGTTTATGTTACAAAACTTGTTAAAATTCTGATCTATCATATTTAAAAAATGTCCAAGATCTTGGCGAAGATATAAGCTTTAAGTGTAATTTAAGAATTTTCTCACATATATGCAATCTAATAGGTGGAACATTAGATTTGATTTCTACAGAAGAAATTTATGTAACACTCCAATGTTACCACTCTTGTTTCTTGTGATCTAAATTATATGTATATTAAGCCAAAGCCTTGTATTGATTAAATTATATGTATATTAAGCTGAGGCCTTGTATTGATTAATGTAACGTCAGATTATGCAAATGATTTGGAAAAGGATTCGACAGAAGCAGAAGAAATTCTGCAAGCAGCGGAGAGGATAACACTGTTACCAAAGAAGTCGAGGAAAGAGCACATTGCATACAGCCGATTTCTTCAATGGTGTGATAAATAGCAATGCTCCTTCCCCTGCACAAGGAAGGATTAACAGCACAGTTTTAGTGCTGCATTTTAAAATGTAATAATTTTCTGCAAGCGTTTACTTGATGTACCACCCCAGATTTCACATCCATATAATAGTTTGGATCTTATGTAGGCTATATAAAATGATTTCAATATTGTAATATCTGATCCTGATTTTTTATTATCAATTAAGCAGTAGGTATTAATATAATGAGGAACCTGCACTTTACTTATATTATACTCGGTGCCAATCAAGAAGGTGATTGACAGTTACTAACCACATGGCGGAAAGCTTTAAATGAATGGGAGGGGATGAATACGTCACAGCGGTCATCATAACAACTATTAGAAGGACCAATTAGAACTAAGACATTTCTATAGCAATGATAGACGCAAATGCGTTGTTGCGATATCGTAACACGTGATTGGCATGACGTGCCGGGCGAGCGACCGTTGCAGTAACATGAACTGAAGTATTATCTTCTGCTGTCGTTGCAGTTAAACAATTCCTCCTTTTAGCCCCAGCTTTAGAGATTGCCTGCGTACTGAAAAGTTCTTTTGCGTCATCCTTTTTGTATGGTATTTGCCTTGTGTTACGTGTATTTGAGTTCGTGTATTTGTGCGTGTGTGTTGTGTGAGCATTTATAATTGTGTTTAATGGATATTTAACAATGTGCAAAAATAGTGACAAAGATAGCATAGCCAAACAAAAACTGGGCGCACTCGGAACCGAATAAGTCTATCAAGCGAGCAGCAGCAACAACAACAGCGATGCAAGCGATTCAGAAATCAGTGACATTTTTCCATTAGAATAAGCATCAATATTTAACAGGTATGTTTCTTCTGTTAACGCAGATCTTTACACTGATATATTCTTGCAGGATCTATCCTCTGCATGTAGATTAATTATTTTACAATTGTCTTCGTATACGAATATAAATAGTATCCGCTCTACAATGCAGGCTCAACCCAGTCTCCTTCGACACGCTCTCCACGTGGTCGTGATGAGCGGCAACGTCGCCTCTCCCGCTCCGCGAAATGTCAATCACCTTCTTGATTGGCGCCAGGTATAATACTTTAATAAGATATAGAATAATATACTGGGGAAATTTTGATACAGAAAACACAATCTTTAAACTACAAAAAGAGACCTATACAATGGATTACCCACACATATAAAAAAACACACCTCCAAAGCAAAATGTAAACAGAAAATCAAAACTCCACTATTGGAATACTGTTTTAACTCAGTAGATGAATTCATGGAGCATTATAGTTAGAATACTTTTAAATGATTAGAATTTATTACTTTTTTTCTTTACTGTGTTTTCCAATGTTACCTTTTATATTAAAATGGTTTGAATGTATGTATGTTTGTTTGTTTTTTTTTGTTTTTGTTTTTTTAAGAACATGAAGTGTCCCATACTCAAAGTCCTTAAAACAGGATATAATAAACATAACTAGAGGGTGGAAAATGTGCATTTACACATGATATGGGTTAATTTGGCCTAAAAGTATGGTCAATATCACAGATATATCCACAATAACATAAATGTACTACGAGACAGAAGAATATAAACAGGAACCAACAAACAACATTAAGGGTGGCATGCACCAATCTGGCGTAAGCTCTGCTTTCGTAGTAAACTACTATTCAAGTCAACACTCAGCAACTTCCATGCAAGAGTAAACTACTTCCGAAGAATTTTACTCCTTTCAGATACTCCCAGATTAAATTACCGTAGAAGTAAATGTTATAGAGCACCATCATGTAGTATGTTACTACGGAATTAAATAGAGCAAAAATATAGGTTAAAATTTACTCTTGCGACCTGGATGGAGTAACTAACCTGTCGATTGAACTAGAATAACGTATCGTATTTGGAGGAAGATATTTTTGACGCGTTCATGGATTACTTAGATAACACTGATGATCTCGATGAAGAAAACAGTGATTACTTAGATTACATTGATGATATCGACAGAAAAAACACAACGGAAATGCGATAGTGCTATGCGAGAACCATATGATACTTATACAGAGAAGAGTGAAAGTTCAATGAACATTTTGGTATTAAGAAAGAATCTTATACACGCCTTTTGAACCTGCTTGAAGAACATTTCAACAAACCTCAGACACAAATTCAGTTCTATAATCCCAATTGTAATTATTGTTATGCGTCCTATAAGTGTTTCATACCAGAATATTTCAGAAGCTTGAGTCGCATTACGATGAATTTAACGTAATATGACAGTCTTACACTGTATTAAATGGAGATATTTAGAATTGACTTAACGCAATGTAACTTAAAAGTTTGGCATCAAACTTTTCCCTCCCGTTATGTCAAGTTTGATTTCACAAGGTAATTAGAACCAATCGGTACTACCTCAAAGTAATAAAAGATCAATCAAGAGTCATTCCCATTATGTTAAGTGCATGCCAATTATACCTTTAGTTTGCCAGCATTTTCATGTCACATTAAGTAAAGTTAATCGTAATCCCGATATTACAGGCGATCTTATAAATAAACGTTCACCACATGTCTGCTGGCCATGTATTTCACTGCGTTGTTAGAGAACTTTTGAGGTTAAGAGCAAGGTACCTACACAAATAAATATACACGAGTGTTAAGAAAATAAAAGGCAATTCTTCTACACTTTCACAGATTTGCCACACATTGTGTGTGGAATTGACTGCATGCATGTTACTATTTTGTACCCATCCATGAATATGGCGAACTTTTCCGAAATGGTGTTCTCTATCAACACGCAAGTGATCTGCGGTGCAAAATGATGATTAGAAACTGCTCTTCAGTACGTTTCCTGTCGCTAGAATTATTAAACTCATCAATCACGACTTTCCAGCATCTTTATAGCACGTTTTGGCTTTTTATAATTACTTGGGTCTTCATTGAAAACGTTAATAAAAGTAACTTCCCATGAATCAGGAACCTAAGCTTATATATATATAAAAACCCCTAACCTAACCTCCTGTAAATCAGAAACGTAAAAAACTAATAAACCTAAAATAAAAGTAATTAGGAACGCACATTGCGAGTGTTGGCAGTATCTCACTGGCTTTGAAGACCAACGTAATGCAGGTTATCCCAAGTTTTTTACACTCATATTGTTTAAATGGATTTTCTTTATTTCTACCAACAAACATTTATCTATTTCGCTGACACTTCTACCCTTTTCCTATTGCACATAACCTTATTCATGACTGCATCAAGTTATTCGCGCAAACAAAACAATACCTTCACGAGTAATTAGCTCTTACTTCCGTAGTCGTAACAAAGAGTAAATTGTAATTGAGCTCTCCAACGTTACTTTTGGGGTAAATTGCTCCCGTCGTAACCTACTTCCATAGTGGGGACTTCTTTAGTAAACGTTACTTCGGAAGCAATTTACTCCAACATGGTGCACGCCACCCTAAGTATCAACTTCTACTATTATGGGAAAGGAAGTCAGGTCTTCACAGTATTGTTTATTGCATTTGTGCAGGTGGTAGTGTTGTTTCAAAGTGATTTAAAATGCATGCAATTACAATTGCTTGCAAAATAGACCTTTTCAACTCTAGTTTTCTAAGATTACCTCCAATAAACCTTTACACAATTTAAACGAGAAAGTATAAATCCTATTTCAAAAACAGAAATTCACACATTTATAGTAGAAGAGAACTAAAATCTCTGGGAGTGACGATTATAAAATCTGTCTGTTGCAACAGAACCATCTAAATCATTCCTCGCAGCCAGGGTACTACCAAGAAGTTGACAAAGAGCTGCAATTGATAGAGGAATGCTAAATTTTCCGTTTCTTGTTGGGCAATGTTAGAAGCTATTCACTTTCCATCTGTGTAGTTATGGTTATACGTTTTTTAATTTCTTTTTCTTTTTTACCTTGAACTGTCTCATCTCCGAAAGGAAGTAAGGTCGTCACAATAATGATTATTGCCTTTGTGCAGGTGGTAATGTTGTGTAAAAGTGGTTTAAAATGTCTAAATCAAAGGGTTTGGAATTAAACAGTCAAACAAATAAATATGGAAGAGAGATTTTGATTTCACAAAAAGAGGAAACCACTAAGAAATATTATTAAACCATTCAACAGAAGGAAGAGGAATTGCAGGTAAATAGGATTAAATACTAAGCAAACAGTCTTACCGGAAGTACAAAGGCATTGGTGATTTCAGGAGCATCTACAATAGTAATTTTCCAGTCCTTCTCCTTGATGGTTGCAATATCTTTGTTGGCTGCAAGCAGATGCTTTACTAGGCCTGCTAATTTCTGGTACAAAGGATGTGATGTTGGAAGAAAGCGTGACTTGTGAATTTCTGATTGCTGTAAAATAAAATCGGACAATGTGAGAAATGTGATGCTACAACTTCTTTTGGGACACATAATTATCATCTTTCTTTTCTTAATTAAAAACTTGCAATAAGAGTTACAGTACTTTAAGAAACCTGGCACAGGAAAACAGTTTTTTAAAGTGTCACAACTTAGAATAATACCCTGCCAGGCAAAAAAAGCATAACATTCGTATAACATTTAGTTATAGTTGAAATGTGTTATCATTTAGGCACATTGCTAGAATTTGTTTTCATGTTCACTTTGTAAACAAGAATATGAAAACTTTTGACTCTAAGAGATATTATCTGGTGGGTTTAGAAGGTTCTTTACTACTTTGTAATGTTGTTGGCTATGCCCATCAAGCTTTACAAATCTGTGCTTGTCCACCACTCTGACATTGTTGCGATTCCACACTGAACATTGTTGTGATTGCAAACACATCATATCACAGATAGTGAATGTTCGTTCTTATTCTTTAGAGTCAAGATTTTGTGCTCTGAAAGATACCTTTGAGCCCAGTTGATTGCGCAAAAGCTGTTCCATTAGTTGAAGATGGGCACAGCTATTGCTAAGTAGTGAGAGTTTTAGGAACAACTCCCATCTGGGAGCTGTAACACGATTTCACAAATATAACACCTACAACAGGCTTCCTGGATCGGGTCGCCCGATATGTACATTGCAAAGAATGACCATTTTTAACTTTGGTGATTTTAAGGGATCATCACATGGCAGCAGTTAAGGCAAGAAATTGTCTTGAAAATTCTGGGAATATTAACATCTGTGAATGGAGGTGCAGAAGACTTACAGAAGAAAATCTAAACCCAAGGAGACCTGCCAAAGGCCTGCTATTAACCCCTTAACACCTAAGAGATCATATTTATTTTGCTCAAAAACATGTGGACTGAACAATTGAGCAATGAAACAAAGTTCAACTAAGGTTGAGTCCAAATTCAACTTTAGGGCTTCAGATGGAAGAGGTAGGATATGAAGAAGGCCTGGAGAATGTTATGCTGCTTGCACGTTTCCCCCAAGGCTTCCTGATGGAGGAGGCTCAGTTATAATGTGGGGTGGTGTAAACACTGATGCAAGTGTTATGTTTTTTTTACTTGGCAGTGTATTTGAATACTTGCATCACCATACAGTATACATAGCAAACAAAAAGATCATCTTTAACAAAACTTTCTTTAACCCGGTAGGTCATATCAGATGAGTGAATGAATGAAATGATGCTTAAATGAGCCCGGAGCCCATAGAGCTTAAAGTTGCCCAACATTTGTCTTCTCAGAACAAGGGAAAAATCCCAGAAAAAAAACCTTATCTGGGTAACTACCCCTAACCGAGGCTTGAACTCAGGACCTGTTGAATGTGAGGCAGGTACACTACTCCCACACCACAGAGGTGGACTTTTTAAGCTATTGTTGCACTGCTGTGTGCTTGGAAATATTCACTACTTAATTACTTGGAATATTACTTTGGAATATGAATAGAATTTATATGCCATACCATAAATTACAAAAAACATTTAGATATTACACAGCGATTGGAATAAAGCTTTTCAATGCACTTCCGCAAGAAATAAGGAGTTTGGATATTCAAATATTTAAGAACAGATTGCATAAATGGCTGATTAAGAATCTGTTTTATTGTTTGCAAGAATTTTAGAACAAAATAAGAGTGAACTGTAAACTTACATGAATCTTTGATTGTAAATATGAAAGTTTAAGTTTATGATTTAGCTAGGTATGTATATATGTAGAATATGTATAATTAATAGATCAGTTTGATAAAGTCTCTTATGATTATTACAAATAAAGTAATTATCATCATCATCATCATCATTATGCTTTGAGCTGTGAAGCATTTTGAGGAATATGGTACATATATACCAAAGTAGATTTGGATCTAGGCCTCTTTAGACAGGGAACACAATCTCACAGATTTATGTCTCCTCAGGTACTGCAGTTCAGGCACAGTTTTGGTCAATCATACAAGCACACAGTGATCCTAGTGAAGATTAAGACATAGTACAGAACAGAGGCTATCCGTATTAGTTAAACACAATAGGGATATTCTGAACTAGCACCAACATATAGCACACGTGTAGCTTGTGAGATGAACGATGCATTTTGAAACTGTATGTCATCTGCTGACCTTGCTACACTCTGCTTACCTTGAGGTTAATGTAGCAAGCATATGTGCATCTAAAAGCTTTTGAAAATGGGAAAATTATTTCTCTCTTTCACTCTGCAAAAATCAGGGAAGGTCCTTTACCTTCCAACAGTTTTAGAATCGTACTTAAAAATAAATGCTTGCATGATATTTGAGGCTAACATTATGAGCAGTATTAACAATAACACCAAAGTCTTCTCTGCTGATTTTGAGAAGACGATTATCAGAATACATTATGCCTCAGTAAAGTTACGCCTGTATTTATACAGGCTAAATGGGGAACCCAGAATTAGCACCTTGTATTGTGAACTCACGTTTGTAATAGATGCCAGTTTTGAATTTACTATGCATTCTAACATTACACATGTCAATGGAAATACATTATCACCCCTAACAAAATATTTCATAAAACAAGTCTGTAGTGAAACAATTTTAAAGCAATGCATCAGTGAAATTTGGTTAAAAACGAAACAGTGCAAATTTTCAATTTTCGCATTTTTGTAATACTTATTACTTGTACTTTCATACTACATAATGTTTTTTTTTAAATATCAGTTTTAAAATCACAATTGGCTACTTCATTAGTGATGTACCATTTAGGTAAAGCATCACATTAAACTTTAAACCTCATTTATTTGGTTCCTTTTTTTCAGTATTTTTCATTCTTTAAAATGCTCCTTGGACCTCAGTTTACAATTTATTAGCTTAAAATTTTCAGGAGAGCTTCAGGAATTATGGATTTAAAAATTGTTGTGCACTAGTTAAAATATATGAAATAGTTCAACTGAAATTAATTTTCTTTTCCATAACTCAAAGCGAAAAAGTTGAAAAATGCAATAATATGTAAACAATTTTTTTTTCTGTTAAACTAATTAAAATCTAGAAATGCATGAATGACAATTTCTTTATATTTCTATGCTAAATTCAAATTAAAAATTTGAGAGAGATGCACTAAACTGTAGGGTCCAAGGAGCATTTCATATTACCAAATTAAAAAGTGATTAATTATAATTATAAGTAACAAAATTAATTTTTTAACAGTTTGATATAGCTCATTAAAATTGTGCACTATATATTTTATGTTCTGCATATATGGTAAAAGAGTCAAAGCAATGAGAAGAAAATTGCAGATTCTTTTATTTTCACAGATGCTCTGCCTTAAGCCAGTACCACAAAGCAATTTATAAATTTTTTATCTCAGCAGCATAAATTTTCTAAACATAAATAAGATCTATGTGTGATACGCTTATATAGTCTTGAAGAAAAATATCTCTAAAGCATTGGTTAACAAGAAATGCAACAGATTTTCTGTTTCTTCAAATATTGGGTGAGCAACTTTATTTCCATTTGGATGATGGTGATAAGCAATGTCTTCAAACCCCATGCTGCTGCTTCGTTTGAGGTGAATTTAGAAGAGCTGACAATGTGAGTCTCATAAGATGTTGTCATTTGAGGTGACTGTAATTTAAATAATTATGAGTGCTCCACCTTGATAATTGAGCAATAAGTCTTTACTTCAGTGTGTTGAAATCAAGAGAACAAAACATTTTCCTCAGATGGATTTTAAGCAGCCTAAAATTGTTGGTAATAAACATAAATCTATTATTTAATATTTCAAATACGGTTATTATTTAATAATACTGAACAATTATATTGGAAAGGTAGAATTAGACTGAAAAATTGAATGCCACAGCTTAGAATTGAACCATGGATCTTCTAGTTCCAGTCCAGTTGCGCTGAACAACTGAGCTACCGTGGTAACATGAAACTACATTAATTACCACTGAGCAAATAATTACCATTGATTGACCTGATATTTAAACTATGAAGCCCAGGACAAAGTACTTATGACATTGTAAGGCACCACTAGAGTATGTCATCTCAAAATGAATTTGAGACCTCCTTGTGGATTAACAGGAAAAATGTGAGTCAGTTGGAGAATTTAATGTTGTACCGGCATGTTAATATGGTAGCTTAGTTGGTTAGAGCAACCAGACTGAAACTGTAAGATCGTGGTTCAAATCCTGGCTATGGCATTGAATTTTTCAGTCTGATTCTATCTTTCCAACCTTGCTCTACACATGGCTTGTTTTAAAGAACAATTTATTACCAAGTATCATATTATTATGCTTGCATATGACGTATTATTGTGTTTTAGCCATGCTAGTTCATGAATGAGCTTTGAAACATACCAACAAGTCTATTCAGTATGAAAGAACTAATGCAAAGTGAAGAAAATTCTGTCTCTCTTAAACACCTGTTTACATAGTCATAGCATATGGAGTAACAAAATCCATAAACTGTTTATCCTGCATAGATATGAAACAAATTGAATACATCTTGTTATAGTGACTATGTTTTATATGAAGACAGCCATGATTGCAAGAGTTTTAAGTTAAATGCACTTTATAACTGAGACGCCAACACATATAACCAATTTACAAACTAACCAATTAATAATATCATGGGTATCAGTAAGTATTTATAGAAAATGATAAAACATTATAACTATTCACAATTATATGCATCAGATATATACATGATAATTAAAACATGTAACACATAATAAATGTCATCTCAGTATATAATTCTGTCACACTATCAAGGAACTAGGCACCAATTGGTGGTGTTCACGCTGATTGCTGAGCTTATTATTCTAAGATCCAGTCATTTTACAGCTGCTATTTAGATTCAAAGTGAGTGCAGGATCAAATCAAATAATACAGCACACCCAAAAAGAAATACTTTCTTAACATTAATATAAAAAGAACGGATGCAGAATGGCTTTACATTAACAAGCATGGGAGACAATGGTTTGCCTGACTGGACTTCAATCCTCATGATGTCATGTGGCAGGAGGATAAATAGCGAAATATATGCAATGATGACAGAGGAAATTGCCTCCTGAGTCACTCATTGCTTATGAGATTTACAAATTTGAAGTTCCTGAAGTGAACATTGCTATGACATTTTGGCAGGCTATTACATAACCACACATGAAGCATTTTACATTGTCCCCTTGTTGGCTTTAACTTGCATAGCAAGTCCCTGTCCCTACTTCTCTAACCTCAAACACCTCCATCCATGGCTCCAATTGCTCTGTGCATACTTCAGCTCACTGTGACAGTATTTCAAATAATTTCCATTTTGAAAGGTAGAATCAGACTGAAAAATTCAATACTATTGCTGGGATTTTAACCACAGATCTTCCACTTTCCATGCAGTTGCTCCACCAACTGAACTACCATAGTCACATGCCAGTACAACATTAAATTCCCCAAATGACTCGCATTTTTCCCGGTAAACAACAAGATCTCCAATCATATTTGAGATAAAATACACCAATGGTGATTTACAATGCCATAAGTACTTTAAATCTTTGGCTTTATAGGTAACCTCTGTACGTCAATCAATGATAAGATCACAGAGGGCTGTGTGTACAACAAGAGTTGAAAGGTAGCATCAAACTGAAAAATTTAATGCCATAGCTGGGATTTGACTTCCACTTTACATGCAGTTGCTCTAACCAACTGAGTTACCATGGCAACGTGCCAGTACAACGTTAAATTCCCCAACAGATTCCCAATTATCAATTTCTACCTTGTTTATCATAAAAGGTCAAAGTTGAAATGAAAAATTAAAGAGTTATGTAAAACTTAATAGTACACAACAGCTCATTACCTCCTAAGGAGCAGCCACCAGTGCTAAGATTCTATTCATTAAGATTAGTATTAATCTGCATTTAGTTGAATTTCATATTGTTCAAATTGAGTTCATTCCACATGTTACTCTATTTGTTTCACTTACTTTGTTTGTCAGTACTATGGAAATTAATGCCAACGTGGAATTCTTCTCCTTCTACATTCAGTAATTACCCACAGTCAGCACCTAACAGATTTTGTACACATGGTAAAAATATGATATGTTACATTCACATGATTTTCTCTATCTGCTACCATTTATTTTTATTAGCTTCTGCACACTATTCTTATGAAAGCTTATTTTATTATCTATGTCATGTTAATCGAGATAAACATTTGCAGAAATGGTTCCATTACATTTCGTTGTAGGCACTAAGAGCATAAAGGAGATGTGATGGTCAAATGTTTTAAAACTATTGCTATATGCTGGCATTTAAATTTCATACTCTTTACTGACATTGCAAAATTCAAACCAATATTTAACAGATATCTTGGAAATGGCTGATGCCATAAGAAAGATTATTTGGGATGAGTTGTGTGCTTTAAAGATATCTACATTTTTTGTGTAGTAAGTTTTTGTCTATCTGTTATGCTGTGCCCATTATACAAGGTTATACAAAATTCCTTCTGAATGAAGTGGATTTTTCAGGTTATTCCAAAAAATTCAAGATATATATTTTATTTTTAAATATCTTAGATATATGGTACTTTAATAAAAAATGCTAGATCCATTTTTGAGAAAATCAAAATTATAAAATTTTTCCACCTAAAGGGTAGTTTGGTGTAGGGTGATTTTCTTCAAAACCTTTGTGTTGCATCTTTGGAAGATACTGAAGTTAAATTCCAGGTTTAATATTTATCGAACATCTCATTTTAGAGTTATGCTGTTTACAGACACACACACAGAAACCTTTACATAAAAACGCTTCTTTGGATTCAGGGTACCTCAAAACATATATTTCCAGCAAAATTTCAACATTCAATTTTTGGGCAGAATACAATACTTCCTCTTACCTACTATAGGTAGGTGGCAGAGAAAGTAATAAATGTGCCTTCTTCTATAAACAATTCCTAGACAAACCTTAACTCCCAAGTGTAGCTGATACCTTTTGTGGTACAGGGAACATCGCTAACCTGCCAGTAATAATACTTTATTAGGAGCAGAGTCTGATTTTATCAATGAATCTTTGGCAGCTCCCTAAAACCGTACGATTTGATTTGGAGACATCTTGAAATTCATTCCTAAATGTCCTATTCTTTCGCAGGATTTCAACAAGTGTTCTCCTTTGTTCACTGATATCTCTGCATAAGAAATTCACTAGGACTGCCCTGATTGCACCATATACCTCTGGGATGACAATCATATCTGTGAATATACCAATCATGAGTTTAGGTGTGAAACAACAGCAGCAATATTTTAAAAATTTTAAATACGTTAGATTTTTTTTACTGATACTGCTTGCCTCTCCAGGATACAGTTTATAAGAGAAAAATCTGATGTGTTACATTCACACGACTTTCTCTACCCTCCATTGCTTATTTGTGGATATAATAATTATTCTTATGAAAGTTTATGTTCCTATCTACTTCATTTTAATCGAAATAAACCTTTTTAGAAACACTGCATTACACATTTTGTTACAGATACAAAGGGAGTAACGATAGTCAAATGTTTTATAACTGGACATTCTATGCTGGCCTTAAAATTCCATACTCCTCCATGACATTGTGAAAAACAGCTGAAAATCGATAGGACTTTAAACCATTAATAACTTATATTTCGGAAATGGTTGATGCCACAAAAAAAAAATATTTGAAATAAATTGTGTGTTTTAAAGATATCTATATTTTTGTGGTGTGTTTTCTCTATCCCTTTACATTTACTGGTTATACAAGATTATACAAAATTCCTCACAATGAAGAGGACTTCACAAGCTATTTCCAAAAATGACATATATACATTTTATTTGTTATGTAAATATCTTTTAAGATATGGTATTTTAATAAAAAATCATTATAGCAATTTTTTTAGAGAATAAAAAAAATTGAAAAATGTTCCATCAATGGGTAGTTGGGGTGAGAGGGTTTTCTTGAAAATCATGTTCCATCTTAGGAAGATATTGAACTTAAATACCAAGTTTGGTATTTATCTGACTTTTCCTTTTTGAGCTATGCTGTTCACAGACACTCACATGGACCTGTTTTTCTAAAAAGCTCTTTCAAGGTTCAGGGGGACTCAAAACATATATTTCCGGTGAAATCTCAAAATCAAATTATTGGGTGGAATACAATACTTCCCCTCCTTATTATATGTAGTAGAGAAAGTAAAAATGTGTCATTAATGGGAGTCTAAATGGCAAAAATTGTCAAAAATGACATGTTTAGTTTTTATACAACCTTATAAATTGGAACTTTCTCTTTAATTTTATACTTATTTTTTATTATTATATGCATAATACTTATATTTTAAACATATTCTTAAAAATGGTACTGAATCTGCCATTTTGTGTACTGTGGATTGTATACCTTCACAGAAAAAGAATCTTAACTCCTATACAACTTGGAGTAGAGAGCTCATCTTTTAGGGAAAGTTTTGCTCTACAAATTGGTACTAGTATTAAATATGGAAGCTTTTATGTGCTCAAGTAATGTGGTTTCTTTCTTTGTAAATACATGCAAGTTTGTTTTCTCCATTTTTGCTTTAAGCAGCTTTTTCTGTGAATGACATTTTCCGATATAAATGACCTGTATTCTCAGAAACTACTGAAGCTAACTAAATAAAATTTTAGAATGATAAAAACCAACCTCTAAGTACTGTTTGGAGCTACTTTGGTGTTAATAAGATGTTGGGTTATTTTTAAAAAAATAATTACTGATAAATTTAAATTGAATGGTGATATAATTGAGAAAAAAAGTCCTATCTTCCTTAATAGGCAAATTTATTGGATAAAAGTGCATCAGTGAACTTAGAAGGCCTACATTATATCCTGTAAAAATTTCAGTACGATGCCTTAAATAGTTTCTGAGATAATGGGTCATGAATGTAGAAAATTTAACATGGTTGGATAGAGCTTTTAATCTACCCTTAACAACTGCTGAAGTACACTTAACTTACCACTTCAAGCTCTATATCTGCTAACTGCTTTATCTGCTCACTGTCAAACATAGAATTTCCTCCGTTTTGTTATGGGATCTTCTTCCAAATGGCTTATATAAAAGTAACCTGAACCAAGGGTCAAGAACAACATAAGACCTACAAAAAAAGGAAGAAGAAAAGGAGATATAAACATCAACTAGGCAATCAAAACTTATATCAGGCTTTTACCCTTTAAACTAGGCATAGATCTATAAACGAGTATACTGTAAAAGCTTAAAACACCTTTTTTCTACTTTCATAAATATGTAGAAAAATGCTTTGAAATGCAGAGATGTCTGGTAACAGTATGCTTTCCCTTGCATGTGGGCGAGAAAACAATGTTATATAAGTTCAAGCCTGCCACAGAGTAGAATACATCCTCTTTTTCTGATTTGCTGTCCTCCACTGCCCTGTTTCTAATTGGTTCTGTTCCTGCTCTACTTTCTCTCCTCTCTGTGTGCTGGCTACTCATTTGCTGTAAAGTCTGTATTGTACAGAGATTGGTGCATTGTGAGTCCATGTGTTTCAGTGTCACAGTGTGCTAGAGCTGTTACAATGCCAAAAGTCTGTATAATTTAGTACAAAGAATCTTGATGTATGATTCATATGTAACAGAAGTGAGATGGTGATTTATTGACAGATTCCCTACTGCTAATGCATCTCACAGAAACACACTTCATAATCTTCTGAATAGATTTAGGGAAATGGGATTTTTTCCTGATAAGAAACAGAAATTAAATTGCAGTGCTGTTAGAGGAGAAACCCTATGACATCAGAGAAAAGTTAGAATGAAGTCCAAAGAAATCACTTGAGAACGTTTGCATAGGAATAGATAATTTCACAAACCTTAGCTTTGAATGCAACTACTTTTAAAATTAAAACCCTGTTAAATAACTGTAGTTCAGGGATTGCAACCATGCGATAGTGAGTTAATTTCTGCAACTGGGCATTGGATAGTGTTAACAATCACTCCATTGATGTATGTTTAATATTTATTGTAGACAAAGTATGGTTTTATTTAAATGGCCATGAAGAATTAATGAGTGTTAATGCAAATTTTCTTAGAAGATAAGAGAGATGTGTGGCGGCACAAGGACGTCATTTCCAACACCTTCCATGATGAAGTTAGATGGTAATTGTAGTTTTAATTCACATGAGAAATCATGCTCTTGAGTTAATGAGACTATACCCTTTTCACTATAAGCTGCAAGGAGAAGTAAACAAAACCATGTGACAAGAGAGCACCCCATTGGCTGGTGGGCAAACTACAACCGTTCCCGCTTAGCATGTCATCTCTTCCTCTACAAAAAAAACAGCTCGGTTCAGATCGTAACATTTTGTGATTAAAAAATCCATTATTGTAACAGTTGAATTTATGAAACTGAATGTGTTTGTTCAGATTCACCTATAACTAAATGAACCATTATGGCAGAGGGTTTAAGAGGCTATGTGCAGGCACTGCAGTTCATTTCCGGATGAGCTGCCAGTGTACTTTTGCAACATGCTGAAAAAATCACGTTTCCATGGCGAATTGAAATTGATTTGAGTCCAATTCCATACGAATGTGATCTGCATTTCCATGTTAAATTCAATCCGTAGTGAGATCCATTTGGACAGACAAAGTTGAGAATAAAATAATTCAAGCTTTTATGTTGGTCAACTTGGATTTAGGTTGCCGAACCTGTTAAACATATGTTAATTTGTTTTTCTGTATATTTTAAGTGGGTTTTGTGGTTAGTGAATGTTTTTGAGAAGAATAAATTGTGAATTATGGAAACGATAGAAGTGGCTTTCCTGTGTGTTTTATTACACACGTGATTGAAGATTTCTGCTAATAAAAATAAAATGATGAGCGTGCAACTTGTTACGAGTATAGTATCCTTGGCATATTGAAAACTGTTTGAATACGGTAGGTGTTTCCATGCAACAAATTTCAATCTAATCCTACTTTCTAAGAGTTGGCCATTGTTTAGCAACAATTGAACTTCTTTGTTAGTGATGTAGAATTTTTGCTCGGATAGCTTGGGTCGCATTTGTTTTCTGTTGTGCTTTAACCTATAGTGCTAATCGTAACTTGTTGACTCATAAAAGGTTAAAGCAAAAGTGGTATACTGATATTAGTCATTAAATGAATGATTTCTAAAGCCTGAAGTTAAGAACAGTTTAATCCCGCACCTTTAATTACAGATGCCGAACTGCTCAGGTACAACTTTTATTTTGTGTTAGAAGTTTAGGATGTAAGGTAAAATATAGGAATAAGATATACAATGTATGAAAGCTAATAATCCCCAAGCTGCGCAATATACTTTATTCGCATTCTGTTTGAAGCAATTTCCTCTCATGGGTACGTCATCCTCCACATGGTGCTGCCATGTGCTCGGCAAAGTGATACATTTAAGTTTTGTTTACTTCTCTTTTTAGCTTATAGTGAAAAAGATATAGAAATATTGCCCAGCAAATAGCTTGTTTCATGGAACCATGAAAATTCCCATTTGACTGGCCACATGTCCAAACAAAGGCTCTGTAGATTGCATTATGGAAAAAATATTAACTTTGCTAGTGGCCTTTAATTCTTAAGACAATTTTTTTAAGTATTTCGGCAAAATGCTTAATTTTTAATGGAAGGAACTAAAACTAAATCATTGGTACTTGCTTAAATTTGAATGAACAAAATAAAATAAATGCTTTAACTTAAACATTTACTTATAATGCATTTAGTGCAAAAACCAAATAGGTACAGCACTTTATAACTATCAGATACAAAAATGTTCAAGTGTTTATTAAAGTAGACAGTGAGAACAAATAAAGTAAAATGAGCAGCTTTACTTATTGATTTAAGGAAATGCAATGTAACAAGATAAATGTTTCTATATAAACATTTAACACATAAGAATTACAGTTAAATTATCTTATTTTTATATAAACATTTAACAAAAGAAAAAAGTATAATGTTGGTTAATACAATTTATACTGAACGGTGACAGCAAATGGATGAGAAAATACCATAGTTTTGTGAGTTGGGTGGGTAGGTGGGTCAGTTATTCAGTAGCTATTGTGGCATAACTGCAGAGTAAATTATGGTTTTTACAAAACAAAAATTCTTAATTGTGACAAAATGAAATACTTAAGGAAGAAAGTGAAGATAACAAAATGGTAAATGATAATCACTGAGTGGCCTCTTAAAGAGGCCTGCTCATAGGCTCTTAGAGCCCTTTGTGCCTCATACTCTAGGCATTACTCAAGTTCGATGGTCCGTATAAAACGGACCACGTCCTTGATATCTGCCCTTCTTATCTCCTCAGGTTCCGAAAAGAAGGACCCTATGGATACATACCTATGCACAGCGAAACCTTTCCATTCACATAGTATATGCTGTGAGGTCTCAAACTCCCTCCCACATTTCCGACATAGTGTCTTGTGTAAGACCCATTATGTATAAATATCTACACAGTGTTGTGGCCCGTGAGATACCCCACAACTCCTCTGAGCTTAGATCTGGTAAAATTCAGGAGAAACTCGCTCACTTTCCGGTCAGGCTGTAATATCAAAGCATGGGCCTGCATTGCAGTGGTTCTCTTACTCCAGATTTCAAGACGAGCCCTCGCCATAAGCTGGTTATCTCATACTTGAGTTCTAGTCAATACACCACAGAAGGGCTCAGGTCCAATAAAATTGAGCCTTGATCCCCTCTTTGCAAGAGTGTCTGCCATCTCATTTCCTCTAATACCAGCATGACCAGGAACCCAAAGAAGAGTGACCAGACAGCTGGTACAGAGTCTATCCAACATCCTCTGGCATTGATGCATCAATATGAATGTAGTTTTAACCGGCCTCTAAGGTGGACTGAGGAATCATCCGCACCACCCTGTTATCATCATACATCTAATCTTTGCAGCAAATCCAGCTTAGCAGCAACTACTTTCACATGGGAGACAAGCCAACAAACCAGTGTCACATAAGTTTTGATGGTCTTATAGCCAAGGTGTATAGTCATTTGATCATCTTATGTCTCAGGCTCCATCTCAGTCCTATAGATCTTTGGCGGGCCCACAAAGCATTGTAGGTGTTCTTAACTTTATAATCAACAAGCTTTTTCCAGCTCAGCTCAGATCCAGAATGACCCCTAGATACTTGACCACTCCGGAAAGCTTCAACTTCTTCCCAAACAGATGGGGTTCTACCAAACCTGGCAGCCTCCTCCACCTTGTGAAGATCATTATTTCAGTCTTGTCCACTCTACACTATTCCTATAGAGCGCCCTGTATGAGCTCCGAAAAGGTACTTGGCAATTTTCCACTTGCTACAAGGCATATGTCAACAGCATAACCTTGAGCATGAATTCCTCCCCTGTTGAGTCTGTCCAGCAGTTTATCTATCATCAGGTGCCACTGGGTAGGTGACAACCCCCCCCCCTTGTGAGCAGCCCCATGGCAATGTTGCCTTCATGTACACATTCCCCAGGGTCACCACTGCCTGACGGCCTTCCAAGGAGGTCATAATCCAGTACATGACTACTGAACCGAGTCCCCTGCTCTCACATTTCCAAATGATGCCTAAAGTCATATGATTAAAGGACCTTCAATGTCCAGGAAAACTGCCATGGCAAGTTCTCTACAGTCCAGCGCCCCCTCCAGCCTCACCACAAGCTGATGGAGCACCATTTCCATGGATTTACCTGACCAACAGACATATTGAAGGTTGTAAGAGTCTGTCAACCTGTACCCCATCCCTCAAATATCTATCTACCAGTCTTTCCAGAGCCTTCAACAGAAAGGATGTTAGATGATAGGAAGAAAATCCCTAGGCCTGTGGTAGGATTGTCTAAAGTGGGATGAAATTATTTCCCTGTAGGAGAGCCAGGAAGACCCCATCCTCACCCACACTTTTATATGGCTCAAAAGAATGAATGGCCCGTTTAACTTTTTAAAAAGTAACAACCTCAGTGGCCACTAACCAGCCTTCTTAATTTGTAATGCAGATCTCTAGAAAGTGGATCTCAAGCAACAGCCTCAAGGTCTCCCCCTCCAACTGTGTCTTGGTACCAGAGGGGTCCTCCAGAGAAGCCAACCTGGCCCTACCTCCACAGACCAATGATTTCTGCAATTCAGCAGCACTCAACTACTTCTGTATATTATCGCAGAAGTACCTCCAAGATTCTTCTTATGACTCTTCTTATGCAATTTCCTGTGCTGCTATAAGTAAAAAATTCTGGGTATTAAAGCTGAGAAAATGAAAGTACTACAAATGTTGTGCAATAAGTTGGAAGAAATTGTAGATCAAAAGTCTTCGCCACAACAAATACAAGTAAGTCTAGAATGCAAACGTAAGTTAAAAAACTGATCATCATGACAAGTGGAAATTACAATATTAAATTAAAAACGTGGGAGGAAGAACTTCTTGAACTACTAGGAAGGGAAAAAATCCAGGAGTTTCCAGGATATCAGGTAAGAGTTAAACATCTATAGGAACTATTTGTGTATGCTTTCTTTAGTTCTTGTAAAGGGCAAAGTGAGGAAAAGAAAGAAAAAAAACATAGGTAATTTAGTGCATAGATAACCTTTCTGGACTTAAGTGAAATTGTTTTGTAAGTTTTTGTGATAAAGTTGGAGTTGATGCTTCACTTGGATTTGCTATTTGAATTTAAAGTACCCACAAAAATAGGAGCACATATTGTTACAGTTCAACAATCTGAATGCTACCTACCAATTCCTTTGGTTCACATTGAATTATTTATTTGCATTCTCCCTTTAGATGTAAGGGCACCTCCTTGTATTTCCATGCACTCTCCTAAGAAGTGACATGAAATAACCTCAACGTTCTCCTCATTAATTATATACAAAGTTTTCTGTGTGTTCTGTCACTTATTCATGAGCTCTGTCATTTTAGCAAACAAAATTGGGTTTTATGTGTTTACACCAGGAATTCAGGTCACCTATTAGGTAGCTTGAAAATTAGTAAGATTAATCTGCAAAAAATTAAGTACCCATTAGGGGGAGGGGAGAGAGAGAAAATAAATTAAATTAAATTTTATTTATGGATGCTCTTCAACTACTATGGTCCTTAGCATCCCATTCTATATTGGGCGTGAAAGATCAGTAATTTTGCTCAGATGCCTCTTTATCAGGCTTGAGATTCTTTTACGTGCCGTAAATCTATGACACGGGACCATCGGCTTTACTTCCCTTCCGAAGTAAGCCATGCTAAGGATTTTTATGCCCAAAAAAATCCATCGCCCTCCGCCGGGTTTGAATCCGCGACCTTGGGAACTAGAGGCTAGCACGTTACCACTAGTCCACAGAGGACGACAGAGAGAGAGAGAGAGAGGATAACACAGACTTTCTGCATATGCCCAAATGTTCGGCTTGTACCTTCACTATGAAAGTCTCTTAGATAGCAGCACAGTAAAGAGCAGCACTCAGTTACAATGCAAATTCACAACTTCAATTTGCAATATAGTTGTTACTACAGTAAATTAGCTTTGTCCGCTCATCTCATTTATCTAAATGCATACAAGTGCTTTGTGCTGCAGCTTTGGTGCTGCGCAGCAGTGTAACCTTTTAATCTGAGAGTACTGTATTTCAAAATCACTGGTGAAGTAAATTTAAAACAAATGCTGAATTTCTAATACCCAAAGTGGAAAGTATAAGATTACATTTATGTGAATAACTGGTGATATTTACACTAATTCCATAATGGATTATTTATTGCAGAATCCACATAACAGCAGAATACAAACTGTGTTACATTCCAAAAATAAATTTTGTGCAGAGGCACCTGAAGCCTCAGCCAGCTTGATATGGTTACAGTGAGTAAAGTCTCACATTTGAATGGATAATATTTACTGTCATTTGAATAAGATACAAGTTCTACAGTGCTTTTCATGTACAAGATTGCACATTGCACAGTGGGTCTTGCTGCATCAGCCAAAACTCTTAACTCCTAAGCAATAGAATAATATATCTCCACAACTGAAACCTCACACTTTGTAATGATTAGGTTCTCACAATTACAGTGAAAATAAGCCCTTACCTTATTACAACATACATTCAAAACATCCTCCTCCTGTATCCATACAACTCTGATAACTTTTTAGCAAACTGCTTGCTGTGCACTGCAGTACATCTTCCGAAATAGAACTAATTTTTCAACTGATATTTCCTGGGAGTTCTTCTAATGTGTGGGGATTTGAATTATTTACTTTATTACTTCCTCTACTTATCTATAAATATTGCATTTCATCCAAAAATTTGATACCAAGGCTTCACTGGAAATATACATTTTTAAACTCCCTGAATATAAAAAAAATAAAACAGCATTTTTAGAAGAAAAAAAAAAGAGCGTGTATGTGCATGTATGTGTAAGACAAAAAGAAAATAGCATAACTCAAAAACGAAAATTCTCAACTACCCTTTATATGGAACATTTTTCATAATTTGTTTTTCTAAAATTTGCCTTAATAATTTTTATTAAAATATGAGATTAAATATTAAAGATATTTAAATAAAAAGTGAAATGGATATCTTGAATTTTCGGGGAATATTCTGTTAATTCCTGTTGTTTCTGAAGGAATTTTGTATAATCTTGCATTACTCATATACGTTAAGCAATAGACAAAAATGTACAACACCAAAAAATGTAGGCCACTTTAAAACACACAATTTATTTCAAATAACTTTCTTTGTGGCATAAGCCATTACAAAGATATCCAATATTAATGGTCTGAATTGTTCAATTGTCATTCTTTTCAAGTCCTATGGATGTTCACTTGTTTCTCGCAATTGCATGGAAAGAGTATGAATTTTAAGGCCACTATATGGCATCCAGTTCTTAAACATTTGACTATCCTGTTCTCTTTCTATCTATAATAAAAATGTGTAAATGTACCTGTTTCTTCAAAGGTTTATCTCAATTAAAATGAAGTAGACAGAAAAATATGACATACAAAGTCTTCACGAGTGTGATAGCTAAGTACCTACTTAGAGGAATACACGGAAGAGATTCTAAGTGATTACCAGTGTGGCTTTAGGAAAGCCCAATCCACTACCGACCACTTACCCCAACTGAGACAAATATTGCAGAAAACATATTAATATAATATAGTGTTGCATCTATTATTCATTGACTTTAAATGCGCATATGACAGCATTAATCAGCAGTACTTGTTTAACATAATGAGGGAATTTGGTATAGCAGTAAAGCTAACAAATTTAGTTAAAATAATATTACAGAACAAACAAACAAGAAAATCACTAATCAAATACAAGTTAATAGAAGATAATCAGAAAGCTTCAAAACAAAGAGTGGTTTGAGATAAGAGGACACTTCGTCGACTTTGTTGTTCAATTTAGCCTTGGAAAAGGTAGTAAAAAGTATACAGATTAATGCAGGAGGAACTATTATGAATAGATCCATACAATAGTTAGCCTACGCAGAGGACCTGGTAATGATAGATCTTTATCAGTACTTAAAAGTGGCTAATGTGGAAAAAACTGTATATATGATATCTAAGCTAAAACTAAGAAATGAAGATAATGAAATAGTAATAAATGATGTAATATATAATAAAGTTGATAAATTTAAATATTTAGGTTCACTGGTCACTTTTGATAATCATTGCAGTAAAGACATTAAAGAGAAACTGCAGGTAATAGATGTTTCTTTGCTTTGGCTAAAACTATGAAAACACAATATCT
Source organism: Deroplatys truncata (assembly GCA_030765065.1). NCBI lineage: Eukaryota > Metazoa > Arthropoda > Insecta > Mantodea > Mantidae > Deroplatys > Deroplatys truncata. Next base: position 654,068,334 of record CM060990.1, read on the forward strand.
ATCAAAGCAAACTAAACTGCAGATATATAACACAATAATTAAGCCTGTTGTGATGTATGGATGTGAAACTTGGGTGATGACAGAAATCACAGGATGGGAAAGGTAAATATTGAGAAAAATTTATGGACCAATAAAGGATAAAGAGGGGAGAATATGTACAAATATGGAACTAAACCTTCTATATAAAAAAACCAAATATAGTAACTCTTGTTATAGCCAAAAGAATTGAATGGCCTGGGCATCTGATTAGGATGGATGGCGGTAGATCCGTTAAAAAGATCTTTGAAGGCAAAGGCAAACCTGAAGGGAGAAGAGATAGAGGAAGACCAAGATTAAGTTGGCTGGATTGTGTGGAGAGGAATTTCCATAGCATGGGAATTAGAAGAGGAGGAGAAAGGCAGAAATTAGAGAAGAATGGGCTATCATCATGCCAGCTAGATTATAAGAGCTGTTTGCCAGAAGAAGAAGATATAAAAATAAGCTTTCGTTAGAATAGTTTTGTGTACCCACTGATAAACAATAGAGGATACAGAAATTCATGTGAATGTAAAACATTACACTTTTTTATAATTTTTTTCCCACCCATAGATGCAATCAAAAGTTTGTTTTTTATTTAACCTAAAGATCCAGTGTCATAAAGCAGCCTCTCGTTTGCAGCAGTGAATTAGACCAGGGGCAGCTCCTGTGTATATGCACCAGAGCAATGAAAGTTAGCATTTATGAAGTGAAAAGTCCCTTGTTTATTACTGAGCGTATTCTTGATTAAAAGGTCAAGATTAATTACAATTCTACCGTGTGGCAAGAGCATGAACCCATTTTTGCCAGTTGCCATTATATAATGCATTACTTGTCTGAATAATGTTATGCAGAATTAAACAAGAAATAACAATCTGTGGCACAAATTTATAATTGACATCTATTCACTTCAACAAACATCTGAAGCGTGAAATGCATTCTCAAATACCACCCTACCATTATTTAAATACACATTAAAAGATTCCTCTTCTTTTGTGAGGTTTCCCTTAAAACCTTTAATTAACCAGAGGAGGAGAGGATACGCTGGATCACCTAACAAAAGGTATGGTATTTCCGTTCCATTTATGTTGATATTGCTCTTGGGTAGAAGCACATCAAAACAATTTAAATAAACTTGAGTCTTTCAGTACAGCTGCATCATGTGCACTTCCCACATGCTGGCATGTTGCACATCTGAACATGGAAAAGGAAAAGAGAAACTATGAGAATGCGGACAGCTTATAACATACTTAAGGTTCTTATATTCTGTTAGGTTATTTGGGAAAAGCATAACATACAAAGTTGCTATAGATTCATCATGTGCATTTAACTAGATGTATTAAATGGACTCAAGAGAACTAACAATGTGAAAATGTCAGAAAATATTTTCTGTAATTTGCACTTATTTCAAATGGGGGAAAAAATCTGATATGTTGCATTCACAAGACTTTCTCTACCTAATATATTTTTATATAGCTTCTACAAACTGTAAATGGCTGTTTATAAAGATTTTTGAATGACTAACAAAATTTATATCTTGAATTTGCTGAATATAGGCCGTGATGTCATTCTGAATGCCTTTCATATAATTGGCAAATGGTAAGAGAATCTTACCACATTAAAGAAAACCTTGTTAAAGTACACAATTTATGCCATTAAATGTTTCTGAGATGTTATTTGTTCTTGATTTCAATTTACAAACAATTAAGGTTTTTTCAAGTAGTGGGTCGTTATTCATTTTTTCTCATGGTCATGAAAAGAGCATGGCATTTTGAAGTCATTACATAGTCTCTAAAAATCTGAAAATTGCTTTAGTCTGCTATATTCTCCTTATACCTACAAGGAAGTGTGTAATGAAAATTTATCTCAATTAAGAAGAATACGCTTTTGTAAGAACAGTTTGTGTACATGAGTGAGTGAAAGTTATGTGAATGCAATACATCACATTTTCTTCTGAAATAAGTCTTTGCAAAAAAAGTTTCATTACACAATTCATTGTTGGTACAAGAAACAAAGGGAACTGAATTGACATATGTTTAAAAGGGGAACTATAAGCTGACCTTAAAACTTTGCAGTCTATGACATTGTGAGAAAGAACACAACAGTGACAGCACTTTTACAAAACTGAAGAAAGCATTGAAAATTTCCAAACTTAAAAAGGGATTTCTCAGAAATGGCTGATGCAACAAAAAAACTACTTGAAATTGCGTGTTTAAAGAGATTTGCATTTTTTGGGCTGTATGCTTTTGTTTATCTGTTATGATTTACTCATACAAAAATACACAAAATTTCTTCTGAATGAAGGGGACGTCACAGCTATCCCTGGAAAATTCAAGATATACATTTTATTTATGTAAATATCTTAAATATATGGTATTTTAATCAAAATTGTTCCGAGCCATGAGACAAAAATTGGGGGAATTCTCTTGAAAATTTTTGGTGTCGCACGTATGGAAGATACCAATTTTAAATAGTAAGTTTGGATTCATCAAATATTTCGTTTTGCTTTTGACAGACACACAGAAGCCTTTCTTTAAAAAAATGCTTTTGGATTCAGGGGGCCTCAAAACATGATGCTAAATGGAAGCAATATCTTATCTTGGAACCACACAAAATATGACCTGTAGGACATCCATTACCAAACTGTGTATTACTGCATTAATATGAAATATCTACCTGTATAAATGATCCACAACAGTCATTACATTGTACGATGGCCAGCCCTTGCGATTAATGAAATTGCGGTATCCATCTACAGGGGGTAGAATTGGTATATGCGTTCCATCGATTGCACCAATAACATTGGGAAAGCCACACATGTTTTCAAACTCGTCAGCTATTTCTTGCACCTCCACTTCATTTGGCAATTTTAAATAATTGTCTTTAAACTCCACATAGATAGCCTCACACACTTTGTACAAACATCTACACACAACTGTCTTGTGAGTGCCAAACTGATTGGCGACCACCCTATACTCTGCACAAGAAGCTAGCCTGTAAAGAGCAATGGCAACTTGTTTTTCCACTGTCAATGGAGCTCGTACAAAATTTTTTCTGTGCCTTAGATGTGGTTCAAGCCGCTGGCATATAATTTAAAAGTGGTCTGGCTCATCCTGAAATTTTCAAGCCAGTCCTCCTCCTTAAAATGGAAATGAACAATGCATTCCCACCAATCACTGCTTCTTTCTTTCACCCAACATACAAGCCTGCGTTTTGCCCGTTTCTTATGTAAGAGGGTTGTTACATACACGTTTTGGGCCTGTAATTGCTGGAGGAAAATTATTCTTTCCTATTGTCGTTCCCGTCGTTCGTGTTCCCACTTTTGGTTCAGGAACAATAAGCTTGCGAGGAACTGGCGCAATAAAACACACAGCAGAGTGACTTTTAGCATTACGTAATTCGCAATTTATTCTTGCCAAAAAAATTCTCCTAACCTGCTTATTTATTCTCGAACCTTGCGTATTCAAATCGATCTCAAAACGTTTTGAATTTAACATGGAAACGCGGATCATATTGAGTATGGGATTGGACTCAAATCGATTTCAATTCATCATAGAAACGTAGTGACTAAAAGGAGCATTCATGGAGAAACTATCCTGTATGCTGATGATACCAGCTGTATACTGAGGGGAGATGATTGCACAGAATTGCAACAGCAGGCCGATAACGTTATGATAAATTTGGGGCAATGGCTGTCCATAAACAAACTTACATTAAACAGCAATAAATCTCTTTGCATGAGCTTTGCAGTATCCAATAGAGGGAATGTAAATACTGAACCCGTTATTACCTATAACAGTAAAATAATTCAACACATATCGCACACAAAATTCTTAGGAGTAACTATTGATAAATTCTTGAACTGGAAACCACACATACAGTGCATTACATCAAAAATTAATAGAGCACACTACATCATCTCAGTGCTAAAACACATCTGTAATCCTCATACAATAAAAGTTATATATTTCTCATATGTGCAGTCAGTGCTTGCCTATGGCATAATCTTATGGGGAAATTCTACTAATGTAAATAAACTATTCATAACCCAAAAGAAAATAATTAGAAACATGTTTAATTTAAAGAGAACTGAACACTGTAGAACACATTTCAAACAAAACAATACACTCACCCTGCCATGTTTATACATCTTAGAAACAGTTTGCTTTATAAATAACAACATTCATTACTTCTACTCAAACAGCACCATACATGAGCATTCCACTAGAAGCAGGAATAACATTCACTTACAAGCCGCCAGAACGACAAAAAAGGTTAACTCTATATTACATACAGGAATCCTGATGTATAATTTAATTACAACAAAAATTAATGACAAACATCCACCTAGGTTCAGAAAGCAGGTTAAGAGGTTTTTAATTGATAACTGCTTTTATAATATACAAGACTTTTTTGAGTTCTTTAGCCACAAGGTATAGATAGATACACAATGTAAATAGGATCCTTAAAGCAATGTTTAACTACCTTTTTATGTATATAGTAACCTACTGAATTGTTTATACTTGTGATGTAATTACTTGTAGAAATAGATTAATCTACTGTAATTGATGAAGCCATGAGATTGTAACAAATTTCCAATCGGTGAATAAACTATCTATCTATTATCGTATTGCGTAGTTTTGAACTATGGATTTGCTGAGAACTTAAGAACATTAGCACCAAAAAAGATAAGCACATGATCGAAAATAATGGATATTAATAGTACAAACTAGAGAACAGTAGGCTAAAAATAAAATAGTACAGTCTTACCTAACCAAACATTCTTATTGCGCTTTACTCTCAAAACAATTTCCATCCTTCTCTCTGGTGTTGCTGCTTTCCATTGGCGACGTAGGTATCTTCCAATTACTATTGCTATTCCTTTGGAGATAGGACGTAAGGCAAAAATAAGCCAAGGGGGTATGGCTTTCCTGCATTCTGTTGTGTGAAAAGTTCTGAAGAAAGGAACTTGGCACGTATTTTGAAAGCCTTTTACAACTATTTCGCTATTTAGAGCAGTGCGCGCACACCTCATCTTAAAGCTTGAGAAACAAACATTGGCTTGGAAACCTAACCTATTTTCCACATGGAACTGCTTAAGAGGAAACTTACAATATGTAAGCTTTCTTGAAAATCCTTTCAAAACGTTCACACGAGGAGATTTTATGTGTGTACAGAAAATACGTAGCATTATGCTTTTCAAACATTACTCATCGTATTTGAGAAAATTACATCGCCCCCACAATATAAACTCGAGTATATACACCACAGACACCAAAGTAAAGTAGGAAGAAGATAAGCCACTCCGAGTATTTCGCCCTCATTGGCTGCGCGACTGAGATGCCATGCGAAAGGTTAAGGACGCGCGCTCTTTGAATGGATTGAAAGTGAACGCTTTAAACCCGTTTTAACATGCACAATTTAAGGCACGGATTGGCACTTGTTCACGAAACTATTTTAGCTCAGAGTTTTATAATGAAGTAAAAAAGGGGAGCTTTCTTTTATCCTTCCAATGTAATGCTACTAATGCTACACTGTTCAAGTATATTGATAAAACCAATCATTATGTTTTTTGTATATGATAACATTTATTAGAATTATATACATAACTAGAAAGCGAGGTCATGCTCAATTATGTAATCATAAATAAGCTTATGTCCCTTGTTTTCCCAAATTAATGGAGGAAATTTCATTATTTATTTGTTCTACATTTGAAGTGGTTTTCAGTCATCTCTTCAGATTAATGACTTTTGGAGATACTTGTTCTTTTATATATTTTCTTCTTTACATGCATAATAAATTAAGCAAGTACATTACTTCAGAGTCTATGCAGATACAGGCTATAAATGCTTATTTATACTTAATACAGCAGAAGACTTGGGTTCCAAGAATCAATGCTGAAGTTCATTGTAAAGTTCACACTAAACTCTGTTTCTTCTAAGCTTACTCAGCATGCAAACATACCACACTGCGTTACTCTACATGTGCTTAACCCTGATTGGCTAGAGTTGTTTGTACCATTAAAGTATGCATTTTCTAACATGTGGAAAGCATGAGACCAACTGACGACATAGCCATGATTGAACTGCAACAACATGCACTCATTGACTCTAGGAGTATGTTGCTCCGTGTAATAATTGCAAGTGCTGCCCCCCTCATGCTTTTAGACAACTAATTTTTATCTCCAATGTCAGTCCTCCATGACTACTCATTCTCACACAAACTAGATATTTGCAGGGGTAATAAATAAATAAAATTCAAGATGATATATATATATGTGATGAAACAATGAGGTTGTTCTGAGTGAAAAGATAAAACATGCAAAGTCACACAATAAAAATGTTCATATTTTGGCTTTACCCCTGCAATAGGAGATTAAAAGACTAAAAGCACACACAAAATGAACACACACTTGATGGTCAACTGCACTGGATAATAATCCACAACATATTTGGACCTGGGCTTGTTTTCATTTACATATGAGTAATAACAGTTAATAAGTTCCCCTTATTTCATTGTAATGTTACATTACGCAAGTGAGCCACTCTACCATTTGTACTTTAGTGTTACTGTTAGCGTGCCTTTATCTATTTGGATCTTGTGGTATGGGGCCTTGTCCATAACAATAACATGGGATGTTAAGGAGTAACTAATCCTTAAACCATCTGTAGAAATGGTCTTGGTTAATGTCTTCATGGTAATCCCCAGATCTAAAAATAAAGAGAAGTAAATGGCCATGAGATGTTCCAGCATGGGAAATAAAGTCCTTGGGTGACTTCATGGAGCTTTCAATTCTGTCATCCATCCAGCCCTTTGATACAATATGGCCAGTGTTTAACCATGTTTCAAACAACCATACTATTTTCCTCAAACTCTTATTTTGTATTTATTTTAAAAATAATGTTCTTAGGGCTTCAATATCAGATCTTTTGAACGTAATTTTTCCCTTATTTATTGTCTTGAATTCAAACCTAGATCATGGAGGACTTTGTTCAAAGAGCTAAAGCTTTCCTGATATAGCTCTGCCTCTTTAAGTGAAGGAATCAGTTGTGTATAATAGGATGCTCATTTTGGGTGTAGCAGTTGGCAAATTGCCTTCTTGTTGCGTTTAATCCCAAGTTGTCCAATTGAGTTTCTCTGGAGTGAAAAACAAAATAAGATAACAACACAAGAAGTGACTGAACACTGAAATAGTGACTTTCACGATAACACTAAGGCAATAACTGACCTGAGAGGTTCATGAGTAACCAATGTAAGCAAATGAACTAAAGCTAGTGGCTTGATGAAACACTCCTGTTTATAAATGTGATGATTGTGAACACCTGATATTATGATGATCATTAATGAGAGTCTCATCCAAATCATTCTGGTGCTTCATTTGTCACCAGTTTCATAACAAAAAATCTCCGGAAAGACGCTAGATTTTAAGCAACATTTTTAACTCCATCATATTTTCACATATCTTGTTCATGTTTTAAGATTTTGCTACCACTAAAACGTGCTGCCCTGGGTGGTGAATGGCTCAACACCCCCTTGAGTGAGCCCCGAGTGTTGGAAGCATGTAATTGTAAAGTATTATTAAATAATATTTAATTTACAGTTATAGTGTGTTCACTAGTGGCACAATTCCAATTCCTTCCTTGTTGGAATCTGATTCCGTGATGTCAGATTCACTATCAGAAGAAGAACTTTTCAGTTTTTAATTCCTTTCAGGATTTCCTTACACTACTAATACTTACACATGTAAGTTCAGATATGAGCTCCTCAATATTGGTAGAGTTGGACTTTTTTCTAAATGTGGATGAAAGACATGTAACACAACTTTTTTTCTTGCCACTATGTAAGGTTTTCCCTTTACGATATTTGAGCTCAAAGATTCTGCCATTATGCAGCATTCAGATACAATATATGGAAAACTCATGCACTTTCAGTCATCAGTGAATAACAGTCAATGTTAATGCACTTCAGCTTTATGCTTAACCAAGGTATTAATCTGTGGTCAAGTACTGAGCAGTAAACTACCTATGGTAATGTAATCAAAGTGCATGAGCCTTCTACTACATGAGTCAAGCTTAAACACACGAACCTCCCACACACTTCACAATACTGTGGTGTTAATATACAAATGAGTTGATGCCTCCATATATTAATTTCATGTATGTGCTTATTTTTTTTCTTGTGATTCTTCAAATTCATGAAGGCAAATCACTGTTGTAAACATAGAACTAATTTTTATTGCAATAAGCAATTATGCATTCAGAAACCAATGAGTAGATGCACATGCTTTTCTTTACATTCGAAGTAAAGTGAGGGGAAACTGGGATTAGTAAGATGCTTCTTGCTCTCAGAAGGTTAGCATTATCCAACAGAATTGAGACTGTCCTAAGTGGCGACTAGTATCTCTAGACTACAATAACATGTGGTGCACCTTGCTTTTATCCACACTACCCAATGAGAGAGTGGTGCCATAGCAGTTCTTCAAGACTCATTACTTCTAAGCAGAAGCAATTCTTTTGAGATTGGGAGTTATGCATGCTGGTTTCTTTCAAGAAGGCAGGTTATCTATGCAGAATATAACTCTGTTATTTTTGGTAATATTATACTATTTTTCTATTTTTTGGGATTTTTTTTTTATCCTTCATCATTATTTTGCCATTTGTTTCACTTTGCATCTTATTTAGTAATTTTCTTGCATTAACACTGAGTATATAAAGAGTTTTATATTATTGCCATTTTACACAGGGATAACTTTTAAAAAATCAGAAATTTCACTATTGAACTGAGCAATAAGAGTTACTTACACCCTTTACTCGCATTCTTGGAAAAAAATCATTTCTATTTAATGGTTAGTTTGGACTGCTTGTGGGTAGAGGGTTGCCTATTGTCCAGGGAGCAGGTATAATTACAGTCATGAATTCATGTCCAAAGCTTGGGACGGCACACATCAATTTTCCCTTTTTTGCATTAATAAGTGCATAGAGTCAGGTTGCTCTTGTCCTTGTGTATTGTCATAGGCTGTGAAGTCCTCTTCATTCACAATGAATTTTATATAATCTGAGAACTCAAAAGAGTTAATGCTACAGTTTTGTAAGACCTACTTCAAAAATAATTTTCTTTTCAAACTCTTGAAACAAGGATGCGGAACAAATATATTTTTAATATTTTCTAAACTATCACATCATTTAATTTTTCTACTTGTATTGCAGTTTTATATAATTTTTTTAATTATTATGTCACTTTTAAACAATTTTAGAGTCCTTTATTAGGTAATTTTTCAAACATTTTTACATCATCAAAATCTGAGCCCATGTTTTGAATGGTTACACGCCCAAACTGAAGACTTTTGGAAAATGAGAATAAAAAAAATTCCAGAATTTTATTTATTCTTTATTTTTGGGGAAAACATGGTGAAGCTTTTCAGTATATTAAACAGTAAATATTATTTTTTTTATCACTATAGCTTCACATCTTTACCAACAATGTACTGGAACAAGTTTTGAGTACTGTTGTCTCAATCATCAGTCTAGACTCATTGCTGTGCTTCCTCCTGGGGCCAACAGATAATGCTTCCTGGCTGGATGTACTGTGCGATATCATTTTTATATGGGATATCAAAATTTAACACATTGTGTTTATTTGTATGTATAATTTACCTTTAACAAGCAAGACGAGCTGGTTTTGAAACACTTTTAAAAGCTTTGATTTTACTTTCAACTAATGATCTGCACACCGAAAATGCTCTACAATTGCTAATTTATCAGTCTCTTTATATTTTTTGTGTGCTCTTAAATAATTTTTAGAAGTCAATGAAGGCTACTTTGAAGATTCATATATAGAAAATTAAAGTGTTTTCTAAAAAAGTGTGTGTGTGTGTCTGTGTCTGTGTGTGGGTGGGTGGGTGGGTGTGGGCGTGTGGGTGCATGTGCGTGTGTGTGTTTTTTATGAAGATAAGGGAGGGGCTCATTAAAATAGATATATAGAGCATTCAAAAACTTAAGTAAATATTATTTTTAACATAAACGTATGTTTTTTAAATGGAAACAATGTATTACTTTTGACACAATTGATAACATGGAAAATAACATTAATAATGGCATTTGTAGCATTGCAATAAGTGAATAACTTTTGAGAAACAGTAATGTGAAGTTGACCAAAATTGCCAGTTCCACATTCTGAGGTTCAATCAAATCATTGAGTTTAAAGTGCAAACCTCATTTTGCAGTTAATTGTAATGTGATTAATGTATTACAATGTAACAAAGCGGTTCTTACTATTATTTTCACATTATCAATTGTGCTGGAGACGAGACAAGATTTGCATTTGCAACAAAAAGGAAAAAAATAAAGGTTTACCTCTTTCGTTGTATCTCAAGCTTCAACTTCACATTAAATTTCTCAGGATATAATTGGCCTACTGCAATGCAATACCATTCTTAATGTTATTTTCTATGTTATCAGTTACATAAAAAATAATACAGGTTTTTTATTTAACAAAAACATTAAGGATACGTTGAGAATTAGGTATGCTTACATTTTTAAATGGCCTGTATCAGATACTTTAATAAGCTCCTCCCCAACTTTCATGTCTATGAAAGTCAGTTTTCAATTCCTATTTTTGTTTCAGAGATATTTGTGATGGTAGTTTAAGGTGACTCACTCTATACATAGTGTCTTATGTTTCTCTTAGCCAGAATTTATAGCCTGATATATAGTGGTTGTATTGTGTCTGTGTTTTTATTATGTACGGTATGTTATGTATGTAAGCTACTTATAGTAATCATTTTGGATCAATCATTGAGTGACTGCTATGTTCCACAAAACACAAGGCAACCTAAAACCAAAAGTTTTTGTGTTATTGATAATGCCATAATTCAATATTTCCTATTAAGATATGAATACAAGTTTATTGTCTTTCTTAACCCTGGAACAATGCCAATTCTCAGTAGCATTTCCAGTGTGAATTTGAGCATCTGGTATGCTTTTTTTTTCATTCTTTCTTTGCCAATTGTCACAATAACATTACCAGTGTGAATTTGAGTATCTGGTATTTTTTTTCATTCTTTCTTCTTTCCCAACTTTTTTCTCCACCACCATTTCCACTTAGCACATTTTGGTTCAGCATGACTTTCATTTTATTTTTTAAACCATCTTATATTATGGAAAATATGTTTGTTTACTAGTTATTAATGACAGGAGCACTAGGTAACTACATAAAAGAGAAAACATAAAGGGTATAGCTGTCCACCTTAAACATACTAATAGAACACGCCAAAATGAATAAGCAATACTATAGAACCCTTAGTCTATCTCCAAGTATTTATCATAAATAAAGTGATTTGCAATGAGGTATTTGACAATGCTGGACTAGAAAAGCAAAATCTGAACTTGCAAGAGAACTCTTATGGTAAAACCTGCCAGTACTTGAATAACCGAGGAAACATACCAATAAATGGAATACCTCTAACCCTGTCTGCTACAAACAGAACTACTCAATAAACCAAGTGTATAGGAAAGTATGTGCAACAATGGCAATGTTTCCTACAGTCACACTTCAAAGGGCAGATATAGTTAACACTGCCATTGCTACAAACATTTTTCTTTTTTTCTTAAATGTTTCATTGATTTCTTCAGTAGTACATCTGTCTCCTCTGAGCTGGGTTAGAGAAAGGCTTATACTAATGAATGAATTGAAAATGCTATGCAATCACTGTGTATGCTGACAGTATACAAATGTTTAAGTTTGATATTAATACAGTGAAAATGAGGTAAAAAAAAAAGCACATAAAATTAGGCTATTGGTAAATTGCCCCTGAAAATATACCTTCTATTTGGCATTGACAATTTCTTCTAGCCATACATTTCTTGTAAAATGGAATACTGTTTTTGAAAAGCATGCCTAAACAAATCTTCTATGGACCTGTAGTACGATCTGTGGTTAAGGTTCCAGTTAGATATTAACTGGAGTTAAGGCAAACTTTTGTATTACAACCTTCAGTTATTTTAGCGATGAAATAACCGCCACCTTGGGTAGTGGTCAGGGTAGTAACTTGGAGGTAACTATACAAAAATGGTGTACTTTCAGCCTCAACTGTTGATGGCAAAATATTAGAGCAATTTTTATCTAACAGGAGGAAAGCCAAAATAATTAGACTTCTGAAAGAGTAATTTCCAGGTCTGGGATGAGGATGGATTCCATAAATGCTATAAGATTGTTGAAAGTTGCAATGGTTCCTATAACTTCTATTACATTTTTGCTGCATAATACCTCCAGCATTAGTCTTAGAAATAGTTTGCATATCATTTTATTTTATTAAGGTGAACGACAATAATGTCTGCTTAAGTATATAACAACTGATATTAACCAATATTCATGCATCTAACCTATTTTGCAAGTAACCTTTATGAAATAACTGCAAAACTTAACCTTATATTCATGTCCTATTTGCCTATTAACCCTTCCTGAGCTTATGATCTTTTTTTAACTCAGCACACTTGTCGAAAATGTTTCTTAAAGGTAATCATCACAGATTTCATTGTAGTTGAGTAAGCCTTACGGGTAATACCTCCATGCCATCAAACACCTGGCAGAAATAAAATAAGTACAATACTTGTACATCAGGTAAGCCATTTCATTTCTGATTTAACAGCAACACTAATAAAATGTGTGTTAGCATATGTTAGAATCAAGAGACACTGCAGGATTCTCTGTTACCAACACGTTCTTATATTATACGTAAAACCTATTTTTCCATTAACTTAAATTATATAGAGTGAAATCCCACATAACCAAATACTCTGAAATGTCCTAATCTATTTTACACTACCTCCGAGAACTTTATTAATGGTATATCATTCTTTTTTAAACATACCAAAATGCACTTACCCTATTTTGATGCAAACTAAACTAACGGCATAACCCTTAGAAATGTGTTGCTTCCTAACCTATTCAAATCATAATATTAACAACATGTATGCTTTATCATCTTCCTGAATGCATCCATATTAATCACAAAATTCCTCAAACTAATTTAATTAAACTTTAGATTTTATTATACACAGAAATCACATGGTGAGCTCAAGAAAATTGCAGCAGAAAGTTTATTTTAAAGATCTAATGTTACAAGTTTCCACCTAGGTGGCATGAAATAGCGCATGAAAATATAGCCAAACATACCAAATTGTTAACAAATTCCAGGTTAACTACCCTACAGTTACCTTGCTTTTGTAACATGAGACACTCTCTTTAACCAACGGGTAGCAATAACAAGTTAGAAAACCTCCGCTTTTAACCACAGATCGTAATACAAACCCTATGGAGTTCAAAATCCCTTTCATAAGATACCGGAACATACTTTAAGTGTGTTTCTCACAAAAAATTTATAATTTCCTGATTTCAATGACTCGGTAAAAAGAACTCCAATTACCTTTGTGTGTGTAGGTTTTTTTCCCCCTCCATATCTTATTCCACTGGCTACGGAATTCCCGAATCCCTTATCCTGCTTCAAGGAATTTGAATGCACTTTCTAATCTCTCTCTTGGTAAATATTCAACCTGTCTTTATTGAACAATAGCATTCAACAATTCTTAAAGCAAATTTAGCTTGATTAAGTTTCAGCTGCACATCTAGCACCATAAATTAGTAAATTAAAATCATTTTCAGGGGAGATAAAGAACCCTATCCTGCCAAGATTAAAACTCCTAAATTCACGATCCATTATCTCAGAAACTATGCAAGATATCACACAAACTTTTACAGGATGTAGATGAATGCCTTCTAAGTTCACTTATCTACTTTTATCCATTTTATTTATTAAAGAAGATAGGATTTTTTTCTCAATTATAGCAATATTTTGATTAAAATTTATCAGCAATTAGTTTTTTAAGAGATAACCAACCATGTTATTAACACCAAAGTAGATCCACAATAGCACTTAAAGGTTGTTTTATTATCCCAAAATTTAATTTAGACATCTTCAATGGATTCCGAGAAAATGGGTCATTTATACTAAAATTCTGTCACTCAAAGAAAAAGCTGTTCAAAGCAAAAACGGAGAAAATAAACTCACATATATTTGCACAGAAAGAAACCACATGCCTTGAGCACATAGAAACTTCCAGATTTAATAGTAGTACCAATTTTTAGAGCAAAACTTTCCCTAAAAGATGGGCTAAAGTTTGCCTCTCTGCTCCAAAGTGTGTAGAAGTTGTGATTTTTTTCTGTGAAGTGGTAAAAATGGCAAATGCAGTAAGATTTTTACAAATATATTTAAAATATAAATATTGTCCCTAACATGATATATTACATATCAAATTACAGAAAATTCTATTTAATAAGGCTGCACCAAAAACTAAAAAGGACACCTTTTGGCCATTTAGTTTCCCCTTAACTGATTTTGATTAGTGAATACTTTCACTTGTTTTATACAACCTTTCATAATTTATCATCAGTTCAATACAATTTTGTTATACAACACTCTTATCACACTAACTCAAATACAGTTACCCTGCACGAGAAAGATCAGAGTTGTGCGAGGTGCATTCTGGTATTTAAAGGCATCACAACATAAAGATGTTTACAATTCTAACACAAACTAATTTTTCAATGTAGCTATTTTTTATTACTGCAAATCTATTACTCAAAGGAAGAAGTTAACTACAATATACATAATTCAGTACACCATGTATGCGAGATCAAAAAAAGAGATTAAATTGTTTATTAAGTTTGTTCAAATTATTTTTTAGCAACTCTTTCATGTAAGATTTTCTTGCACTGTGGCGCTATGGGCTAGAGTGTAGAGCTCTGGTTCTCACCATGGAATGTATCCAGGTTTGATCCCACCCATGGAGATTTTAAGTCCCGGGTACAAGAATGGTGCCCACTCAGCATCATGAGAAAATTGAGGAGCTGTGATAGGCAGCAACTCTGGCCATGAAAGCCAACATTCTGGCTGGGGCATGTGTGATACTGGCCACATCACCTCTCATACTGGTTCATGATCACCCACCTCTGCCGTGTGCACGAGGCCAGCTGAGCCCAGGCTCCAAACAGGCTGTAGCAAGACATTATCATTATTTCATTTAAGATCAGAATGTTTCTTCACTTGATTTATCCAACCCGGATGAGCCCCCAAATATGAGATCAAACAAAGAAACTAAATTGCTTGATTAAGGTTTGCTCAATTTATTTTTAAGGAATAGTTTGCATGTAAGATTACATTGTGTATCTTCCTTGATCTGTTAATTTTTCAAATATGTTTTTTGTCTTAGGAATCACTAAAAGAAACATCCAAACTTCATTCCTCCTCTGCAAGATTGCTAAGCTTGTCCTGATTGGCTACTGCCAATGCTTTGAGACAGTGCGGATTTTGGCATTTTTCCTTAAAACACCTAAATCTTTCTTAGTATGTACACCATGAATCAGCCTTTAAGCTGAACTAAAGCATCTATACCTCCTCCAACACTGTATAATAGGAATGTAAAATTGGGGTTACACAGGATTTAAACAATATAGAAGCCAAAATATATATATATTGTATTGCTGGAGTTATTTTTCAATCTTACAATCTGTTCTCCATCATTACAGTACATAATTAATTACCTGGGCAATAAATGCCTGACTATTCATCTAAAGGAACATGAATATGCCAGAGAGCAACATGCAAAGATCTTTATAATTATATAACCTCCTTCATTACATCAACAGTTTTTGGCTTGCAAATCACTTATAACCTGTGTAATGAAAGATTAAACAACAAAATTATGTACACATTGCACGACTTTAATTTATATGTAAAGGAACAAATCATACATTTACAAGTAAATTAAAGGGGAAAAAGGGGGGAGGCAAGTTTTTAATATTTGTAACTCCTTTCCTTTCACTGAATGCATCTCAATAATTTCTAATCACACACAAAACAACTAGGTATCATTAATATCAGTTACATCTAAAAAGTCTTGTCTTCACTTAACTTTTGCTGTGCATGCCCCTTTGGCTTTTGAAGTAACATACTATTGTTTTAACATTATAAATGTTGAATATTATATACTTAAAATATGCATCCAAAGGAAAATTGCACTACAAACATGCTGATTTTGTATGCTTCATAACTGACATATTAGCATAAACAATATGGTTAAATTTATTATGCAAAAGTTATGCAAATCCAAAACAATGTAAATGTCTCTACAATGGCAAATAAAAACATTAAATTATTAACATAAAGAAAAATAATTCTTAAGTAACAGAGGTAAGGAGCATACACAGCATTTAATTGAGCTGCTTATGACATTGAATAACGTCTTTATGATAAAATGTATACAACTGTTGTTGTTCACCAATGGTACTGGTGATTAATTGATCTGCATCATTTTCCCTCTGGCTTCCCAATATAAAGTCTGTAAGTTATCACTTTTAAGGCCTTTGCATTCGGCGAGATGTTGTTTGTTCAGGATAACATCTTCTTTACAGAGAGTACACTTGGGTGTAGGTAGGCTCCTATCCTGTAGAGATGTTCTGCAAGGCAATCGTGGCCAGTTGCCATTCTATATACGGCCACTGAAGTCTTCCTTGGCATTTTTTGTATATCAACTCTATCTTTAATATTCTTATAATCTTTATCCTTTAATTTATCTTCATCAAGTCTCTGCTGTCTTTTGAAATCTTGTTTAATGTTATTTAATTGTTTATTTATATTCTGAGATATTCTGTTACCAAACAAATGTGGAATTTTGTAACCTATACTGCACCGTTTAAAAGATAGTTTTCACTATATGTTTGCTTTATCTGGACTATTTTCATAATATAATAGTTTAGTTCCTTAAAACATAAATTTTAACAGGCAATAAAGTTAATTTAAGACACAATAAAAACAATTCCTTAATGCTTAACAGAAATTCACTCAAAACCTTCCTTAGTTTTAAAAATTGTTTCAGACCACTTTGAGCATTTTAATAGTTGAAGCACTCCCTTAAACAATGCTGTTCAAATTTTACTAAAATGGCATTTTTGCTCTTGTTCAATGCTGTGGTACAGTGAGAGAAAAAGTTACCAAGGGAAGCTGCATAATGTGATGTCACATCTTTGAGATGTAAAAAGATCACAAAGGGGTTAGCAGTTCTCCCAGGTACTGTACATCTATATGCTTGAAGAGTTGCTGCATTCTCATAGCAATATGTGAACTCAAATCTAAAATTGATTCTCAAATTAACTTTATATCTCTGGATAGATAAGGTATGAAATAACAAGATGGCTGATATTAGCAAACACTTCTGACCCCAGATTTAATTAGCAAATTAAGCAAGATTAAAGGAATAAAGACAGAGGTTGCAGAATGGAAGAACAAAAGAGAAAACACAGAGTACTTCTCACATACAATATATTGACTGATCTCATGCCACAACAACTTTGCAGCACACCTTGCGGCCTTGGCTTATGTTTGTTAGTTTCACAATGTCACTGAAGCTGTATCTAGTTTGGTAGTAATTTTTTTGGTTTACATAATTACGAGTATTTTTGATTTTGTGTTCACCACCATACAGCACAGGATTTTTATATATGATTCATGTGCGACTATCCAGTTTGAAGGGAAGTTATAAGGCAGTTTTTAACAGAATTCCCTGGTGTGCAACCTCCAAGGACAGAAGCCATGCAAAAACTTGCAAATAAATTTACGGAAACAGGTTTGGATTTTGATATGTGAATACCTATTGAGGATAACAGCGATTAGAACATTTTTCTCAAAACCCTCTGTGATGACTTGCGCAAGAAACTGCCATCTCAATAATCTCAGCGTGGTGAGCTACTAAACTCTTAAAACTGAAACCATACAAGATCATTGTTGTTCACAGATTGCTACCACCTGATAATGAGAGTTGGATAAATTTCTGTAACTGTATTTTGAGGAATGTCGATGACAAGAGCAACTGATACAAATTTAATAAATCTTCTGTGGCAAAACATAGCTACATTAACACGGCCACGTTTTGACACAGAATTGCTGCAGCTCAGAGTAAGCAGATTTAATGCAGGAAACCTCATTGCATGATGAGAAAATCAGGTTATGGTACAAGGGCAAATGAATACAGGGTAAGAGGGCAATATTTTTTGCAGAAACAATAAATGCAGAATGTTACAGGAATGGCATCTCATTCTCTTTGAACAACTGAGTAATACTAAATGTCGGTCTGGATATTTCCAGCACAGCTGAGGCCATTAAATTTCATTCAAGAAAATTTTGAAGTTAAGAGTTATTAGTAGAAGGTTATGGGTTATGGGTTATGGTTTGCATGGTCTCAAAATCTTACATCATCTGATTTTTAATAATGAGGGAATTTGAAAAATAAAATGTATAGGTCAAACTTCCCACATATATAACTGCAAGAAAATATCAAAATAGAAATTAACCATTTTGGAAGCTGAAAGAAAACTTCCTTAAAAGGTACCAGAGTTGTGTGTAATCAAGAAGACGTTTCTAACATCTTTTGTGATAAGGTACGTGCTTATTTTGATTGTACAGTTGAACCTTGATCTATTGTTCCAAGAACTGTCATTTTCCCACATTTATTGTTCAATTAATGCAGCCCCAGCTGGTTTGCATTATAACTTATGTAAATAAAATCTGTATTCATAGTTTCTTGAAGTATCGTTTTCCCTCATTTGTTCAAACATTTCAGTCCCAAACAAATTCTATCCTCAAACGATAGTCTTTAAGCTGGAATAATTACAGCAGCAATCATAATTCGCAAGCAGTTGCCAATACTTTTGGAGCACTCTGTACCAGGCTGAACATGGAATTCAAATAGCAATGTTCATGCCCATTTGGTTACAGGCGTGAATGTATAGGGTTTAGATGAAGTATACGACGAGGTGAGATTAAACAGAATGTGTTCAAAATGAGGTTGAGGGGAGTGAGGAAGAGGGGGAAGATAATGGAACAGCCAAAGCTGTGAGTGCATATGAAACTGTATGGGCATTTATCTATGCTCATGGCAGTAATGGAAGCAAGCAACAGAATGTGTTGTGCATGGAAAGATTATTGTTGAAATTGAAAAAAAATAAAGCAGCTAAGAAGCAAATGACAATTTAAAACTCCTTTAAAAGAAAGGACCAACTTGTAAAATTGATGCAAAATATAGTGTTTGCTTATATATTGACTTTATTTTTGTACATGATTAGTGAATTTCCTGTATACATCATTTTTTTTGCCCCCTACTCCCTCGTAAAACGATAGATCGAGGTTCAACTGTACCTGCAACTGTAATTATGAGAACCTCAATCATTACGAAGTGGTCTCAGTTTCGGAGACATTTTATTGGAATGCTCAGGAATAAGAGTTCTGGCTGCTCCAGCCAAAACTGCCACATGACTGGCCAACTGATAAGAGAGAAGCCAGTTACATGCAAGAATGGAGATGTTTGACATGCGAGGTCAAACTCTAACATGGTAAGGTATAGAATAGCCCAAATTAATAGCCCATCTTGCTTAAAATAGTTTAAACCATGGGATTTTTTTTTTTTTTTTTTTAACTTATGGCTTTTCTTTAACTGCTGTGGTCCTTAACATCCCATTCTATACTGGGCATGAAAGAGCAAAGATTTTGCTCAGAGGCCTCTTTATCAGGCATGAGGTTCTTTTACATGCCATAAATCTATGACACGGTACCATCGGTTTTACTTTCCTTCCAAAGGAAGCCATGCTAAGGATTTTTACGCCCAGAAAAAAATCCATTGCCCTCTCCCGGGTTTGAACCCACAACCTTGGGAACAACTTATATGAGAGAAGCCAGTTACATGCAAGAATGGAGGTGTATGACATGCGAGGTCAAACTCTAGCTTAAAATAGTTTAAATCTTGGGATTTTTTTTTTTTTTTAGATTTATAGATGTCCTTTAACTGCTGTAGTCCTTAGCATCCCATTCTATACTGGGCGTGAAAGACCGGAATTTTGCTCAGAGGCCTCTTTATCAGGCTTGAGGTTCTTTTACAAGCTGAAATCTATGAAACGGGACCAACGGCTTTACTTCCCTTCTGAAGCATGCCATGCTAAGGATTTTTACGCCCGTAAACAATCCCGGGTTTGGACCCGCGACCTCGGGAACTACTACACCATGGAGGATGACTAAATAATGGGATGAATGTAAGTAAATGTGTATAGTGTCTTCATTTCGTTGTGCAATCAGACATTAGGTTTACCATCAGGATGCTGCCTCCGTGGTCTAGAGGTACCATGTTAACCTATAGTTCACGAGGTCACTTGTTCAAACCCATTGGAGAGCGGTGGATTTTTTTGGGCATAAAAATCCTTAGCATGGTTTCCTTTGGAAGGAAAATAAAGCCGATGGTCCCGTACCATAAATTTATAGCACATAAAAGAATCTAAAGCCTGATCTAAAGTGGCCTCCAAGCACAATTTCCAGTCTATCATGTTCAATGTAGAATGGGACACTAAGAACCATAGTAGTTCAAGAGCATCCATAAATAAAACACATTTTAATCTTTTTGGCAAATGATTGTAGAAGTGTCAGCATTTCAGTATACTATGTAATAAATATGCAAACTGAAGACCAGTACAACATTATAGCGAAATATATTTTGTATTATAATTCTATAATTCAAAAGCATTATCAGCGTTATGTGTAAGTGCTCAATTGGAATGGTTTGTGCAGATGAATGTGCAACATTATTCTATTAAAATTATGCTGATAGTTTATTTATGTCATATCTGTTTCAGGGAGATCAAAATATTCAAATGTTCCATTGTTTTAACAGCCATGGAGCATCATTACAAGCATTTATATATAGCATTGTCATTGTTTTTCTTCATTTTCCAAATTTTAAGCAGTGTTTGTGATGTTATTTGACAGAGATGTTCATTTATTAACAGAGCTATTATAAGGTAATACCTGATAGTTCTGATATTGGGTAAGTTAACTTTCAATTTCAACAAGTTAAACCTGCTGCTTGCTTCTAATCAATGAGAATTTTATCTGCACTAAAGCACAGAACTAGATGGAATGTTGCAAAATTTCTCTGGACAGCAACTGCTATTGCCAACATTTGTATGCAAAACAGTCTTCAAATTGCTGGTGACAGATTCTCATGGTTCACAAATAATTTCACAGCACTGTGAATAGAAACTATTATGGAAAAAATATTATTAAAAATAAATGAAAGGTAATTACAATTGAAGTAATTACAAAAGAACAATCATGATTTACCACTGTAAAAGTTACAAGGAACTCAAATTACACCTTATGTTGAAATCAAGTCAGAAGTGCTAGCTAATTTAAGTAGCACAAAACTGTTGAAACTGTTGTGTGGATGAAAATAATTTTATCACTTCATATAGTGGTCCTATTGGCAGATATTTCAAAAATAAATAACCTTAAGAACTAGAACCATTCATCACATCACAAGCATACAAAATGTCTAATGGTTAATTAAAAATGTCCTTTTCACTTTTACTTACTGTCCGGAATGACTCAGGCAGTAATGTTTGTGGCCCGCATTCGGAAGGTTGTGGATTGAATTCCTGCAGCCAACTTTCCTGAGTCATGGGTTTTTTCAGGGGTTTCCCCAGGTTGCTAGGCAAATGCTGAGGAAGGACCATTACAAACCCCAAATTTCCTGTCTCTTCATTTCCCCTCTATTCTCATTTCATTTCACCTTTCATCTGCTTGGTCTCTTTCAGGGTTGTAAAAGCTGGCAAGAGGTCTTGGGAAGTGTATGGCAGGGAAAAAGGATGCTTTGAGTCAACCCTCAGAGTAAAGGATGCTCGTCCCCCGGAATGGATGGTCTCCAGGTCCAGGGTATGTGTAAGCCCACAGGGGGAGAGGGGAGTTGGCTACATCAGCTGTCATCCGAGGAGTTAAAATCTGTAGATGGTAGGGACACTGCCCTCCATCCCTCCCTCCTGAGGGTGCCCCATCAGGGGGTCCTAGGTACAAAAGATCTGCATAGGTTGAGGTGCTTAGACCCCCTCTGCTCCTAGTTGTATCATATTTCTAACCTTCACTTTCAGTTTGGTGCATCTACAGCATATTTAAGAGTTGCTAAACTCAAATGAAATCTTTTTCCTTTGTGTTCTTGCAGTTATACAAGAATTGCTTTTCAGTCTGTCAGCACATTACAGTTATTCTTGCAGTTAGTTATTTTGCTGAACATTTACTGATTACTTTGCAAAGTTATTATGATGATTTAATTTACGGTACACGTGTTTGTTTTTGTGTCGCGAGATGTCTAAGTATCAGTATTCTTCCAAGATACTGATCGAGAAGAGGAAAATTATTAGGAAGGTAGACAAAGGATCCCCCCCCCCAAATGAAATAATTTGAAAATCCTGTGTCCAAATTTCAAAATTTCCAAAAAGTCATGAGAGCATAGAACTTCAAGAAGCCACTGGACCATTAAAACTTTTCATGGTTTTTAGGTAATGTACAATGATATTTATTATGTATTCTTGATATTTGTGTTAAATATATGTTGGAATTGTTTAGTTTTTTTCTGGTTTTTTTTGTTGTGCTATTTGTTTTCAGCTGGGCAATTCCCCCCCCCCTCTCTCTCTCGCGTGCACGCACGCACACACACCCACCAGCAGCAGCAGCAGCAAAGGACACAGCACTAGTACAACAGCCACTGAGAACTGCCTTCCTCCACTGGTACCACGAGGAGGAGCTGAAAATTTAAAATCAGATTTCAGATTCCTGGAATACTTCTTTAAAAAGTTACAACATGAAATATGAAAGTAAATAACATTTAAAACTTTTAAAATAAATGCGTACAATCACAAGACCTTCAGGACTAGCTACACTCTTAGAAACTCAGGTCTGGAGAGGGATAACATTAAAATTCTTATTTTACACAATTAATTGCTTAGTAATGGAAAGTGTAACTTTTAGTATGAATAGAATTGAATGGGTGCTTGCAAAAACGGACTAACCATAATTTAATAAGAGCAAAGAAAGGACAACCTTTGCACGTGTCAGTAAAACAAGTCACCCATAGATTCCAGCATACAGCCATCTTACATAATTATGCCATTTGTGCAGTCTCCTGTCTAAAAAGCCAAGTGAACCTATTTTGCTATAACAAAACAAAATGGGATTTTTTTCAATAAAATATCATAAAATTACAAGCTTTGCATCTTATCACACAGATTTTATTAAGGTTAGCCAGACCCAGAGAGGATGTATTGCAGTTTCTTCAGTAGATCAATGCATGTTATTTTTTTTTTTAAACTGATTGTTAGCCCATTTTTGCAAGCCAGCATTCAATTCAACAAGTACAATACTTTTCCTCATATTTCATAAACATTTTAATGTTTTCTTCATTTATGAGGGAGGACCGAAAATTAATATCCAACAATATCTTTTATGAAATACCATTTTATCATGACATTCAAATTTGGAAGATTCTTAGTCTGAATCTTGCACTATACACAGTAAAGACTCCATCATGTGTCATCCTTGAATAAAGATGGCAAGTGCAAATGTTGGAGGTGCAAGCTGCTGACTGACTGGACCACAGCAAAATCTACAGATGGTGCAGGTCCTTCAAAAAGGGCTAAATAAACCTTATTGATAAGTGTGATCCATCCAAACAGTAACCACTGTAACACCATCCAATGTAACAGCATTGCAATAGTGGCAATATGAAATGACTGGTGGATCAATCTGCAAACATTGGCACAGCAATTTGACATTTTGTATGGCATAGAGCAAGGGTGGCAAAAATGCCTTCTCTCTCGAGTCATCAAATATGCAACACACACTATTCCACTTAGCAGCACATGTAAAACAAATGAATAGATGGCTAGATAAGGAGTTGCGCCTGCGAGTCACACTGCTTCGCTAGTCGCGTTTTCGCCATCACTGGCATGGAGTATGACATTGTGCATGATATATCGCAATTTGACAAAATCAGAGTGTACTGGGTGCCCAATGATGTCAGATGAGCAGAAATGCCAAATAAACTCTTCCTTGGACCATTTGGTGTGTTTTGCTGAAGAAAGTCATGACCAGGCGCGGATTCAGATGACATGTTATCTTTTATTTGTTGCGTCATAGACACTGCTAATATGTACACGAATCCTTAACAAGGTTCCCAGATTATGGAAATGTTATTATGTCATTTTCTATTTTCACAGTTATTTTCCCACCTTTCTTTCTTTATTTCATTCTTCCATTTTATGTCATTGTTTTGTAATTTTCTTGCCCTTTGCATCTTTATTAGCCATTTTCTTGCATTAAGACTGAGCACATAAAGAGTTTAATATTATTCATGTTTTACATAAGGATAACCTTTTCAAACATCAGAAATTTCACTATTCAACTGAGAAATAAGAATAACTTTGTACATCCTTTACTCGCATTCCCGGGAGAAAATAAAAAGTCAGTTTTCCACTTTTACGTTAATAAGTGCATACAGTCATGTTGTTAGTGTCCTTGGCCATGTGTCGTGTCAGAAGTTCATGTTCATTCACTATGAATTTTGTATAATCTGAGAACTAAAAAGTTTCGTCAGACGCAGCTCTAAAACAATTTCCTTAATTTTTTTTCAGATTCTTCAAACAAGAACACACATTTTTAATTAATTTGTAAATTATCTCATCATTATTCTTATACCTATTTTTTCCGTTTGTGTAGCAGTTGTACCTATGTACAAATTAATTTATTACTTTCTTTCCACTAATTTTAATAAATTAAATAAGTCTCAGATTTTAGTTAATTTTGTAATTATGATGTCATTCTTAAAGAATTTTAGTCATTTTATAGTAATTTTTCAAACATATTTAAGTCCACAAAATCCGGGCCCTGGTCATGACTTTTTTTGAAGGTATAGTGACTGGCCATTAATGTTGGACATACCATAACATGCACAGAACAAAGCAGGTTCGTGTGGTATGGAAACATTCTTGGTCTCTCCCAGCTAATAAATGGGTGCACACATCACTTAATGACAACATGCATTACTTGGAGCAATGTTTTCCATTACAAATGATCAAAAGGGGTTATGGCCAGTATGATCTCCAGATTTAACTCCACCTGACTTGGCTAAACTGATAAATAATTCTATCAGCTTGCCTCAGTTTTGTAGGTTTAATACATTCTGTCAGGATTGCAATGTTTGTGTCTGTGTGTTTGAATTAAAATAATGTCCGACTTTATTTCCATACATATCCCTATATTGTGATTACGTTGAGTGCTTCGCTGAGTCATCCTATGTGGTCTAAGGATACTATGCTAGCCTTAGTTCCCGAGGTTGCAGGTTCAAATCTGGCAGAGGGTGATGAATTTTTTCGGGCATAAAAATCCTTAGCATGGCTTTCTTCGGAAGGGAAGTAAAGCCGGTGGTCCTGTGTCGTAGATTTACGGCACCGAAAAGAACCTCAAGCCTGATAAAGGGGTCTGTGTGCAAAGTTTCCGGTCTTTCATGCCCAATATAGAATGGGATGATAAGAACCATAGTAGTTAAAGGGCATCCATAAATAAAAGAATTTTTTGTCTCACTGCTTTACACAATATCATACAAGCAAAGTTCATGCATAAATACTTAGCATATCTCTGCAAAATTTACAGTTTTACTTTCTCTACTTCTTACCTATAGCAAGTAGAAGTACTGCATTCCAAACCAAAAATTTGATACAGAGATTTCGCTGGAAATGCATGTTTTAAGACTCCCTGAATTCAAAACAAAGAATTCTTAGAAAAAGACCCATGTAAGTGTGTGTGTACACCATAATTCAAAGATATTTAACTGAAAAGTCTGTTAAATATTAAGCTTGTATTTAAGTTCAGCACCTTCCAAGGATGCGACAAAGATTTTCAAGAAAATCCCCGACCACAAACTACCCTTTACATGGACCAGAAATTGCTATTTTCTTTAAAATCACTCCTTTGACAATTTTTATTAAAATAGCATACGTTTAAGATATTTGTATGACAAATAAAATGTATACCTTGAATTTTCTGGGAACAGCCTGTGAACTCTTCATTCTGAATGAATTTTGTACATGTAAACCATAAGATATAAAGGAAAACTGACTGCAAAAAAAATGTATACTTTATTTACTTCCATAATTCTCCCCCCCCCCCCCTATAATATTAGAAGGCTTTCAAACAAAAGTAATTTTCATTGCAAATGTTGTGAAAAATTTTGGACATCCCTTGATCTTCACAAGCTTCATTTGTTAGAATTCCTGGAACACCCAACCTTCCGTATAAGTACCTTAAGTGCTACATACCTGATCTTTAAGTGGTCATTAGAGCACATACGTTTCACATAGTAATTGTTATTCCAGTAATGTAGTTAGTTATTGTTAGTCTTCTTACATATGTAAGCAACTATCATATTTCAAAATTGTTTTAAACTTCTGGCAGCAGTTCAGTCTTTCCCTATCCTGAAAGCGTTAAGCGGTTATATGAGTGTGCAATGGGAAGAAGAACAATAGTTACATGATAAAATTTACACTTCAATTAATTAATTTTGTGGAAAAAAACAGAGTGAAGCATGCGGAAAGACAGTCTGGCATAGAATCCAAATTAATTCGTTACTGGAGGGATCAGACAGAAAAATTGAAAACTGCCAAATTAACCTGTCAATCATTTCATGGCCAAAAACATGGCAAATATCCCGACATTGACCACAAAGTGTTAGAATATGCTGTGGAACTAAGAAATGGCATTGCAGTAACATATGAAATGTTACAATTGAAAGCAAGGGAAGAAGCAAAACAGCATGGTATTTCACTTGAGGAATTCAAAGCTAGCCAAATGTGGGTTGCTCCATTTATGCGGAGGAAGAGACTTAGTTTGAGAAGACGAATGAAACTAGCCCAGCGCCTGCCATGTGACTACATGAAAAAAGCGATCAAGTTTCACCATTTCATAATCCAGCTGAGGCGTGAAAATGAATTTCTGCTATCACAAATAGGGAATGTGGACCAGATACCGGTATTTTTTTAACATGCCATGAAATACAACAGTGGATGTAAAGTGTGCTTCTGGTATTTTAATTAAAGCAACAGGTGTGGAAAAGCTTCACTGCACAGTGATGCTAGCAATGCTAGCAGATGGAAAAAAGCTGCCACCCTTAGTTATTTTTAAGAGAGAAACTGCCAAAATGTGATATTCTGCCTGGCATAATTGTGAAGGTGAAAAAGGATGGATGTCAGCTGAACTCATAAAGGAATGGCTAAATATTGTGTGGGATTAATGCCCTGGAGCTCTGTTAAGGAAGACGGCATGCTTGTTTTGGACAGTTTACTGGGCCATTTAGCAGAACCAATAAAGGAACAAATGTAGCGACTGAACACGGTTCCGGCGACAATTCCTGGAAAGCTTACGTCAGAGCTACAACCTCTGGATGTATCAATTAACAAACCTTTTAAAGGTCACCTGTACCAATCGTATGGGTATCGGATAGCATCTAGTTCACTGCCTCTTACGAAAGGTGGCAACATTAACGGGCCCTCCACTGAACAAGCGTGTCAGTGGATAAAAAGTGCATGGAATTTCATCAAACAAGAAAGCATCACAAAAAGCTTCAAGAAGACTGGCATTTCAAATGCAATGGATGGCTCTGAGGACCATGTGACATGGGATGGCAATTCTGATGATGATGATGATGATGATGGTGACGATTTATATACATCATCAGATGAAAGTAGTACAGAGTAAACAAGTAAGTTTATGTTGATATTGTAATGAAAAGAAGCTAGAAACAGTGATGTGTATTGAATTTATTTAAAGGTGAGTCGGAATTGTTACACTAACATCACTTAAGTTTACTCACTTAACATGTTTCGGGAAACCGTTGTTCCCATCCTCAGAAGGTTAATTCGACTTAAGTCAACAATTCCGACTCACCTTTAAATAAATTCAATACACATCACTGTTTCTAGCTTCTTTTCATTACAATATCAACGTAATTTAAGACCAACAAGTCACAAGAAGCAAAAGTTATAATCGGCAGTCGAATTAACCTTCTGAGGATGGGAACAACGGTTTCCCGAAACATGTTAAGTGAGTAAACTTAAGTGATGTTAGTGTAACAATTCCGACTCACCTTTAAATAAAGTAAGTTTATTTTTATTTAGGTATGTAATATATGACTAAGCTTAATGCACATTCTGTTCATCATATTTACCACTGCTCTATGTTTTTGTGTTGCAGGGGTGAGCCCAAGGTTACGCTACCAGCATGGCATCTATAGAAATATCGCAAAAATGTTTCAACTGTTGCATTTCTGTGTATAATTCTTTTTAAAATAAATTTCCTTTTCACTTTTAGGGTACCTACCTATTTGATTTATTTGCCACAATTTACTTCCTTTTTGTTTTATTTATTTAAATTGAGTAATTCCCCCCTCCCTAACTTTTTGCCTTGAAATTTTGAAAAAAGGGGGGGGGAGAAATTATATGAGTAAATACGGTATCTTGTATCTTGCATGTCTTGTTTAGACGCGCAAATTATGACAAATTTTTCTTTTTGCATTAGTATTTCTAAGATATTCTTTATTACCGGATTATTGGTTTGAACCATCAAAATACTTTATACTTCTTTCTAAGGCTAAGTCGCTATTATCCCCTAATCCTGGAGAACATGCAAAGAGAATGGAGTTTTACAGCCACCACAAAGAAAGCTGAGTTTTTTTAAAAAATCTAACTATCACTTTTGCCTACTGTATCCTTATAACTAAAAATATGTGTCAATTCATAATATAAGTTTATCTTGATTAACAAAAAGTAGATAGAAGAATAAGCTTTATTAATAGTTTGCAGAAGAGTACAAAATGTCATGTGAATGCAACACATCAGGTTTTTCTTTTATTAAGTGTTATTAAGCACAAAAAAAAAGAAAGCTAAGCATGTTTTTCTTTAGCAGTGTTGTAAAAAAATTTAAGAATTATCACAACTAAGAAAACTAAGCAACTACCAGTATACAGCGACAAAGCAACTAGCAAAAATTTATGTGCAAAGTGTTAGCTGCAACTTGTCTTTTGGAAAGAGAATTGATGCCATTGAATGAATTTAGGTGTTTAATTTAGTATTTATATTACCTGTTATTGGTTTCCAAGGTTTACTGGGTTCTGGTGGTCGTCGACTGGGTGTAGTTGGCTGGGGACTCGGGCAGTCTCCAAAACAAGATCCTGTAAATGATTTCAGAAAAATTAAAGGAATTTCTAGAATAAAATTACTTAGGAGATCAGCACACAGTATCTAGAAGTACTGATATTTACCATGACCACACTAGAAGAAAGCGATATTAAAGAAAGCTTCCATATCCAGGAGAAATGCAAGTGGAAAGGATCATGATGTCTTATTAAAGTGCAGGAGGTTCTGCAACAGATAGGCATGGGAAACTCGTGCTTTAATAGGGAGTATCAAAACAAAAGTTTCTAGAGATAAGTAAACTTAAGGCTGGAGGATATTGAAACATAGAAATATTCAGTAGTATGAGAGAAAAGAATTCTCTGAGGCTATACAGGGAGATAAAAATAAAATGGGCAGGGAAAAATACATAGAGGTATGTGATAAAATGGGTTGAGAAGGATTTGCATGGCTAGAACTGGAGTTATGTATTTAAAAGGTTTAAGACACGAATAGGATTTAGCAATATGTTGAGAAGGATTTGCATGGGCTAGAACTGGAGTTATGTATTTAAAAGGTTTGAGACATGACTAGGATTTAGCAATACATCCAATAGACAAGCAAACAACCACAGATTTCCACTGTTATTATACTGCAGTCAAATGAAGTTGTAATAAGAATAGACATGGCAACATGAATGGAATAATTTAGATGGATAAATATTAATTAGAAGGATTTTAACTGTAAAAGGATAGAAAAATATAAACATTATAGAGAACTATTTGGGCAAAGAGAGAAATGGCAAAAATGATCAAGAGAAAGGTAGATGTGAGGCGATCATAGAAGCGTAATAGGCTAGATAAATATGAGCTGTATTTTTAAATTGAGTACCATTTTAATATCTTGCCGATGTAGCACTGCAGTTGCGATTTTGAGCATGCGCGATCACTTCATCCATTCACTAGAAAGCCAGATGCAGCAGTGAGCAATCATCACCTTGTGTTTTCCTGTTGTTACAGCATTTTGAAATACTCAAAACATTCGTTTTTTGAATGCAAGAAATGTTAAGCTAGCAAACCTTTATCACCAATTGTATGAGGTTGGTGGAGAAACAATAATGAGATGGAATGGTGATGAAGTCTGTTAGACAGTTTAATGATGGTCGTGAAAATGTGCATTATGAGCTACGGATCGGCTGACCATCTGTGATCGTGGATGATTTGGTGCAAGCTGTGGAAGAAACCATTCACAAGGACAGATGTTTCAACACATTAGTGTTGTCTTCACATTTTCCACAAATTTCAAGGTCAGTCCTCTACAACATTGTGAAAGAATGCTTAGGATTTCAGAAATTGTGCTCGAGATGGGTGCCCAAAGATTTTACTGATGAGCACATGAACAAGCGATCTGCTGCAGGACTGACTCTTCTCACACAATATGCTGAGGAAGGTGATGATTTGTTAACGCACATCATTACAAGTGATGAGACATGGGTGTCTCACATCACTCCTGAATCAAAGCAACAATCCATGGAGTGGAGGCACATCATTTGGTTGGGAAGAATTCTCCCTCCCTCCTAGAGTCCAGATTTGGCACCAAGCAATTTTTTTCAGTTTCTTCATCTGAAGAAATTCCTTGGTGGAAAACAATTCAATGACGATGATGTGAAACAAGAAGTGCAGACTTAGCTTTCATCACAGGCGGCATCATTCTTTGACAAAGGCCTACAAAAACTGGTTTCCCGTTACAAGTGCCTGAATAAGGACGGTGACTATGTAGAGAAGTAGTGTAAAGTAATGAATAATAATGAAGTATTTGGAAAACAATTTTCTGTTATGTTTTATTAAATTATTGGTACTTGCTTTAAAAACATGCCTTGTATAAATAAAAATATAATAAGGCAGTAAAAATTATGATGGTAACCAATGCACTAATAAAATGGAGTTGTGTGTATTGGGACAAATAAGTGTCTGTCAGCATCTTTAGAGAAGAGATACTGAATGAGATAAGTAATATTAGCTTACTTTATGATTATATTTTGTAATAGATTGTATAAAATAGTGAGTTACATATCTAATGTTGCAATGACAAATAAATATCTAGCTATCTATAAGAACTGCTCTGAATCTAGTATAGCTGACTGATTATCTACTTGCAAGGGAACATTCATGATATTCCCACTTCAAATATTTGAGAACCTTTTGCAGGGCTTAGTAAATGGTGTGAAAGGACCATGCTTTGCTTCTTTTGCAAATGCTTTGAGGCAGTATTTTAATACCTGAATAATTTCAATTGTTATTTATAATAAGTAAATTCAATAACAGCCCACCTTGAAACAATATGTATGTAATAATTATTTAAATTGTATGTAACAGTCATTGCAAATACTTATTTTTATTGTAAACTTATTTTATTACTGTTATATGAATACTTTATATACTCTAATAATGCAAGCACTGTGAGAATAATAAGTTTTAGGTTGCTAACAATGAGTAATAATGAGGTAATTGTGCCAATAATGTGTTTGGAATTTTAAAATGTACTGGTCATGATTAAAGCAATGATGAAGTAAATTCGTTAACAGTTTTAAAATTAGCCAATCAACAGCAAAGAAAAGTTTTAAGTTAAATGCAGAAATTCTATTGGACTAGAAATAGCCAATCAGAGACTTGCATTACCGAAGCTTAAGGTTTTGACCGTTGAGGTTATTCAGTTCCTGGCAAGACGTGGTAGTGTAAAGATGGAAAAATGTGTGCTCTACAGGCGCTTAGTAAAAACAGATATACGCGCTAAGTGAATATATAAAAGTTTCTCACAGTTCTTTAAAATGTGTAGTGGTTTATAAACATGTGCAAGAAGTTAAAATAAAAGTGAAAATTTAAAAGTTTAATTCTGTGATGTCTACAATAATTGTCATTACCACACCCTGCATAAGAATCCTGACTAAATTAAGACTGACGCAGCCGAGGCAAATTCAAACAATAATATTACGTAAGCATTAAATTCAAACTGACGCCCAAAGAAGTGTTACAAACTACATAAAACAACAGTTGAACAACATAACCTTCCTTAAGTTTACGTAATTCATTACATAACAAAAGTTGAAGAACATAACTACTTCAAATTGGCGCGCATACGTGGGGCTAACTCAAAACAGCATCCACTAAAAAAAAACAGCTAAAAATAATACGTGAGCCAATTCTGAGCCAACCCACTTCTTCAAATTGGCTCCCATACGTGGGGCAAACTCCTCCAAACAACTACCAACAATAAACCCACAAGTTCAGCTTGGAACACCTATTAATCAATTTCACTTATGTGAGCTGTTCTGCATTGCTGGCACCTGGCACATATGCAATTATCTATTTACTCTTCCAAAAACAACGTGTGAGGACCTAAAGAGCAAGAGGAGTAGAGAAGGAAACTGCTGGTTGTTACACTCCACTACTGCGTGGGATATAAAATAAATATGAATACACAAAATAAACACAAATGGAGAGGTTCACTATAATAAATCAGTGTCATTAGCATAGACATATAGGCCTGCTAATCTGAAGCAGGGATAAAATGCAGTATGGATGTAAAGTAGGTAACATATTAATGACATGAAGCACTTTGTATTGCAGAATTATTATTCCTGTGCATTATAATGAAACTCCAAAACAGCATATGTAATGCAGAGATGCCTATCACACCTGCTGTATTCTATAATGTTATCTTATTCACAGTGTGTAGTGCCACATTCAAACAAGTGTTAAAATTTACGTCCAAGACATTCTTGAAAACGATTTTGGTATTTTGTGACAAGTAGCCAGATGCAATGAATATGAGATGTCCTTGTGGATTACCAGGAAAAAGGCGAGTCAGTTGGGGAATATAATGGCCATGTTGCCATGGTGACTCAGTCCATTAGAGCAATTAAATGGAATCTGGAAGATACGTGTTTCAAATTTTCCAGTCTGATTCTACGTTTTCAATGTATAACTGAGCTAATGTTAATGATCAATGTATGTTGCCAAAAACATTTATCATATCTGCAAAAAATGCAGAAGTGAATAGCACATAAGTCAAGTTCAACTGTATTTGCTTCACTATGTGCAGGTTTCAATGATTTTAAATTTATCTCTGCATTTCCCCTTTTATGGTGAAGTACTTATGCATTAAATACCGCAAAACTATTTAAATTAAATTTTTTGTAAACTACTGACTATATAATTTAGTTAAGTATTAAATGGCACAGAGCACTCCTGGTGCCACTCTAACTTGCGTGGAATGGAGCTGTTAGTAACTATATAAGAGGTTAGCACTCATTTAGCAGGAGCTGAGTGGTTGCAACAACCGGTGGCTGGAAAATCCAAATGTTTGGAGTTTAATTCATAAATGCATCTTCCCTTTTTATTTCAGCTGCTTGTATCCTGAGTGCATATATCTATTGGTTTATCTGATGATAATATAGGCCCCAAGGATTTATCCAATGTGCAGCTCTGATTCTGTAATTGTAATTCAGATTGCAGCAAACACTAACTACTGTAGCATGAAATAATCAAGGGACTAACCATCACTTATAAAGTCATTCGTTTCGCAAATTATACCAACGTGATATGGTGAAGCTTAAAGTAATAGGAGAGATGCCCATGGCTTAATTTTAATACAAGTGTATTCAGACCCACAAGAAGCCACACTACAAAACAGAATAGACATCACGTGGCATTAGGTGATCATCACATTGTGAAGCCATAACCTCAGAAGCCTGGAATTTTGTTAACCTGGTTGGTAATTAAGAATATTCCAAAACTCTGTAAGCTGTGTTTAAAAGAAAATTGAAGTTCAGCCACCATTTCTGTTGAAAACTTCATTCAAACATGATATCTGTCACTGAAATGGACAGGAAATATGTACGTATACGTACACGTTAGGTGCTTGTTATTCCCCAGTGTGTGACAAAAAAGTTGTGTTATTTACCCTGCTGTTTCTGAATATACATTTAAAATATTTCATTTTGTGTGCGTGCGCGTGTGCGTGTGTGTGTGTGTGTGTGTGTGTGTGTAAAGAAATGTAGGGTAAAATAGCAATTAAATTATTTATAAGGTAGAACAAGTATTCATCATTTTCTGACGGAGTGGTTAAAAACAATGATGAATGCAGGAAAACAATGGATATGAGAAGTACACAAATCATGTACCAAAAAACTTGACTGAATCACAAAGCGAAATGATTGAGTGATGTTGCTACGGAAGAAAGAGGTCTGAGAGGAATATGCATTCTCTGTTTCTCACATTATCAGCAACTACATGCAAACTGGGATCACTGCTTCAATTATTCCAGGTTAAGGGAATACTAAATGCAAAGATTGCCAAAGACATGACATGTTAGTTTTTTTGTGAAGCCTTTTTTAATTGGAATTTTCTCTTTAATTAGTTATAATATATTTTGTCATTGTAGACAAAATACTTATATTTTAAATATACTTTTAAAAATTAAACTGTATCTGCCATTTTGTGCTATGAATTCTGCGTCATTTCACATAACAAAATCATAACTCTACACACTGTGGAGTAGAGAGGTAAACTTTAGCCCATCCTTTAGGGGAAGTTTTGCTGCACAAACTGATAAGTATGGCAGCTTCTGGTTGCTCAAGCCATGCGATTTCTTTCTTTGCAAATTTATGCAAGTTTCTTTTCTCCATTTTTGCTTTGAACAACATTTTCTGATATAAGTTACCCATCTTCTCAGAGACTATTGAAGATAGCACCTATGAGTGCTGTTGTGACACTACTTTGGTTTTAATAACATGGTTGGTTAGTTTTTTTAAAAAAGTAATTGCTGATAAACTAATCCAAAGATGGTATAGTTAAGACATCACTGCTATCTTCTTTAATAAACAAACTTATTAGATAAAAGTAGATTAGTGAACTTAGAAGGCATGAATTCACATCCTGTAAGAATTTCAGTCTAATATTTTAAATAGTTTCTGAGATAATGCATCATGAATTTAGCAGATTTAATATTGGCAGGACAGGATTTTTTAATCTCCCCTTAAAAATGATTGTTTGAGGATAGAATTTGTTTGGGACTGAACATTTCTAATGAATGCAGCAAAACGATACTTTGAGGAAAGATGAATATGGGTTTTATTCACATAGATGTAATGTAAACTGACCAGGAGCTCATAAACTGAATGACGAATGTGGAAAAAGGATGCTTCTGGGGAAGATAGATCGAGGTTCAACTACGTAAAGATGTTACTTACCAATCCTTGTGAGTTTCATGCCATCATGCAGTGGATCTATATCACGCTGACAGTGCTCTCCAGCTTCTTTTATGTAGAGCTCATTGTCAGAAATAATAGACCCAACAAAACATTCATATGTGCCAACATCCTGATGTTGGGTATATGCATGTGTGAGTCCACTTTCTTTCCATTGCCCCAAGCAGCGATATTCTCTTTCTGTAAATCAAATATTCATTATTTATGAATAATAAGTTCTATGCATGCTTAACCATTGTTGGAATGAGAAACAAATAGCATAAAAACCATGGAGAGTTTCAATTAGGAATTATGAAATCAAAATCATCTTTTAATACAAATTATTATCATTATAAGTCTGTAAAGCTGTGGCATTCTACATGTAAATGAAGATTGCTTTTCTAAATGAATGTGCTTAATGGAACTACAAATCGTGAGTTTGTGCATTAAATGCAGCTAAGAACAAGTGTCCTTCTGTAACAGATAATTACTCAAGAGCTAAAAATTCAACTACATTCAATGAATGCAATTACAATTGTGAGCTGTCAAGAAAGCTATTTACTGACTGGCAGACTTGTATCTGTATTTATACTTTAAAATAATGCAATCATAGAAATTTATGAATGTGTTTTTGTTTAGTCCTATATTTATTACTAATGGGTACTATAATTAAATTTGTGGAATAAAGTGAATCAAAGCATTAACACTAGCAGCATTAGTGGTATTTTTTATTTTGGTAAACAAATGCTGAAATATTCAGTAGCTGCATAATAAAAGCAAAAAATATATTTGGACAGTTTTTCTGCAAGTTAATTTAAATAGATATTGACACAGGTAGAAACTGTATCCTCCTGAAGGGGAGATACAGAACAAGCAATGAAGCTCTTCAAGGAAAGTGTAACCTATTAAAGAACTACTCATACCGCACCTGGTGCTTTAAACCTAAAGTGCACTATATCACATAATTGCACTGGATGAGTCTCCTAAAACTTTCACTGAAAGTATCTCTGAAACAAAAATATAAATTGAAAAACAACTTTCTCAGGCATGAAGGTAAGGGAGAGGTTCATTATAGCAGATGATAGGCCATTCAAAAATGTATGCAAGTATGATTTCCTACATAAACTTGGGAGTTTTTCAAATGGAAACCCGATATTATTTTTCGCAAAAAGTGATAACATGGAAATTAACATTAAAAATAGCATTTGCTGCATTACAATATGTCAATTATAATCCAAGAAATCCCCGAAAAAACCCATGAGTCAGGAAGGTGGCCAGAGGAATCGAACCCACGACCTATTGAATACGAGCCACAGGTATGATAGCTTTGAAATTCTGTTCTCCTTGCATGAACACTAGAAAGAAGGAAACAAACAAACAAAGAAAAAAGAAAGAAAGAAAAACAATAGCTATTTGTAGTTGAGACAAGTATAAAGTATTTGAAAATTCAAACTAATAACAAAGAATATTTCAGAACAGGTAGAATATAAAAGTTATTTGATATAAATTTTGTGCTTTAACAAGATCTACAGCTGTTGTGCACTAAGATTTTCTCCCTCTTACAGTTTACTAATTATCACTTTTGAGTTATGCTGTCTGTGGAGGGAGGGAGGCATGCGTGCACACTCACGCACATGCACATGCACACACACGACTTTGAACATGTAATACATGAATTTAGAATTCATTGTTACTCATCTTCTGCCTCTCATCTATACCAGCTGATTAATTTATTCATGAATTCTAAAATGAAAATTAGTCACTAGTAAATGCATGAAAGCTAGTAACATATGGAGTTATTTCACATATGTAGATAATGTTTATGCAAAATATGATTGATGTAGAAAGAAAATGTTTCCATTTCATTGCAACATATAAATAATTATGAAAACAAGAGATAACATTTTTATCTGAAATTTCATTAAAATCCAATCTCTTACAGGACATAAGAGACTTCATCATAAAAGGTACCTACAAATGGCATTACTAATTAACAGAGACTTCATCATAAAAGCTAACTACAAACTGAGTTATTATTAAGTTAATCACTAATTGTAACTGATAAATGAAAATAACAGCTTATCATGTCGATATTACATAGTCTGATAAAAGCATTTGCTAATTTAAAAAGGAAAGTACTTACGTTCTTGTGTTATCCATATCTTCGACTGAAAGTTGTTATCAGAGAACAGTGATGGGTCTGGGTATGTGCTGGAGCATAGACCTATAAAGCAGAACACAGAAAATGAATAAAGCCTAAAAAATATACGAAATATTCATAATCAAATTTCAGTCATAAACAAAACAGCTAAAATTAAGGTTTTATTTATAAAATTAATGTATACTCTTGATTCTTGTACCAGGCTGAATCAAATATAAGCCAACATTCATTTTAAAATATTTATTACACCATTATTTTGCAACATAATACACATCTGATTTTGCTACATAATCTCCAGCTTTGTCTATGCACTTTTGCCTGCAATTGGAAGTTTCTTAATTCAAGTCTTGAAGAAAGAATGAGGACATGTCCATAGCCAGTTATGCACAAACTACTCCACCTGCTGATCATTGTGGAAAAACTCTACTCCAAGCACCTTGAGTGACCCAAAGTGGAAGACACATGGTGACAGATCTGGGGTAGAGGGAGTGTTGGGGGGGAAGTTCAGTGCATTTCCACCACTTTTTGTTGTGTCTGAGCCACGGTGTGAGCCTGAACATTATCATGGAACACCACTATGTTTCAGAAGGGACAATCTAGTTGAATTGACAGGCCACTCACAAATTTCACATAACCTCACAGTAATAAGCTGTATTTACAGTTACGCATTCATGTAAGAAATCAATAAGCATGACACCTCTGTAGTCCCAAAAGACTGTTGCCAGGACTTTGCCTGCTAACAAACCAGATTTTGGCTTTACCGAACACCCCTCATCTTTTCGTTGCCACTATCTGCTGGCCCTCTTTGATTTAGGGGTGTATTGGTGCACTCATGCTGCATTACAGAAATGCCTCTCCTGCTTCGTAGAGTGCCAACAACTGTTGAGAAATTTCCAACTGCGCAGCCTTTTATTGTTCACTCAACAGCCTTGGGAACCAATGAGCAGCAGCAATGTTGGGGTGCTGAAGCTCACGTTTGATAATGGATAGAACATTCCTGTAACTAATCCCTGCTCATTACGAATTTGCAACACTGCTTGCTAATGATCACCTTCAACACAGTTCCTAATAGCTGTAATGTTATCTGGAGTGATACTGGTCCTGGGTCAGTATTCATGCTTCTATTTTGCACAGGATCTTGTTCCCTCATGTTTTTGACAACATTGATTACACATACTGTCTACATAGTCTGAATCAAATTTCATTAGGCCCAACATCCTCCTTTGTGAGAAAACAAATGACAATACCTTGTGTAGCAGTACAGAGAACAGCCTTTTCTCTCATCTTGAAGACAATTAAATAAGTAGCCTTGGCCTTGAAGCAGCTTAATGATGGGGGACCCTACTTACCAATCTATCATTATGGAAAACCCCATCTCTCTCCTAGATGTTCACTGGTCACCATGAAGACAGTTGGTTTATATTATATCCACCCTCATATTAAAGAAGCGCTTTACACAAGCCTTATAATGGATTATACAAATGAAAGTATTACTTTAAGGCTGAGCTTTCATACTATCCCTTTTGTCTTATCTATGATCAAATTTAATTCTGAATGCAGTGTAGTCACATTTATCCTAACTAATTGGGACTGCTGTGTCTTTTGAATGTAAATTTTGGGATTTGGCAACTAAAAATTACACAGAAAATATAAAAACAAAAAACTCAATTCATACTATATCAAAATATTTTCTTGCTTGGAAAAATCTGAGATATCCTATTGTTTTTGTGAATGGCTAAGGTTTCTTTCCAATTGCTACAAGAATTATAGGTGTACAGTTTTCGAATAAATAATGATGATGATGATAGTAATAATAATAATAATAATAATAATAATAATAATAATAATAATAATAATAATAATAATAATGGGAGACATATGGAAGCTAGAAGAAAGATATGAAAGTGATGTAGGTAAACTGGTAAAAAGCACCAGAATACAAGACATACAAAGGCAGTAGATATGGGGAAGCTTAGAAAACAAGAAATCATTACAATTTTATAGACAAATAAAAGAAACCGGAAACAAGAACCATATATAGATTACTGTAACAGGCAAGAAAAAGAAGGGATAGCTTGGATGAGAACAGAAACAATTTTTCTAAGAGGGATAAGAGGTAGCAATAAAGGAATATGTGAAATGAGCAGTGAGAAATAAAGTATAGCACATTACATGACAGAATGTAAGGAGCTAGCATTATGGAGAAAAAAGGTATGGGAGGAAAAATGGGAAAAATTAGAGGGGAAAGTTGTAACTATAAAAATGTTAAGAGGAAAAGAAAGAAAGAAAGAAAGACGGAAGGAAGGAAGGAAGGAAGGAAGGGAGGGAGGGAGGGAGGAAGGAAGGAAGGAAAGAAAGAAAGAAAGAAAGAAAGAAAGAAAGAAAGAAAGAAAGAAAGAAAGAAAGAAAGAAAGAAAGAAAGAAAGAAAGAAAGAAAGAAAGAAAGAAAGAAAGAAAGAAAGAAAGAAAGAAAGAAAGAAAGAAAGAAAGAAAGAAAGAAAGAAAGAAAGAAAGAAAGAAAGAAAGATTAGAAGTATAGGTGAGTTTTTACAGAAAGCCAAAGAAAAATGGGCAAGGAAAGTAAGGAGTACATGAGAAGAAGACAGAGGGAAAGAGAGGGATAATTAAGATAAAGGGGAAGGGACAACAAGAGCTACCAGGTGGTGTGACCAGCCTGAGTGCCATGTAAGCCGAGGTAACAAGGCAATCAATAAGTTTTACATAATTCAGGTAAGATAAATGAAAAATTGTAAAAGTTACGTAAAGGAAATTGTACAAATAAACTCATTCATTCACAAAACAAAAACACAAAACCCACTTCAAACTATATCAAAACATTTTCTTGCTTGAAAAAAATCTGAGATATAACACAGTTTTTGTGGATGGCTAAGGATTTTTCTAACTGTTACAGGAACTAAAGGTGTACAATTTTCAATTTACTTCTGTTAACAAGAACAACAACAATAATAGAACAAATATAACTTGCAAAACTGAAATGTTTGCAAACATCTCGCACTATTTTAAAAAAACGTTGAGAAACATTGTTCAACATAATGACTGAAATATTCCCAATGAAAACTTTCTGAATAGTACCAAAGTGGTGATGCTTTATTAATTCATTAGTACTTTGGAGCATATAATTATGGAAAACAACTTAAATTGAACAGTAATAAGCATCAGGATGTTGTATTGTAAGACCACGCAAAAATACGCTTAGCCTATTTACCACAGCAGGGGTCAAGGGAATGAGAGACAGGTTTCCAATTTCGTCTCTTCATCTTCGTTTCTGCCATCAGTTTGATAAAGGTGAGTCCACACTGTTCAACATATC
Source organism: Deroplatys truncata (assembly GCA_030765065.1). Classification (NCBI taxonomy): domain Eukaryota; kingdom Metazoa; phylum Arthropoda; class Insecta; order Mantodea; family Mantidae; genus Deroplatys; species Deroplatys truncata. Next base: position 654,109,173 of record CM060990.1, read on the forward strand.
AATAGTTAACATTCAACAATTAACAAAATGTTTCATTCAACATGGTGTAACTGTTAACTTTTAACATTCCATCCATACCAGATGACTTGTTGGGACAACAAAGCTCTCAGTTCAAAGCAAAATGGACTCCAATGATGAAGATTTGGCTATTGCTGTTTCTGTCTGTGCTTGGTGTATAATGAAACAGGGAAGAAGAATGTGGATGAGGCCCTATCTGGTTAATTGGCACAGGAGTTAAAATATTTTGAATGAGCTTAAAATTGAGGACATGTTTGGCTTCAACAATTTCTTGTGAATAACTGAAAGTAACTTCAACTTTGTTTTGAGCAAGGTAACATCTACAATTCAAAAACAGGACACATTTGAGAGCAGCCATTCCAGCTGCAAGACAAGACTTTTTTGTGTGTGTGACTGCGTTGTGAGTAGAGTGAGGCTACCTTCTTTTTGTTATTGCTTCTGGAACAACGATAAATTGCACATAGTTCGACATAATTGTCTGCCCCTTTTACCTTGTTCCTGTACTCTTTGCATGAAACATCCCACAATGACAGCCTCAACATAATATCATTGATTAATAAAATTGTCTTTCTTTTGTCCATTCTATAACTGCACGTGGAGCAAAAATAAATCAAGGATACAAGCACAGAACAATACAAGTGAGCAGTGAACAACAAAACTCAAAACTAATATGCAATGACATGTGATGAATAGTGCGCAGGAATTGGAATGTGCTACTGTATGGTCACACTCTGGAAACATCCAAAGCTCACCCAATCATGTATGAAGTGCAAATTACTTAATAAGTTTTCCATCAAAAGCGAAAAAACACCCAAAATGTACAAAGGCATCAAGTGCAACACTTGCAGTTAACATGTTAATTCAATCCTGATACCAAAATTTGACCAACATGAAAAACGTTAACATGTTGCACTCAACAACTTTTGTTAAATGTTAATCAGTGTGGACACAGCCTAAGGCAGGTTCTTCTTGAACCTGCCCTGCATTGAGGAAAACTGCCTGCTATGCATAGATTGCCTACTGAAAACCTACCTCCTGGGGCAAGCATGTGCAGGCAGTAGAAATTGCAAAAATGTACACTTCTAGCAGGTATTTTTCATATGAATATACAATTGCCATTAGATTCACACCCCACTTGGCCTATGAATCTCCAATTTTTCAAATTTATCAAATTGCTTCAGTTTGTTTAGTTGATAAACAACTTACTCCCACTTGTGTGTCACACTGAAATTGCACCATTCATTCTATTCATACTTAATGATTCACTCTTGCCCATATTAAGGAAAGTTAAAAACCTCAGATTATCAAAAGCAAACCACCTGTTAAGGTTGGTTCACAATAAACCCGGAACAGGAACTGGAATAAGAATGGAAAGCAAAAGTATGTACATTTGCATGTGCATGTCTATGTGTGTGTGTGTGTGTTTGTTTGTTTTTCTGCTCATTAGCATTAAAGATAAAACACTTTTCCTTTACAAAACATAATACTTGTGCTAGCTAAACTACTTTCGGCCAGTCTAGCAGAGATCTTCTGGAATAAAAAGATATCTGTATTGTGCTGTTTCTTATGTATGATAAAACTGCAGAATCAAGAGGAAATGGTAGCATTTTTGTGCAAAGTAACATACTCTTTAGTTTCATGAATTTTACTAAACTGATAAATGTGAAAAACTAAAATATACAGATATTAAACAACTCATTTTGTAAGTAAAGGCTATATATGCTTAATACAGTCATGCATTTTATGTTCCTTAATTTCATTTTTCTTTCCTTAAAGTATGTCTACACAGCCCAGTTTAAATGCCCAGTTCTATTATTGGATAACTGGGGAGAGCAGGGTTTACATGGACGCCAGGACATGTTTAAAAGATTTTTATTAACTTTTTAAGCAGGATACTACAGATGGCCAAGAAGTATTTTATTTTAATTATTATCTCAAATTTTTGGTCCATTATTGCAATGGATAAACAAGATTTAAACAGAAAACTAATAGGTAGTTGTCACGTTTCTCAACATACAAGCCTGCAATATGGCAATACATAAGGATACTGTATGCATGGTATAATTCTATTGGACTGGTTGTGTTATTCCAAATGAAGGTTAAGAGGAAAGCACATATCTGAACAAATAAAGGTCACTCACCTATCTGAAATTCCAAGACATTTACACCACATTGTTTCAGCCACGCACACGTGTACATTTCTTCACCACTGCAACAAATATTAACATTAAACTACAGTAACAATATTTATATTTGAAACAGACATTTTCAAAACAGATAACCTTTGAAATATGATCCTTTCAGAGTTTACAAATGTGACATGAGCAGATCAATCAAGAGGTTAAAATGCTCTAGAAATAGAAACACCTCAAACCTGGGGCACATATGGTTTTAACAGGTGGTTGAATTAATGATCCTACAAGTGGATGCATTCCCTCAGTCTAACCAACAGCAATGTTATAACACGGCCATTGTGAGATTATGACAAGCTAAGATGAAAATTTAAATAAAAACTGAAAAACCCAATGATGTCATAGCTAGGAATCAAACAATGAATCTTCAATTCTCTATGTCAATGCTCTTAGAGCTTGAGCTATCATTTTGAGTGGTGGTCATGGTAGTAGTAGTAGAATTAAGATAGAGTTTTAGGACACACATCTATGATTATTAGCGCCTGGTCACTGTGTGAAACATTACCAAAAACTAAGAATAAAATGGATTAGGATAGTTCTGTATAATTCAATAGTCCTACAAATAGAAATTAAAAGCCAATATCAAAAACTGCAGAACTTGTAGCTAGAAGACAGGCAAAGACACAATAGCTAATAAAATCTAAAAAGGTGAATACTATATGCAGTGCCCCATACTGCGATGACAAATAAAATACAGTAAAGCTCTATAGCACAAAAAACAATTTATCCCAGTACCTGGGATACAATTGTTGGCAAACGCAAAGAGGTACATAACTGGGCTAAAAACTGACACTGAATTTAAGCATCCTGCACAGTCCACAACTCATTAAAAATAGCACAAGGAGGTGTGAGGTCAGAAATTAACAGGTGACTCTGGCAAAGATTACAGTGCCCAAGAATATATTTTGTTAAATCACCTCCTCATGATGGAAGGCATGCAATGAGGTACTCCAGGTGATAGAATTTCAACATCCCGAAGCTTGTTCCCTTGAATACCAGCCCATTCATCACACCAGTGCAATATAAAAGAATTATATACCACAATGCTAAAATCATCACAAAGAACACAAGAGCTAAAACACCTGGGAGATGCAATGCAGGTTAGAAAGCTGTAACAGCAGCCTCATTCCCTGGCAGGCCGATATGCCCAAGAACACACACAAAGGACATGCTATGCTAGCACCAGCAACTGAGTAAAGGCAATCCTGGATGAGCTGTACAAGAGGATGGTAAGTATACAGCAAATGAATGCTGTGGAGGGCATTCAAGGAATTGGTGCAAATCACACATTGCTCAAGGTCTTGCAACTGGGTATATAAAAGAGCTTGGAGAATACTAAAAAGCTCAGCTGCAAAAATTGAACACTGATGTAAAAGGCAAAATCTAAAAATCCGTCACACAGTTAAAGCACAACTTAATCCCCTTCGCTTTTTAAGCCTCAGTGTAAATAAACTGGCAGTTACCAAACTGTGCTATAAATGCTGAATGAATAACTGAACTGAGGGTTGTAGACTCCAGAGCAGATGCCAATTCCAGATGGAAGTGGGTCTTAATGAGGAGTCATGATGGAAAATGTATTTCTCCTCTTGTAAAGTAATGTAGAACAACAGAAAGAGCAAACAAAAATGAACTCCAGGGGGTGTAAAGTCAGGGAACTTGCTGTCTACTGACAGTCCAATGAATAATTAAAATCACAAATTTTAAGACAGATGTCCGGGCGGGCTAGAGAGACTGTATGCGTAGCTACACAGAACATTATGTCAATAAGGTAACAGAAGTTTAGCAACTTCTGCACACAGAATGATAACTGGACTTGTGGGAAAGACCAATACCCAGCCTGATATCATGATGATGAATTGAATTTATACAACTTAAAATGGAAGGTGGCACCAAAGAATACACAATGCACCTGTAATCAAGTTTCAGTCAGACCAGTGAGCAATACAGCAAACTATGGTACAGTCATGAAAGATAAAAGGATGTCCACTCCTTGCTTTTAAGTAGAATATATGAGACTAGCTGAACTTACTGTCAAAAATCAATTTTAAAAACTGTCTTAAATGGAAAAGGAAGATGATCTAGCCGGAGATGTAGAAAAGGCTTACAGAATGTGTTCTGTTAACAGAAGTTCATGCAGATGGTTTTCTCGGCAAAGTTAAAGCTATTTTCTATACTTCAAGTACAGCGGCAGTATCAAGATATTATTGTGGTCGGTGTTCCAGGAGATAAGTCCAGTGGGGAGTACATTAAATTACAAAATCATCCACAAACAATGAAGATTAAACATCAGTTGGAACGCATTCCACAAAAGAGTTGCTGGCAACACCAAAACATGTGACACTGAGCAACGAGCTCTGTGGTACTCTGTTCATAAAACAGAGCCCACCCATACTCCAAATTCCACATCCCTCATGAACACTCGAAAAAAGAGGGGAAGACAACCGTGAATGCTCCACTTATGGAGAGTACAAAGAATACCTGAACTCCAGGAACTGTCACACTTTGAGGTCAGGAAAGACACCAAACATCTGCATGCATGATTTGCGTGGATTGTGAAGCTAAGTGGTTGATTGTAAAACTGCAGTGATGAAAACCACATTTGACATTCTGACAGCAGTTTTTGAGACTCAAGCCACCATGTTAACTGCATGTTAATCATGTGCTCCATCACCTTGCAAATGGAACTGGTGAGGAAGATAGGCAGGTAACTGGATGGTAGATAAACCTGTATTGGTTCAGTATTGGGATGATGGTGGCATCCAGCCAAGCTGTGGGAAACTTAGCAGTTCACCATACAGTTGAAGACCTGCAACAGCAAGAGTTTGCCAATGGAAGAGAGCTACTGCAGCATTAGCACCATCTAGACCAGAAGCTGAGTGCTTAGGATGAGGATAGGATCTGCTCCAGCTCCTGTATAGTGAAAAATGCATTCTAACACTTGCCATTAAAAGACAGTTCATGTGATTCATCTCATCTCAACAAGAACATTCCTTTGATGCATACATGACCACTATCTTATCCAGACCAGATTTAAATGGTGAATGGGTTGACCTTCTGAAAATGTTAATCACAAGGTAATGAGTGGACAACATTACATTCCATGGTGCACCTAGCCATAAAAGATAGCCTATTAATTTTGTACCCAAGTGCTCCCCACCATTCACAGAGCCCAACAAAGGGTTATCCCTTAGGGATGACAGGGCTACAATCCCAGTTCCACTGACCCTGGAGTTCAGTTAAAAACATCCTGTCCTGTACCGTCTCATTTTAAAGCTCAATAAATGTGGCTAATTAACCCAATTGTGTCATATTTAAATGTCTACTCAGCTAACCAAGACATCAGATTTAAATCCCCTAGCAAAGAGGGTGATAACAGCTTAATGTTTATAAAAAAAAATAATTTAAAATCAACCAATAAGAGCTTTTTGCTGAAAATTTGTCTGCACAATATTAAAAGCATGAACTCACCAGTACTGTTGTCCTAGTACTGCTGTTGTGTGTGATAGACCTCAAAACAATCCTTTAAATGAAGAACAACATCATAATTTTTACTTACAATTGGAGTGTCAAGGCATCGGTCTTTGTTCCAGTATAATTAAATACGCAATTTTTGCACTTGAGACATCAAAATAACTATATAGGCCCTAATTTCATCTGCCATAGTATTAGACCATTTTTCACCGTCTTTCAAAATTTATCTGTCGGACTGTTAAACTGCCTTATTGCATATGCATTAGTTTCATAAGACATTTCGTCAAACAATAGTTTCATGTATTACGAAAAAAAATTGAAAGTGTAGACGGCATCTGTGATACATGCTTGTTCAGTAAGTCTTTACAAATGCCACTATTTTCAGTAAAAGGGTAGAGAACGGGGTTGTTGTCAGTTTTAGTCCAATTCCAGTCACACTGGTTTTTCTGCATCATAATACGAACACGTTTCAAAGGGCCTGGCACATCATCATTGGTTTCATAATTATTTTCCTTGCTCCTTTCTGCACTGGATTCATTATCACTGCCACTAGAACTTTCTTAAGTCTCTGTTTCCTATTCAGAAATATCACCACTTTCACTTTGTATCAGTTTTATCAAACTCTCCTCGTCATCCACACAGATTCTTTTCGTGGCCATGATGGCTACCGATACAAGTACAGGAAGAATAAAATTATTTTTCTTTCCTTGAAACATAGTGAGGTCATACTGCAGGAATTACAATTATCACATATCAGTACTTCATTCGAAATGTATACAAACAATATCTGTGAGAAGGAACCTAAACTACATATAGTTATGTAGAGCAATGCAGCATTGTGAGCTGAGCTCGTCTTACGATTTATATGCCAAAAAAAAGTGTGTGCGAGCCCTGGTCATCAAATGATGCAAATGGGTTAATGAAGGCTTTATCATGATCTTAGAAGTCATATACCTGTTTTACATGTGCTGAATTTCATTACAAGAATGTAAGTAGTTCCTAATTTACAAGTGATTCACCTCCCTCAGCATGTTCAACTAAAAGAGAGAGAGCAGAAAAATAATAAAGGAAATTGTTACGAATTTAATAGAAATTTCAATTTTTAGCATGAATAGCTTTTGGAATACATAAATTTACACTTGGCCAGTATGCAGTTTTTAGACAACTTTGCAACTGGTAATATTAGCACAAAAACATTTCCCATATACGGGAAACTCCATTATGATAAGCAAGTACTTTCAGCAAGATTTAATTATTCTTGGAACAAAATAAGTTATATAAATTCTGCTTAACATTGAGTGCGTGCAAATACTGGAATCCTTTCAGTACGACCATGGTCTGAATCAAGGCAGCGAACGGTGTATGTTTTGAAGAAAGAGTGGTCCTTGTAGGTGAGTGTGTTTCCATTAACAAAAATGTGCTGTCAGTAACCATGTGCTCAGGATGGAAACCTAAGAAATTGACATAGAAATGTATGTAAAAAATTATAAAAATGGCATTTTTTTTTATGATTCATCTTGGATTGTTTGTTTTTAACATTTAATTATTATATTTCTTTTTTAGAATGCAGTTTAGGAAAGTCATGTGTGCCAATTCATGGAAATGTCACATTCTCGTAGACCATTGTGAGAAAAGATGACATTTGGAAAGGAAACTTTCAGGCCCAGCTTTGGGATACCTCAACAGCATTTTCAGGAATGAGGACTGAGGAAAACCTGTAAAAAACCTACAAACCTGTCAGGGAGAACAGTCCTGATAGGATTTGAATCACAGACCTCCCGTCCACGAGCACATGCCTTAACAATTTAGGCTACCCATGCCAGTTATATCACTTTTAATAACCAGTTCTTTCCAATCATGAACTTACACATGTATTAATGTCGTGAAATTTCAATTAATGCATTTTGAAAAACTCTCTTACACAGACCCATTTTCAGTTGATTATATCAAAAAAATAAAAAAGAAAATACTGAATTTCTATATGCTAAAAGCTAAGTTTTATGAATATATGTAGTTTTATGTGCAAAATACATTCCTAGTACATTCAGCGAAGTAAAAAACAACTGAAAAGAATGCAGCAATAATGCAATAGCTGTTAACATTACTTTTTAATAACCAAGTTTTATTCAGAGAAGCCTTTGTCACATTTTATTTAAAAAATGATAAAATTACATAATTAATTCTGACCTTATGCTACAGTTCAAGTGTATACATTAAATGTGGAATAGTCTGTTGTAATGTTACAATGTTCACTGTGTTCATCCTCACTTTTTAAGCCATCCCAGTAAAGATGTTTGTTTTGTGTGTTCTTGTGCTTTTAGTCTGTACAGCTCATTTTCCATTTCTTGGCACATAGTAAGCATTTCATTAATAACAATGAACTTTTGGAAATATGCTCTTATATTTTGCAAACTTGTAGAGCATCTATGAATTTAATATTCTCTACATTTACCTCACAGCGCATATCTTGATCTACTTTGTCTTCTTCTTCCATGACTAACATAAGTTTGTCATTAAGCACTTCGTCAATGCTTTGCACTTCACAAACATTCACTTGATCATCACAAGCAACATAGATATCAAATTCCACACCAGTAGGTTGTATGGATTCCCATTTGTAAAGAGACCACAAAAGGGTATAACACGGAAACACCACCGAACAAGTACCAGCTGGTAAACAACACATGATGTAAACAAACTCTTGCTGCCTTGGCCACTACGCAGTAGCGAATATACACAAAGATGGCCGACTGAACACGATTAAGCACAATTGTGATGGCAACCAGTGTGTTTACAGAAACGAACATTAAAACGAAGTGGAATCATTGAATATACAGGAAGACGTCTAACTGAACACGATTAAGCACAATTATGATGGCAACCAGCGTGCGCCTACGGAAACAAAACTTCATACGGAAGTAGAATAGTGTGGCCAGCTGCTGAGGGTACTGTTATCAACTGTATTGTGACGTTGCCATATTTGCATATAATTGAGGTATTAAGTACTGCAGGGCACAAATATTCCCAAGCAAGATCGAGATAAACCTAAAATTGGAGAGTGTAAAATTGGTAAAATTTTTATATTTCTTAAGTGGACATTAACTTGGGACTTCAAATTAACGGTGTAGAATGTGGGAAAACATAAATTTGGAGAGTGTAAAATAGGGGTTCCACTGTAATTGGACTTCTGTGGTGCAAAACATTGTCTGCTGATCCAAATGTGGCAATGCGTTCTTAGCAACAGTTCTTTAGGATCCACCCATCTACCATGTGCTGTTTTGCTATCAATCTATTCAAACGTTTGTGTCATGAATATGTAGATTTACAACTGGATTAGAAAGTGTTAGATTCATTTACATTGTATTCTTTTGAGAATGTAAGACTCAGGACATTCCACAATACTCGTTTCTCAATTCAAAGCTCTCATAGTACAAGTGGCAACAAGCTGCCAGTGACATTGGTTTCACATCACTTCTGTTTTGGTCAGGTTAAAGCCTGAAAGTAAGTTTAATTTCTATGATGACACAACATTCTAGTACTGAAAGCAGTGCAATTGTTAATTCTGTATACACATTTTTCTGTGGCAGAAGTGTGACAAGGAGATGGCTTGAGATCAACTCTTTGCTGCAGCTGGCCAGAAAGGAGAATTACTGAAGCTTTGGAGCAACTTCATAACCTTCTAGAGCTAGAAGGGGCAGCAATCTATGTAACAACAGAGCGCGATAGAGGAAGAAACTTATGTAATGCTAGCATTTTTAAGCTAAACCCAACAGCAAGCGAGCTGTTGTGATATGGGAAGGCTGCTTCAAGACGTGCAATAGATTAGGTGAGTAAAGTAGGCGTTGTTGCAAGTATTTAACCATTTTCTTTAGTTTGAGGCCTGAAAAAAGTATGAAAAAAGGAACAAGTTGCTATGAGTAGACCTTGGCAAAGACAAATTTATGGAGCACCTTGGAATTTTATTTGGACACAATGATGTCAGGAGTAGAATTTGAGTACAAGTTTAGGGAGCTAGTGAAATAGCTATTGATGAAAATCAACTTTGGATATTTACATATCAACTTACAATTTAAGGGAAGAGGAATCAGGAAATGAAATGCATCAGGAATGAAAAACCATTTTCAGAGAATGAAATTTCATTTGGAACTAACTTAGGTTCATTGAAATCTAAAGTGATGAAATACATTAGTGAAATTAATAGGGGGATTAACAACCTGATTGAAAGCATTCCAAAAGAAGCGAGAGAAATAAGATGTGATAAGACTGGTTCACAATAACCAGGAATGGAAACCAGAATAGGGACAACAATGTTAAAATACATGTAATACACTATGAACATTTTGGAAAGATTACCGAAGCCCAGGAATGTAAAGGAAACCTTGGTCAAATTTCAATTTTTCCATTCCCATTACCAGAAACAGCTTTAGTTGTGCTAGAATTTAAGTATTTGTATGTATTTATTTGTAATTCTATACTTATTGCAGATAAGTAAATTCAAAGAACTGGCTGAAGTAAGCCAACATAATTTCCGTGGATGACAGCAATTTGTTGATGTCCCCTGCCCTAATTGTTTCAGCATAGCACCTATAGCTTGCAGTCAGGTGGTCTCGGGTTCAAATCACATACACTGGCCAATCTGCTTGGGATTTTTTTATGGTTATTTTCAAGTAAATATGGAACTGGATACTTCAGTGCTATGACCCAAAGTTTCATCACTCCTATGAAATTAATTACAATAAAATATATGGCATTCATAGTGGACTATGCAGTCTTCACCATTTTTAAGCAGGTTATTCTAGTAGATGGTACAGAAAGGAGACTACAGAACTAAGGTCACTTGTCTGGCATAAACTGACATGTATGCAGCCATAAAGTTTAAAAATGTGCCTAAAGCATTCTCTAGGGAGAAACAAAAAAATCATGGTGTAAAGCATTTCTTTTTTTTTTATACTGATATATCAAAGAACCCACTAAAATTACATACTTAGAATTTTAACCTTCTATTGTCAGAATTATTTGACTGCATATGCCGCTCTTCCTCCAACTTCCAAACCGGCTTTTATATCCCTTTCACCAGCATGACGATCAAAATGACTCGAATAGCTGTGATCATTAGTGTAATACAAAATGAACTGGCGATGCATTCAAAGCCAAACATCGCAAGTTCGAGTTCCAGCAACTGCAGTCAAATGTGTCTGTGGTAAAGGCAGGGAAGGACCCAAGTAAAATAACCAGTGTAATGGCACACTTGGTTACTGAAACGGTTATATTTGACTGCAGTCGCATGGATTTTGCTTCTTTATATTAAAAAAAAGAGTAATTGAATTACTTTACATTGCGGTAGGGTCTCGTATATGTGTTTTCGTAATAAAGCTTATATGTAGTAATTTGTGATTTTTAATTAATTATGATTTAATTTAATTTTGCCTCGGCTGCGTCAGTTATATCTGGTAGAGCAAATATCTGTTAACAAGGGTGGTATGGCTGTAGAGTAGTTTCACACACTTTACACAAGTTATAGTTTAAATTCTCACTTCTTTATTAATTCTTGAAGGCAGTTGAATAATATATCAAATAATAGCAAATTACTGAAGTATTTACATATGGAGCTGTAAGATATTTAAGTTCTATAAGTGTGCTAACGAACTGCAGTTTACAGAGAATTTCTTAAGTTCTTTATTCACATTAAAAAAATTATAAATCACACAAACTTATATCTCTGCGAATATATAATAAAATGTATTTTACGGTTGTAGTATTTATCTGTTCCTAACTACATTTTTTTAAAGGTCAAAAATTTATTTTCTCTGCACTGCACTAATATTTCACATCTACACACTCTGAGCTTCATCTACTGAATTAACTTGGCTTGGATACGCTACTTCTTAGCGTCCACAGCTTAAAATTTTAAATTCAATGTTTTCTATTTTCTGATTGGCTAAGCCTACTCTAGCAGAACACTGTTGGTTTGACTTTCATTGGCTTTTTGCACCCATGTGACTATTTACAAACTTTTTGACGTTACATCAGTATTTTTCCATTGGCTGTTGGTAGCCTTCCTTAGCTTTCTAACTTATTGTTCTGCCAAGGTTACAACTTATTGTTAGCTGCCCTCTGCTTTCCACTTTATGACACTGTTTGTTACAGAAAACAGCTTGCTTCTACCCTCACAGCTCCTACGTTTCTACACTGAGAAGTACATTCACATAATGCTTTATACATATATACAATAAATATGCATAACACAAAGGCTGTAATATACACTTTATAGCAATTATTGATCGCTTATAGTAGGCTATTATTTTTATATTATATAATTAAACTGATAGCAGTTAAGGGATAAAAAATACTGCCTCAACATTGAATGTAATATTTTTACAATATAAAAAAGCTATAAATAGCTTAATTTTATTGCTGAAGGTTAGTACAATAAGAAATTAAAAAGAAAAATCCCATTAAAGAAACTAAAGCCTAAAAAAACCTACTGTAATGAATACGTACACCAGGCTATAAAGAGTAAACATAATGACATGAAATATAATATGAGAGTGGCTCATAATACTATCAGAAAGCCATAACAGTATGTCTTATGTAAACAGGTTGTCTGGTAATCTCTGTGGTTATATATGTAATGACCCGAATTAAAATGTTGGCCGCCTTGATATACGGTATCAGTCATCTTTGTTTTTTGGTCACCTGAATAAAGTTGTGTTGCCTATACTCCCCTCCCCTGCAAGAGAGAGAGAGGGAGAGAGAGAGGGAGAGAGAGGGAGAGAGGGGGGAGGGGAGGGAGGGAGAGGGAGGGAGGGAGGGTGAGGGAGAGGGAGGGAGGGAGAGGGAGAGAGAGGGAGAGAGGGAGAGAGGGAGGGTGGGAGAGAGACAGAGAAGTAATGCTGTGTTACCTGCAGTTACTGGTCTCCACATGTGATGGCCATCCTTGAGCAGGCATTACACTAAGACTCAAGAGTTTCAAACCCCAAAGTTGCACTTCTGAGGTTGGAATTGCAGGTAGAATCACTGGAAAAGGCCATCAGTACCTGTCCTGTACCTGCTTCTTCGCGGTATAGCTGTAGAAAAATAAAACAAGTTATGAATATTTGGAGCATTTTCTACTTATACAGAATAGGAGTGTCCAGCTTTAAACTATGAATATAAGGCAGAAACAGATCCAGGATTCCTTTAGGGAGGGGATAACATATTTTGAAAGATAACTTACCAATAAGCAAAATGCATTCAGTAATAAGAGCATTTCATTTTTAAATTTCCAAACATCATATGAGTGAACCACATATTATCCTTTGGAAGCAAAGATTAATTTAAATTTTGAGAAAACTTATGATTTATTAAATAAAGATACCTTTTAAACATGATGTTATGTTTAAGTAGTTTATGAAGTTTTAATGTAAGTTATTGATACTCATTGTTTGAGAGCTTTATTCAGAAGTTGTTTAACAATAAATGTCAAGCATATTTGATTCGGTCTACTTGTTTCTTTTCTTTTTTTTCGAGTTAGTGGAACATCTTTTGACATATAGTCCACCACTACGATAAATTCACCCACTGACGGTGAACAAATATGCCTTCTGGTGTAAGTAAATAAAATAGAAATAAAAATGTTGATTTTGACTTTACCAAAGCAACACCATTTATATATAATTTCTATAATTAAGAGAGGGGTGACTATAGCCCTCTCAATCCCTCCCTGGGTCTGCCTATGATAAAAGGTACATTGAAAGGGGTGCAAAATTCTTCATTGCCTTTGGTCCACCTCCAAGTGAAGCCACAACTAAATAATTTGCAGCGCAATATTTGGCAACATAGCCCACTGAAGTATGCACCAACTTGCCTGCCATGTCAGACGACTGAAGTAAATAATATTGCTCTTGCTCGGAGGAAGAGGGAGTATGTATGAAGTGTTTATGTGTAAATGCTACACTGATATCACAAATGATGGCAAAGAGTCTGTGCCAAAAGTACATTGTAAAGCAAAGTATATGTTTAAGTGAGACACTAATGAACACTTTACATGGAGAAAAAACATGAATTGGAAAGGTAGAATCAGACTGAAAAATTCAATGCCAAAGCCTGGATTTGAATCACAGATCTTCACCTTTCTGTGCTGCTGCTGTAACCAAATGAGCCACCATGGCAACATGCCGCCACAACATTAAATTTCCCAACTAACTCACACTTTTCCTGGTAAACAACACAGCATTCTCAAATTGATTTTCAGATAACATACCCCAATGGCAACCTACAATCTTGTAAGTACTTTTAAATCCCAACCTTCATATTAACCATTATTAAGTCAATCAATGAAAATCAGTCTGATTCTACTTTTCCAACTTTAGCCTACACATGCATGTGTGGAAGAACAATTAATTATAATCTCAGCTGCGCACATAGAACTGTTGTGAAAAGTTTAAACACCATATTTTGCAAATCCTGCTTCTTCTGCCACTAATATGTTACTATGCCCATGAAAGAATTTGGGAATTATCCAAACTATTATTCACTTCCAGATTTCATTTTCTCAGCAGCAGAATACATTTTTCTACTTTAAGAATGTTTGGGTGGTGTTTGCAGATCTATCTTCTGGTGTAGCTATTCACATTTCCTGTTTCTGCATTCAGCACCAAGAGATTACCTGGAGAACCTTCTGATAAGACAATTTAAATTCATACAATTTTAGTTGCATCTCAATTCTACAAGATAATTTCTGAGTATTACTGATATGTAAAAAGCTTCAAGCTGAGATGCTTACGCTAAACTCTGACCCAGTTTCATCTCTGTGCAAAGTATAACCACTGTAAAAACTGGGGTCTAAAGCCTAACATCTACTGGTGGCTCTATGGGGTTGTGGTAAAACCACAAATCACTTATTGGTGTGATGGCCAAAGACTCTACAAACTAAAACAAAACAAAAACTAAATAGTCTTCATGGGTTGCCTAGTTTAGGTATATCTGGACCTTTTAGAAGCACACCCTCTTTTATTCTTTAAACTTTACTAGGTCTTACCCTGCTGGAACTATGTACCCAAGCTGAAGCTAGACTAGCAGCATACAGAATCAGAATTCAGCTAGAATTGCAGCATACAAATGCAAGATTTTGTATTATTAATGAAATCTGGTTTCATATCAGAAGTAATTTCATTTTCCCACCCCTTAAAAGTACAAGGACTGTCCCAGAAGTACTCGACCTAACAAAGAAAACCCAAAAAGTTTTGGAAAAAACGTTTTAATTTCTCTACATAGTCTCTTTTCAGCTCGATACACTTTTCCCAGTGATGTTCAATAGCTCTGATACCCTGTTTATAGTGAGAACCTTCGAGCTCTGCAAAATAATCAACTGCAGACTCCCCTCTCCATTGTTAGCTAATCTTTCACCACCAAGCCATTTCCTCAAGTTTGGAAACAGAAAATAATCAGGGAGGCTAAATCTGGTGAATAGGGTGCATGAGGAAGCAATTTGAACTTTAACTCATTGATTTTGGGTATGGCGATAATGGATGTGTGAATGGGTGCATTGTCTTGAGAAACAAAACTTTCTTTTTCAATAAATATGTCCGTTTTTGCTTGATTTCATCACTCAAATGCTGCAATAAGTTCACATAAAACTCACAATTGAGTGCTCTTCTTTTTTGAAGATAATCAATGAAAATTATCCCATGCGCATCCCAAAAAACTGATGCCATGACCTTGTCTGCAGATGGAGCTGTCTTTGCCTTCTTTACAGCTATTTCTCCCCTTTCAGACCACTGTTTTGACTGTTCCTTCATCTCAGGTTTTAAGTGATGGACCCATGCTTCATCCGTGGTTATGAATCGACGCAAAATCTCTGTTTTATTGCAGTGAAACATTCCCAAACACTTGACCGAACCATCCCATGTGATGCTGTTTTTGTTCCAGTGTGAGTAAACGTGGCACCCATCTTGCGCACAACTTTCTCATATCCACATTTTCAGCTAGTATGAGATGTACAGCACTTTTTGAAATGCCTACAATGTCTGCTAGGCCGCGCATTCTCAGTCAACAGTTATCCAGTATCATTTCGTAGATTTTCTTCACAATTTTTGGAGTGGTTACCTCATTTGGTTGACCACTGCGATATTCATCTTGGCAGCTCGTATGGCCTCACAAACTCTGCCACCCAATATCTTTACTGTTGTAAATAAAGGAACAGACTCCCTCAAAGTAGAATCTAGCTCAGCTTTAATATTAGTTGGACTAAGACGTTTCAAATGAAAATATTGTATCACATAATGATGACCAATTTTATTCAGGTTTACAAACATGAATAAAATTGCAGAGTTCACTATTGATGGCTACCAAACAAACACTAAACAACGTAGCACCAAAAAGCTTCTAACTTAAGTTTTATAAGGTTGGTACTTTCTACCATAGTCAATTGTTTGAGACAACAACCGCTATCTTTAGGTCAGATCAGGTACTTCTTGGACTGCCCTCATAAGTATTGTTGATAGAAACATTTAAGAAAAATCCCAACCAAGCATAAGAACCATTTGGTAATATATACTGATGGTTCATGCATAAATGGGAAAATTGGTGTAGTTATTTATTGCAAATCAATGGGCAAATGCTATAGCATAAGCCCAGGAAGATTCGCTTGTCTTTCAGGCAGATACACTTGCTATACTTGAAAGTGCACGCCTATGCTGGGAAACGAGAATTATACGGAAATACGTCCTTATAAACTCTGACAGCCAGGCTACACTAAAAGCCCTCATTTCCCTTCACTTTAAATCACAATTAGTGTGGTAATGTTAGGAATATTTATCAAACCTTTCCACCCATAATACATTAGAATTGCGGTGGCTACCCGAACAAATAGGTATCATTGGAAATGTAAAGGCTGACTCCTTAGCAAAGTAGGGAGCATCTCTCCCTTTTATAGGACCAGAACCTGCCTGTGGAATAAGCATGCTAAATACAAAAATCACAGGCTTTGGATTTGGAAAGCAATCCAAAAGAAACAAAAAAACATACCCAAAAATAAACTCTATAAGCAATTAATTAATAAGCCTAGAAAAATGAAGTAATTTACTTACTAAGCTTAACAAATCCTCACTTATAAGAGATATAAGCTTCAAAACTGGACATGGAAAGTTCAGAAAACATCTGAAGACAATGGGACTATACCATATGGAACCTATTTGCCGTCTAAGTCTACAAGCCGGTGAAACACATTCTTTTAAAATGCAAAGCCACAAAACGGCCAAGATACCAAGTTCTTGCAGCTACCACAAAGTTAGAAACAAGCCCTAATTTAGTGAGACAAATACTACAAATAACTAAAAATGTAGATATTGATCCCCTAAATTACAAACCAGGAAGTGCACACAAAATGTCTTTCAGGTCGAGGTGCTCAATGGGAAACCTGCTTTTCTAAATACTACTACTAACCACTGCTGTCTACTGGAACCCTAAATGCAAGCAGTGTGATGTAGGTCAGGGTTGAGCTGGATGACAAGTATATTTCTTCAATGTAGCCAGATGTAGTACATCCTGAAAATAACGATTCCGAGGAAACTTAAATGGCAATCTATGTGAAATGTGTTGATACTACAAAAAAGTTACAGAGGAAAAACCGACTCATTCTCTTTTTAACTATCCATGGAGTTAAACATGCTTTTATAATAAAATGCATCACAGAGTAACACTCTGATAAACATCTTACATAAATCAATTTCTTATGGCAAGTCTAGTGCTTAAAGGAAAAAGTTACTTAGCATTTAGCTTAGTGTCACTAACGGGTGGATCATAAATCATGATTGCATGAATTTTGTATTGAAATAACATATCTGTTGCAAGCACAAACTACCTTACAACTGTTTATAAGCAGAGAACATATTGACTTCAAATATAGCAGATGTAATAGTCTCCTTCCCAATAATCTTCAGTGAATGTTCATGTTATGTTTACAAGCTGGGTTTTTCTTGGAGCACATTTCTCAATTGATTATTGACTCCTGCTTTGTTGTTTCATTTCTGTTCTGTATGGAATTGTAGATATAAACAGATTCACAATTGAGGAATGTCTTATTGCAAGTTTATGATTTCATGAAAAATACAGAACTGGTGAAATACATGAAGAAATCAGTGAAAACTTCTTTCATAGCTTCAATAAAGCAGCCCCAACTGAAGCTACTTTACAGAAAATGGAAAGGATTAGATTCCCAAATAGCTCTGTATTGGATGCTAAACACAGTGGAAGACCTCAAAATATCCAAATAAATGCCCTCAGTGACAATATAAATGCATCAATGGTACATTCAGTTGAAGGGAAGTGTCAAGTACCCTCCAAGAAGGCCTAACCTCACGATGTGTGACGACTAGCTGTGGTCCTATCTAAAGGAAAATCCTGTGGTGAGTCTGAAAACATCTTCTGTAGAATTAAAGGATAAATTTGCCACATCTTCACAATGATCAGTCCCAAAATACTCAGGCGAGCAAACAGACACACATGACGATGGATCCAATTGTGTGGAAAATGGACAGAATACAAAGAAATAACACCAATGACACTAATAGTCCTATTTTAGTTATGATTTAATATTTTCAGTTACTAGTATTAATATATTGGCAAGTTCAATAAATAAATCAGTAGGTTTAGTGGCTAGTGGCATTTTATTATTTAATAAAACTAATATCCAATCATGACTTATTGTCCATCCTGTAGAATCACAGTTAACACATTCAGGACTGTATATGGCAAACAATGTTTAAATCTCCCTTTATGGATTGTGCATAACATTTAACATTGCACTTGAAATAAATTGGTTTATATTTGCACCTACACATTTTAATAATTTAGCTATTAGGGCTTTTCACACATAGAGGCAGGATTAATATTCTCTTAGCGTGAAATGCCACATAAATTTTAAAATTAAAACTTTACAACACACCTGTAGTTCACGAATTACAACTATGCAATAATGTAGGTAGAATTAATTTCTGCAATTGGGTGTTGTAATAATATATGACTGCTTTACTGACCCATGTTTAATTGTTTTTTACAGACAAAACATAGTTTTATTTACATAGTCATGAAAAATTAATGAGTGTTAATGCAATTTTTCTTAACAGGTGTGAGAAATATGTAGTGGCACAAGGACATCATTTCTAACATCTTCTATTTGATGCGGTATAGCAAATGTATGTAAATAATTATATCTTGCAGATCTTATAATTAGCTCCACGTTGTGGAAGCCAATTTACGAGAGCAAATATGTGTTTACTTCACGCGAAACCATCTTGTGTGACGTCATACGTTGGTTGGTTCATTTGTTCTGTTTGTAGATTCCTCTGACGTAGCAATTTATATCAGTTTTAAATGTCCACCGGCTAGCTATTTAGGGTCGAACATGTTTCTCTTGAAGGGTGTGAAGCGGAAAGGAATCTTTTATCCAAAAATTACTAGTGAAGAAATGTGTTTTATAATGTTTTATTGTCTAACACGTGCACTAACACTTTCACAGATTTATCTAGATAATCGCCCTAATGAAACTGTTTATAATAACTTCTTATCACTTTTAACTCACGTAATTCAACTTTGTATGTTTAACTTTAGAATATTTTATAAGATTTCTCGTACTTCTGCTGCGTGTAACTTATGACGAAAATGAAGGACTGATTGGCGACATCTTGTTGAATTGCGGAATCAACGTGGAGTGTACGGAGAATTTTGTATAACTGCGGGCGATGTATAATGTTTTGAGAATCTTGCCGAACTGGGGGACCTGCTACCTCAACCTGGCTATTTATAGGCTTGCCTCAAGATACACCTAAAGATTATAAATGAACTGCTATTGGCTAATAAAACGCGCCAACATTAGCGTCTATTTTATTATCCAATGAAAACCACAAATACATATTACTTTTATAGAATGTTCTAGAAGCTTTTTTTTACCGAAAAGGCGCGAAACATTACGTAACTTCCTGGTTCCCGGTAACGATAAACAACTCATCCCCTTGCTAAAGTATTGTGTTATTGTTAACAGTTTCAGTAGAGCCGTATATTATTATTTACCAATAATAATTACAATTATTAAACCTCTGAAATCAATGTTACATAAAAATACATATTCATATTAAAATAATTATTTATATTAACGTAATTTGTGATACAAATTACCGTCTCATATGAGAAGGTAGTTATAACTTGGGTATGAAATCTATGCACTTAAATTTAAGAAACTCTTAATACCTGACTCCGCCAACAAAAAGTGTTCTTCCCAGTGCCAACAAAATTCCTGTTAGGCTGGCCTCATGGCCAAATGAAGGCTGTGTATTTATTTTCTTACTAGCTTGTGTTATTTCATCTTGCATTTTACAAAACAGTGTCATGGTTTGTATCTTAATGAAGTTTCAATTAAGAGTGACAGTAGCTAAATTCTGATGCTCATGCTGTGAAATTACAGTGTATAAATTTGTGTTGTTGGTACTTCTGATTTCCACATGTCAAAGTGTCTGCTGGTATAATTTATACATTTGTTACAGCTAGAATGTTTGTCTCTCTCTTTGGTACTGCTTGTCATCAGATAATAAAAGTTGTGGTGCTTGTGAATGTAATATGAAGAGAAAAATACTGCAAGAAAACAAAAATACCTAAAACCTATACAGTCAAGTTTTTCAGGTGCAGTGCTCTAATTTAGTAGTGTTTAACACCCATTCTTACTGCAACCAGCACCACAGGTGGTGGACACTGATGATGCTTAAATGATAATTGAGAAAGGAAATTTGGGAAGGAAATGTTTCAGGCCTAAGTTTAGGTACCATTTGCCAGTTATGAAATTAAAAGCTGAAAAAAAACCTCATTCAGGAAGGAAGGTCCTGGCAGAATTTGAACTGCAAATCTCCCGTTCAGGAGTCCCATAACTTAATGACCTCTGCTACCCATGCTAATTAAGTAGTGCTGCTGCATATTGAAAAATGTGTGCAATAAGCTTTGATAATGATAATACTCACTGCACATCTGTAGCATGGGCGACGTTCTGCACCTTGCCGTCTATCAAGGAATGCCAGATATCATCATTGTGAGTCCCCTGCCAGTCCCCCAAACATTGGAATGTCACATCTGTATCACAAAAGTGCAAAACTTGCTGTACTTCAATTTAAAATCAATGTTAGGTACTGTAAAACACTTTGCTTATTTGCTTAAAAATAGTCTCTTAACTTCTAGAAACAACAGTATTTTTAACTGCATTACTTCTAAAAATGGAAAATATAGGCACCAGTATGCATAAGGAAGTACTGTGTGGAATTTGGCAGTGTACTTTATGAAAATTTGGATGACAGATTGAAATGAGGAAAAATTAACAGAGCATGTGAAATAGGCAAATTATGCAAGGAAGCTGTATGCGATAGTGGATGAAGGTTGAAGCTTACGAGAGAGGGAGAAAGAGAGAGAGAGAGAGAGAGAGAGAGAGAGAGAGAGAGAGAGAGACAGAAAGAGAGTGAGAGGGAAAGAAATAATTGGGACAATAGATATGAAGAAACTAGTTGTTCAAAATATGCAATGGAAGGAATTGAAAAGGTAGAATCAGATGACTGAAAAATTCAATGCCATAGCCGGGATTTGAACCACGGACCTCCCGGTCTCCGTCCGGTTGCTCTAACCACTGAGCTACCATGGCAACATGTCGACACGACAATAAATTCTCCAGCTGATTCGCATTTTCCCGGTAAACCACAAGGAGATCTCAAATTGTATTGAGATGCCATACCCCAATGGCGACTTACATTTATTGTAAGTACTTTAAGTCCCGGGCTTTATAGTTGCAACCACTATTAGGTCAATTAACGGAATTAATTGTTCTTCCACACAAGCCGTGTGTTGGACAGGGTTGGAAAGGTAGAATCAGATGACTGAAAAATTACAATTACAATAAATGTAAGTCGCCATTGGGGTATGGCATCTCAATACAATTTGAGATCTCCTTGTGGTTTACCGGGAAAATGCGAATCAGCTGGAGAATTTAATGTCGTGTCGGCATGTTGCCATGGTAGCTCAGTGGTTAGAGCAACCGGACGGAGACCGGGAGGTCCGTGGTTCAAATCCCGGCTATGGCATTGAATTTTTCAGTCATCTGATTCTACCTTTCCAACCCTGTCCAACACACGGCTTGTGTGGAAGAACAATTAATTCCGTTAATTGACCTAATAGTGGTTGCAACTATAAAGCCCGGGACTTAAAGTACTTACAATAAATGTAAGTCGCCATTGGGGTATGGCATCTCAATACAATTTGAGATCTCCTTGTGGTTTACCGGGAAAATGCGAATCAGCTGGAGAATTTAATGTCGTGTCGGCATGTTGCCATGGTAGCTCAGTGGTTAGAGCAACCGGACGGAGACCGGGAGGTCCGTGGTTCAAATCCCGGCTATGGCATTGAATTTTTCAGTCATCTGATTCTACCTTTCCAACCCTGTCCAACACACGGCTTGTGTGGAAGAACAATTAATTCCGGAAGGAATTGAGTTTGGAAAAAACTTGGGGGCAGAAGAAGATAATAGATGACAGACAGTTCACAATGAAGATAAAGAGGAATGTGTAACAGAGGAAGAATGGAGAAGTCTGTGTTTGCAGAGGAGGACAGGAGAGGAAACCAATGACTGACTTAAATTCACGTGAAACAACTTTCTATAGCGCTTAGCAATTCACACATGTCAATTTTATGCAGCTATTTTGCGCTTTTTATAACAGTTCTTCTACACTAGCCATGTATTTAGCTACTATGATGAAAAATTAAATCAGATTTGAAAAGCTCAGTGCCAAAGCTGAAACTCGAAACATAAATCTTCAACTCTCTATGCCGATGCTATAGCTGCACGAGCTAGCATGGGGAGATATCCATTGCAGGTCACCTTTGAGACCTTTACAAATTTATGCCATAGTAATCTTGAATAAGCAGAGTTATTTGTTTTCCGATATTAAGTAACTACATGTTTATTGATATTAACATATAGTCAGTATATGATTGTGAAATAGACAGACATACAGAGTTCCTGTTTTAATTAGTGTTTTGTCAATCACATAGTTTCATATATTAATGCAATTCCAGAATTATTTGTAAAGTTTTGCTAAACCCAAATTCCCTAAGTGGCTTGGGTAAACATGACTCCTGGCTGCAGTTTTGCCCTGATTTGTACAGCATGAATAGTAATGTTATTATTTTCTGTGTTTAAGAACTTAGAAATTAATATGGAATGCACAAATCATAAAGTTTCGGCTGAGATATAGAAAGACTGAAATATCTATGGATTCCCTTCATAATTTATTGTAAGTAGACCGTAAAATTTAATGTGTATTAATTACTCTACCATCTGTGCCCTTTCCTTTTGAGCTATGCTATCTCTAAAATTTGAGACTGCCTTGAAGGTTTATAAAGTTATTTGCATCAGATGATTAGGTTTAATGTGTGTATGGTTATCTCGCCATGATACGAGGGTCACTCCAAAAGTTTTGAGAATGGGCAACAATGAGTAGTGGTAAGCCAAAGCAGTTTTTCCTAACTTCAGATTGAAGTTCAGATAGCAACATGTGCAAGTCTGGGCATGCTCTAACAACGTGCATTGTCAGCACTGTGTGTGTATGTATAGCAGGTGCTGCTACGTCATGTGCTAGGATGGATATCAAGCAAGAGCATTTCCGTGCTATGATTTTCTATGACTTTAAAGTCCGTTTAAGGAGGGAGAATGCCTTGAAAGACTGCAGCATGTATTTGGGGATCTTTGTCCTTCGCAATCCACCATTTATGTATGGTGTGCAGAGTTTAAAAGAGGAAGGGATTCCCTCAAAGATGAAGACCGAGCAGGATGGACAGCTACAGCAACAATGGATGAAAATGTGGCGAAAGCAGAGCACATGTTGCAGGAACAACATTGTTGCACATATGGTCAGATTCAAGAAGCCTTAAATATTGGATCTGCAGCTGTGAAAATAATCCTGAAAGAAAAACTTGACGTCAGGAAGCTCTGCAGTCGCTGGATCTCCCACCACCTCACAAATGAGCAGAAAAAAGCATGTGTGCAATGGTGCCAAGAAATGATTGAACGGCTCAATGGAGGAAGATCCAAAAACATATTTAACATTGTAACAGGTGATGAAAGCTGGACTCACCAGTATGATCCAGAAACTAAGCAACAGTCATCAGTCTGGGTCTTCCCAGGAGAAGATCCCTTAACAAAAAATAAGCGAACAAGAAGTGTTGGAAGATGATGATCTGTTCCTCCTTCTCAGCAAGTGGCCACACTGTGGCGATTCCGCTTGAGGGACAAAAGACTGTTACTGCCAGATGGTACACCACAAAATGTCAGCCACAAGTGTTCAATGAACTGAGAAAAAAGTGCCCTAAGACTGGTCTGCGTGGAATGTTGTTGCACCATGACAATGCCTCTGCCCACACTGCACAAGAAACAATCCAATTTCTGCAGCAGTTAGGAGTGGGATATTTGTCCCATCCTCCAGATCTGGACCCATTTAACTTTTTTCTATTCCCCAAAATTTAAAGAAAAAATTTGAGGTCAACGATTTGAGCCACCTGAAGCTGCAGTAACTGCTTACAAAGAATATATATGCACTCTCTCCAAAGAAGAGTGGCATCCAGCATTTGAAAAATGGTGTGAAAGGATGAGACGGTGTATAGAATGCAATGGAGAATATTTTGAAAAGATGCAATGATCAGGTTTAAATATTTAATATTTTATTGCATCCATTTTCAAAAGTTTTGGAGTGACCCTATGTAGTTAAAGTAAGAGCTTCAGCACAGAGAGCCAAAAATTCATAATTCAAGTCCCTACTATGGAATGGAATTTTGCAAATCTGATCCCACTTTCCATTTTAGTGCAAGCACATGGTTAGTATGGAAGAGCATTTATCAAAAGCACTAATTAAACATAACAGTGGTTAACTATTAAGCCTGGAAGTCTAAGTTGAATGCTTGTATGATGATGATGATGATGATGATGATGATGATGATGATGATGATGATGAGATGGGGTTTAAGGGCACTAAACATCTAGGGTCATCAGTGCCCTAAAGATGCTTGTGTGGGTATCTTGCCACTCGAGTAGTAAGAGTGAAAGATCCGTGGTTCAAGACTTGGTTGTGGCATTGAATTTTTTAAATGATTCAACTTTGCATCTTACTGCCTACATACACACATGGCTAATGTGGGAAAACCACTAAAAAAAGCACAATTTAACAAAAATAGTGCTTAATTATAAAGCTGAGAAATACACAGCATTTTGAACTTTCCAAGTCATACCATCTTTAATACTTCAGATTGCCTTGAAGGTTTACTGCATTACTTGAATCAGAAAAGAAGGTTTAATGTTTGTAAGATATTTTGTCATCATATCTCCAGTGGTAAGAGTCAGCACAGAGAGAGCAAAATTAATTTTTACTGCTGTATTACCTGATATACAAAAGAGAAAATTAAATATCTTAGTTTTGCACTAGCATATCAATATTAAATAATCAAAAGACTTCAAAATAAAATAATGATGAGTAAAATATACCTTACCATGATCTTCAAAGCAGTAACATCGAAAACGAACGTTTAACCCAGAGCCAGAAGCATAGGTGTCCAATTCTGATACAGGATTTGTTGAACATTCTGTCTTGCTTTCAGAGCCATCATTAACATTGTAAACAAATGTGAAGCGACCACTGATTGTGCAGTATACACGCTGGATATCTTCATCTCCCAAGTCTTTTGTTTCTGGAAAAAGTAGTATGCATCAATGCATCATAAGTTAATTTATTCACCTACAGGATTTTGAATATTGATACATTCAACTAAAGTATTCCAACCAGGAAAAAATATCGGGGTCTGATAAGGAGGAGAGGTAGCATGAATCTTAGTGTCCTTGGGCTGCAACTCACTCGAGCTCCACCATTTGTTTACAGACATACAGCTACTTAATTTGTGTAATGCTTCGGTGCTCCTTTGGGTTGCGTCTGGAGCAACAATGTTCTACCAATGTAAAAAAAAACCCTTATGTATTACATTCACACGACTTTCTCTCCCCAATGTTGTTTACTTCTACAGAATATTCTTACAAAAGCTTATTTTTCTATCCACTTAATATCAACCAAGTTAAACCTTTGCAGGAATTGTCCCATTACACATTTTGTTGTAGGTACAAGGGGGATAGAGGAAGCTGAATTCATAGTCAGATGTTTAAAAGCTGATACATTCTGGCCTTGAAATTCCAGGCTCTTTCCATGGCATTGCAAGTAACAACTGAATAGCAACAGCACTTTAACAAAACAAGGAAGTATTGAAAAATTCAAACCAATAATAACAGTGATGCCACATAAAAAGTTACCTCAAATAAACTTCAGCACCAACTCCATATTTTCACCAGAAGAAGGTATAAAGACATGCTTCTACAATTCTTGGTGGTGACAGCTATATTGGTTTACATCAAGTTGGAGTGGGCATACCTAATGATAAATGCCAAAATTTCAAGGTAAAATGGTACATTGTGTGGCACCAAACTGTAAGAATAAATGGTCTGATGGAATTAAAGTCTTTATGTTTCCCAAGAGATGAGCCCAATTGATGGATAATTTTACGTGTGTGACAAATGGCAGCTTACAGTACTTTCAAAACATTGAAGCTGCTGAAACAGAAAGCAATAGGTTAGATACGACTGGGGAAAGTCAAAATGAGATAGGTAGACTTTCAGAAAGCATTAAAAAGAAATAAAAACAATTGGGGTATCACCTTTTATCACCAAAATATACAATATATTAATAACAAAAGAGCACTTTTAGAGCTGTGTATAAAACATCTGGAGCCAAATGTTTTGATTTTCACCGAATATGGTTTAAAAATGGAGGAAATATTAGCAATAACTATCAGGGGTATAATCTAGGAGCATGCTATTGTAGGCAAATACATAATAGTGGGGGAGGGTTGCCATTTATGTAGATAATAACCTAAAGTACAAAGAAATAGACTGCAGTAAATTTTCAGTAGAAATGGTGTGTGAGATAGCAGCAGTAGAAATTATGTTAAGAGAAAAAAAATATTGTATTAATTGGAGTATATAGATCCCCAGCAGCAAATAATATACTATTTATAAAGTATTTAAAAATTTTCTGAACACAATGCAAGAAAATAAGATTAAAATCTTTATGGGGGATGTAAATATTTATTCATTCATTCATTATCTGTTTACCCTCCTCGTATGTAGGACTTACACCCCCCAGGACTTACAAGCGGGTGCCTGGGGTCAGAGGCCCGTCGAGGAGCAGACACTCATGGATCAGACAGAGCATCCAGGATGGGTGATCAGCCCGATGCCTGGTATGGGATGAAGGAAGTAGATGAAACGAAATGTTGGTGAAATGGATGAAAGGAAAGGTGGTGATGGAGCATGGAATGAATGGAGGGGGAAACCGGAGAACCCGGAGAAAACCCGCCCAGACGCCGCTTCGTCCACCACAAATCCCACATGCAGGTCCTTGGGATTGAACCCGGGCCGCCTCGGTGGGAGGCGAGTGGTCTAACCACTCGGCCACGGCGCCGCCGGGGATGTAAATATAGATTTTCTAAAAGACAACATAGCAAATCGCACTCTAGAGCAAACCCTCATCAGGCAATTTCTAAAAATAGGTATCAAGGAACCCACCAGAGTCACAAAAATCACCAAAACATGTATTGATAACGTATTTACCAATTTAGTACAAAATAAATGGGAAACAACCATAATAAAAGCGGGCATAGGGGATCATTACGGGCAGTTATTAAAAGTTAATGTAAAAGGAGATAAGATGCAGAATACTTTTGAATGCAGAAGGCAAATAAACAACAAGAGTTTAGAGAAATTAAAAATATATTGCAATGAAATAAGTTGGAAGGAAGTTTTTGAAGCAGAGAATGTAAATAATAAGTATGAAATTTTTAATCTGATATTACAGAATGGTCTTAACACTGCAATACCATTACGGAAAGTTAAACTTAAGTCACATAAAAAAGGGGAAGAGCAGGAAAAAATGGTTGACAAAAGGAATATTAATATCATGGCGAAGAATGAAATTTCTAAATTCAATAAAGCATCCAAATATGGGGGAACAATCGCTAAGATACATAGAGAATTACAGTTTAACTTTCAGAAATGTTATACAACATGCTAAAACAATGTACAATAAGGGCTTAGTGATGAATGCTGAAAATAAGACAAAAGTAATTTGGAACATAGTGAATGATACTCATAAGCAGAAACAAACAAAGACAGAAAATATAGTAATTACAAGAGAAGGTAAAGAGATTAGAAACCCAAAGGAAATATGCAATATTTTTAACAATTACTTCATTAATGTGGTAAATCAGTTGCATATAAACAAGGGAACACAAATGATAAACGACAAATTAATAAAACCAAACGGTCAAAAACAATCTTTAGGAATAGTAGAAGTTGAAGAAGAGGAAATACTACAGGTAATAAACAAACTAAAAACTAAACAGTCAAGCGGACTGGACGAAATATCAAATGAAATTTTAAAATATCTTAAATATGAATTAGCTCAGGTTTTAACAGATATAGTAAATGCATCACTTAATCAAGGAATATTCCCATATACATTAAAAAAGGTAATCGTTAGGCCACTATTCAAACAGAAGGGAAGTAAAGCTGATGTAGAAAACTATAGACCAATTGTGATGTAGATTGAGTCACACTTTTTTACACTCACCTTCACTAATTAAAAGTTATATAAAACAGAAACGTTTTCGAGGGCATTCGTCCTCATCATCAGCAATTGGGTGACTAAGGGTCGCTTTCTCCCATGTCCTCTTCTTCCTCTTCCTGCAGATTCTGAACCTGTTGCCATCTGGTGTTGGAGGCACATAGTTTTAACACATTGCTCACAGGTGGGATTTCAAAATTGATGATGTTGTTGCTGTTTTTGATGATGTGTATTTTTTCCCAGATGTTCAATTCTATTGGTGTGCTGAAGGGTTTTAACAACTTTATACTTTGGCCAATGTTGTGGTTTTCTGTCCAAAAATGGTGTGATACAGCGGATTTCTCTGTTTGTTTTCTCTATCACACCATTTTTGGACAGAAAACCACAACATTGGCCAAAGTATAAAGTTGTTAAAACCCCTAACCACACCAATAGAATTGAACATCTGGGAAAAAATACACATCATCAAAAACGGCAACATCATCATCAATTTTGAAATCCTGCCTGTGAGCAATGTGTTAAAACTTTGTGCCCCCAACACCAGATGGCAACAGGTTCAGAATCCGCAGGAAGAGGAAGAAGAGGACACGGGAGAAAGTGACCCTTAGTCACCCAGTCACTGACGATGATGACGAATGCCCTCGAAAACCTTTCTGTTTTATATAACTTTTAATTAGTGAAGGTGAGTGTAAAAAAGTGTGACTCAATCTACATCATGATGAATACTTCACTGTTAATAGTGCTTCTGTTTTTAATCTTTAATATAGACCAATTACTTTATGTTCCACTTTATCAAAAGTAATTGAGGGTATATATTTAAAAAAGTTGCAAACATGTTTCAAAAAATTTAACATAATCTCGAAATGGCAATATGGCTTCCAAGAGCAGAAATCAACAACCCATGCAATTAACGAAGTAAATAAATTTATAATAAATGCACTAAATGATAGAGATAGGGTAATTGCAATATTTATAGACCTCACAATGGCTTTTGACTGCGTAAACATGGATATCCTAATAAACAAACTGGAAAACCATGGGGTGCGAGGATTGCCATTAAAGTGGATTACCTCATACTTAAAAAAACAGAGATCAATATGTGGAAGTGAGCTATAGAAATACAAATGGCATAGCAGAAAAAATAAAATCAGATTTTCAGAATGTTAGGCAAGGAGTCCCACAAGGTTCAAAATTGGGTCCATTCTTGTTTTTAGTATGCATAAATGATATATTTGAATTAATCCAAAAAACTGGGGGAACAGCAATAGCATATGCAGATGATATGACGATTATAGTTAAAAATAAAACCGAATCAGAAGTGGAAAAAAAAGCAAATAACATACTAATGCTCATAAAACATAATACTTGAGTTTAGATATGATATTGAATGTTAAAAAAAAACTGCATGGATTAATTTTGAACTCGAAAGTGGTTTAACAAGCTCTATAAAATTACAAATAGATGGAGAAGCTATCCCTGAAATGGAATGTGCAAATTTTCTAGGAGTAATAATAGACAAACACTTAAATTGGAAACCATACATAAGAGATATCATAAAAAAATTGAATAAAGGTATCTATATTATAAAGCAGGTTAGGAAAACAATGGACAATGAAACAGTTGAACAGGTTTACTATGCCTTTATATATTCGCATATAAAATATGGGATAACATTATGGGGGAATATCTCAGCAGTGGAAATGAAAAAAAATTTTAAACTTCAAAAAACGGCAGTTAGAATCATAGGGAATGTTGATAGAAGACACACTTGTAGAGATGCTTTTAAAAGTTTAAATATCTTAACTGTCCCATGCATATATATATATATATATATATATATATATATATATATATATATATATATATATATAAGTGTAAAGCATGTGTTGCAAGAGCAAAATGTATCCAAAAATTGTAATGTACATAAATATATTTTGAGAAACAACGAAGACTACTACAGAACAACACTAAGAGGTACACTAAATAACAGGGAATTGGAAAGCATGGGAAAAGAACTGTTTAACAGATTACCAAAAAAAATAAAAGAAATAAGTAAAACTAAAGTTGCTTTAAAAACAATTAAAAAATACTTAACTGAGAATGCATATTATAGCATGGAAGAATAAAATATAACTTGTAAATAAAAAAAACTTGATTGTAATTATATATATATATATGTATATATTTAAATTTTGACATGTCCTTTATTGTATATGCTAAAGGATGAATAAAATGACTTATGACTTATATCTTGCTGAACAAAAATGTCCTTTATGTGTAATCACACAAATGACTTGTATTGTTTTCTTTAAGCATCATTTTAATTTTAGAAACAAGAAAAACATCAGAAACAACATTACCCTCTATACACAAGAATCATGTCAACAATTTATCAAATTAATTTATCATCCTAGCCTTAACTACAGCTTCAATTAAATTTTCAAGAAGTACAGCATTACTTTGACTTCACAGAGCAAGTATACCACTCACAATCTGCTTGCTTCTCCTCTGAAAGATTGAATACCACCATAACAAAATCCAGGCAACTACTTAATCAACTGTGAAAAGTGCAACCTGGTGTATGTAGTTAAGAAAACATTAAAACCAAAAGGAAATAACATTTCAGTTGCTTTACTAGTAAACAAATAGAAAAGTCTGCTGCCAGACCAGTTTTGGACTGCCAACCATGACATCAATCCAAAAGTGACATTATTGAGGAACGTCAGCATTTCCGCTGAACTAAAAGTTTGGGAAAACATCCACATCTTAAATAGGAAAGAACATGTAAAGAGTTTTGAAGTTCCACCCTTGAATAACGTCAGAGATTCATCATAAGTATGCCAGATGATGCCACCTCTGCAAACCAACACCAGTAATCATTGACTAATTTTGAAGATTTAGAAGTTAGTAACAGTGATGTGTCATAATTTAAAATAAAGAGAGTTAAGGGTTGTTACACTACATCACTAAAATATTCTTACTTGAACGCGTTTCGGGAGACGGTATGTTCCCATCGTCAGCATGTTCTCAACAGTTGAGAACATGCTGACGATGGGAACATACCGTCTCCCGAAACGCGTTCAAGTAAGAATATTTTAGTGATGTAGTGTAACAACCCTCAACTCTCTTTATTTTAAATCAGTAATCATGTCTCCAGTGTTGCCAGTCAGATAATGACTGAAGATGGAAACAATTGCTTCTGCAACTTGTTATAAAATTGAATTTAAGTAAGTGAAGTTAGTGTCACAAACCGACTCAACAATCTTTCAAGTTATTTTAATATGCCAAAACTACTGAAATCTCTACAATGTAAATGGATGCCTGTCAAGGAAAGAAAGTTGCCTTTTCTATGACTTTTAACAGTCTTTCACAGTTGTCATGAGTTAAGTTTTAAGCCCTGAGCAACAAGAAATTCTCTCTCCTGCTGAGTATTATGCAATAAATAAAAATTCTCCTGCTGTACTACCCAGATATTCACATTCATTAAAAACGTTAAAAAAAAAAAAAAAAAAAATTACCTAAGATTTTTCTAAGGAAAGTAATTCAATTGATTGTGCTCAGAAGCAGCATATTATGTTGAATCCATCCTTAAATACTTTGCTGGAAAGCTTGTTGAAAAAAGTTTACTGTTTTCTGCTTTATTATTTTCATAGCTTTGATTTGGAGCCATAGGTATTCTGTATGAAAATTTTCCAAGTTAATGAACTTTATAACTCCTGACTGAAGACAGCATAATGACAACCAACAATTGCTATTCAATCTGTAACTTTAAAGCAGTCAGATGCAAGTCATTGTAGCAAGTGCATTCATTTGGTCATTTACTGATTTGAAGCTAGAAACTAAGGAAAGTAAACATAAGTATTGTAGCAACATTAAATTTTGCTGGTTTAAGTTTGCAACCCTTCCATATATGTAGCTAGAGGGAAAGATTAATGGCATGAGTAGCTTGAACTTCATTCATTACATCGTGTTGCAGAAATCGACAGCACACAGCCAGTCAGGTATAAAAAGGCTAGCATATTGTGGAAACAGAGCAGTTCAGGAGGACAGTACAATGAGACAGTTCACGCAGGGTGTTTGTTGGCAGCCAGCCGTGTACACCTCATTAACTAGCAGTTTAAAACACTTGATGCAGAACGGTTTATGGTCAGTGAGAGTAAATAGCACTATCAGCAGCCTGTGTGCTGCAAAAGAAACAGTTCTTGGCCAGTCATTCGCTATGTCAAGCATAAAGCTACTCAAAAGGGGGGCAGATAATAAAACATACTACTGTATGATGCACAGTTACTTATACCTTATTATTGCTACCTAATACAAGTATTATATTTGCTCTTTTCTTACTTTAGGGTGATTCCCCTTCTCATGGACAGTGCCACAGCTCAATTTTTAAAAAAATAATGTGATTTATATGCTTCTTGATCCCATCAATTCAGTTAAGATGGCTGGTAAAATCAAGAATTCAAGCTTATTATAATGCTCTTTCCATGGTATCTTGTTTACTTTACATTTCAATTACACAGAAGGAGACTGCTCATTACAAACATCAAATTCTTATTGTAGAAAAAATACAGGAAACTATAACACAAGGAGATCCTGGGCATTGTGGCAATGAAGAAAATAATAACACCGTATTCATGTAAAATAACATGGCTTCACCAGCTGCAGGAAAAGCAATTGTCAGCCCATATCAATTTTCGCAAACCATAGGGTTTGAAATGGCAGTACTTTCTTCCCCCTTTCCAAGATGATCAGAGTTACCCTACATTCAGTTCCTCAGAAACAAGTGATCAACTACACTGTGTGAAGGCTGGTTCACAATAACCAAGAATGGAAACCTGAATGAAAACAAAAAAGGTAAAATGCATGTATTATAATGAGCATTCACAATCAACATGAAGTTTTCCTCAGTTCTTGTGAACAAGAAATAAGACTTGGTCAAGTTTTAACTTTCTTGTTTTAACTCCCAGGAATGGCATATTAAACTCTTCTCTGTAGAAATTATCCAAGGTAGCTGTGAGATTAAACAGCCACTAGAGCTCTCTCTAGTCGCAAACTGGATAAATGAAACTAGAAGAAATCCCAGCAAATGTGCATTCTGACTACCTCAGATCCATTGACGATTGGTTCTTCCAGTGACAGCATCGCTGTTTGAATAAACATACAGCAAAAACTAAAAACAACAAAAACTGGTAGAGATTAACAAAGAACTTTAATGTATGCTATTAATAAAGGAATGACTCTTGGTTGTATTGGAAATAGTAATGGATCTGCATTTACAAAATTTTTACTACTGAATTTTGATGTTGGCTAACCTCCAATTAGTTGGCTGAACTGGAAGCATGCGAGATAATATCACTGATCAGTTACAAGCAAATGACACCCCAATGCACATAATTGACTACCCACTTTGCTATTGATATGCATTCCAGTTCCCGTAACCAGGGTACTATGAATTAGAATTTTGTATGTTCTTTTGCTTCTTGATCTCAGGTTATTGTGAACCAGTCTTTACACTCTCTCTTAAATTATGTCACCATGATGACTAGCAGGAAGTTCTTAATAAATCTGTTCACCAATAGATACCATTTCTTAAATAACGGAATGAATTAATAAAATGCATATCAGAGTATTATAATTCATTAATCACGTTACACACACATAGCATTATGCTTCTGCATATTATGAAGGTATTAAAAGCTGAGCTTTGTAGTAAATACATAAACACTCACTGTATAGCAGTAATTTCTTTGGATCGGTCATTTTCATCAGGACATCTGGCTTGTGCTGCATCCTGATTTGTGTAGCATTTATCCAGTCCTTCGGTTCACACTTGTAATACATTTCTTGATTAAAGGACTATATGGAAACACTGACTGCAATTGGCTCCACCAGAACTGTTCAAACAGAAAATTGAAGACATTTTGAATAAACCAATGGTTTGGGAACCATTTATTTATTCATTGCAAAAGTATAAAATTTACATTTTGCATTATACTGAATTTATACTAACAGCAGCATGTATTTTGTAAGGTATACAGGGCAGACCATTTAAGTTGAGACTGCACAATATCTCCAAAACTAAGCATTGTAGAAAGAAATGTCTTTGATGAAAGTTGCTTGATATTATGGGGGCAAGTAAATGCCATTAGTCATGTTTTGTTTGGAGGACGTTGTGAGTCATTTTAGGGACAATTTAATATCTTTAAATGGGAACCTACAATTAGGGTCAATTTAAATTGACCCTACAATGACTATCACAACATCCAAACAAAACACGACTAATGGCATTTACTTTCCCCCATAATATCAAGCAACTTTTATTCAACAGATTTCTTTCTACAACGTTTAGTTTTGGAGATATTGTACAGTCTCAACTTCAATGATTCACCCTGTATAAGATCCAATACGTACATTATTCTTTCAGTAAGTTATTTTCAGAGTAAGAACTTGAGGGAATAAATTTGGATAAAGCCAATGTTAATGATTAGGAGCTAATGAGCTATCAACTGCCAGGATCTTCTCACATGATGACAGAGGCAGATCTAGAGAGGGACCAGGGGGGTTTCAGGTCACCCCCACAAGTCACATTTAAATTTACACTTGTTTTTTTTTAATGAAACTACACTAAATGGTTTTATTTCTGCCTTAAATACACGTGTCATCAAAGCATTCATTAGCAATAGCCGAAGAACTGGCAACAATAGTCTGCATATCGGTATGTGTCGTTTACCATATGAGTCCAGTGCTTCACAACACTGAATCATATCAGCATTGTATGTGTGCCAGGATTTTGTCTACCAAGAAGTCTTTATCATTCCAGTATACATGAAGCTGTCACACTTAAGTGCCGTTGTTTTGACCTGGGATCAAACTCATAGCCTGAAGCACAGAAAGCCAATGCTCAATTGTGTCACTCTCGACAACCTTAGGGTTTATGATACAACACTTAAAAACTTGCCATAAGACTAAATCCCACTGCAGAGGTGCATATTTCTTTTTACAAATGCTGATGTCATATACTTATCAGGTAAATAATATAAAATGCAGTGAGTATTGATGAAACACCACCAGCAAGAAAGAAATCTCAACATTCTCAACGAAAATGCCTTGAGTTCAACATACCTTGCTTACTTTCACTCCCTCTGTGATATGGAAAACTCTTTTGGAATAATTCTGTACACAGCAAGAAAGTGTCTGTGCTACAAAAAGAGCTGTGTGAATCCCTAGTGGTGTTGAGCCTTGTCATTCCTGTAGGGCAGAGGAGGCATAAACGGGACTCCCGAGCGATTTTGACTCATGGGCACCGTTCCCTCTCTGCAACAGTCCATTTGTTTTTCACATCCTGCTGAGTGATGCAGTCCGTGTTGCATATTTGGTGACTCACAGAAGGAAGGCATTTTTGCCAACCTTGCTGTAGGGCATTGTTTAGAACTTTAAAATTCTCACCTCTGCTGGAGAGAATATATATTGAGCTTGCAAATAATAATCATAGGTTTACAAGAAACCTTCTTTGCACAACCTTAATACTAGGCAACCAGATGATCTGCACAGGCCAGTAAATACTTTAAAACTATTCCAAAACAGATATTACTATTTCACAATAAAAGTTTATAATCAATGTTTTTTGAAGTTGTTTGGCAACCGTAAGAAGCATAAAGTCTTTAAAAAAAGAATTACAGACATCATTCCTTATCCGGGTAGCACACTTACAACATGTCCGCCATCACATAGCAGTCGACAAGGATGTTTATTCATTTTAGAAAAACAAGGTATTTGCGCATTATTTTGCACCTACCTATACCTTCAAATGCAATCCAAATGTGAAAAAAACCCTTGTTTGGTTTCATAAAATGGTTTATTGTTGTTTAACTTACTGCAACACAAAGCAGGAGAAAGAATGTGGCTTGTCATTTCACATTTTTCCAGAAGACAATGAAATGAGACAGAAATGGTGCATAGTAATTCGTGTACTAACAGCAACAGATCTTATTGTTTCTTCCAATCAATGAAGGATTGATTAGTTCAGCTCTTCAATCAGTACTATACACGAATTTCAGTGAACGCACATTTTTATTGCTGTATACTGTGTTACAATTAGTTAGTTTATGTTTTAAGATCTTAGTGTCACTTAATATTGGGTTCATTATACATCACTACCATCCGAATTCTCGAATATGTTAATAGTGCTAAAATAACACTGATATAGCCTGAAGGCTTTATAACTTTCATATTCCATGCACAATCCATTATTAATCCCTCAGTGTTTACAACTTTGAGCATGAAAGTTTACAAGCTACCTTAACCTCCAAATGTCACAATGATGGGTCCATTATGTATCGTACCACAAAAAGCTTTTGAAGGTATTTTGTCTTAACACGGTAAGTAATACTAAACCAACACAAATATACTGGTGATTTCTTTCTAACTTAAATAATATAGTTACAATTGGTTATCGTGTATAATGGCGGCCTGTCTTCTGCAAGCAGCGGCCTGGGCGTCGCTTAAGGAGCTCGAGCGTTGCCAACCATAGGAAATGAATGCGCGGAAGATAACAGCATTGTAACACGAAATTCGCGGTGCAGTGCAGTTATTTCAAACACATACAAGGAAAGCAAGCACAAAGATCATAAAGGTAAAATAGATGGAGGTTAAGATGAAGGAATTTTTTCGTTGTTTGTCATATTGCATTGAAGCCCACTTATTGTACAAAGTTAACCAAACCTGCATGTTGAATCATACCCAGTGAAAATGCTTCTCTTTCAGGGAAAACACATTATCGCACACATATATTATTACATAGAAGTAGTGGCAGCATTGTTGTCATTGTCCTTGAGCCACAAAACACACATTGTTGTATTAGTGTACTGCTATGAGTGGCAATGGGAAATCTGGAGAAGACGTGTAAATTAGGTGAAATATCAGGAGCATACGTTATTACACAAAAGCAGTAGCAGCATTGTTGTCATTGTCCTTGAGCCACAAAACACACATTGTTGTATTAATGTATTGCAATGAGGTGGCAATCGCAAATCTGGAGAAGACGTGTAAATTAGGTGAAATATCAGCAGCATACGTTATTACACAGAAGCAGTGACAGCAATGTTGTCATTGTCCTTGAGCCACAAAACACACATTGTTGTATTAATGCACTGCAATGAGATAGCAATGGGAAATCTGATGAAGACCTGAATTTGCTGTGAATGACTTGCAAAGTCTCTTCATTCGGAATGAATTTTGTATAACTTTAGTATAAATGGTAAACCATAAGAGATAGACAAAAACTTACAACAAATGTAGATGTCTTTAAAACTTACAATTTATTCCAAATAACATTTTTGTTGCAACACTCATTTCGGAGGTATCCAGTGTTATTCTTGTAAATATTCAATATTATCTCATTTTTTGAAGTGCTGTCCCATTCAATTGTTTCTCATGATTACATGGAAACAGCATGGAATTTTAAGGGTAACATATACCGCCCTGTTGTTAAACATTTGACTATCACTGTTCTCTTTGTATCAATAACGAAATGTGTAATGTAGCTATTTCTGCAAAGGTTAGATAGAAACAAAATCTGATGTGATACTTTCACATGACTTTCTCTACCCTCTATCTTTATTAATGGGTATAC
Organism: Deroplatys truncata; assembly: GCA_030765065.1. Taxonomy (NCBI): domain Eukaryota; kingdom Metazoa; phylum Arthropoda; class Insecta; order Mantodea; family Mantidae; genus Deroplatys; species Deroplatys truncata. Next base: position 654,147,206 of record CM060990.1, read on the forward strand.
AAACCATTCTTAGTAAAGCTTATTTTTCTGTCTACTACATTTTAATCCAAATAAACCTTTGCAGAAATAGCTACAACACACACTTCGTTACTGATACAAAGAGAACATCAATAGTCGAATATTTAAGAACTGGATGCTATATGCTGGCCTTAAAATTCCATGTTGTTTCCACGACATCGCAAGGAACAATTGAAATCGATAAGACTTTAAAAGAATGACAGGTATTGAACAATTCGAATCTTTGATAAGGGATATCTCAGAAATGGGTTATGCCACAGAAAAAATTTTAAGTGAATTGTGTGTTCAAGAGATCTACATTTTTTGTGTGGTATGTTTTTGTCTATCGCTAACGTTTACCAATTATACAAGATTATACAAAACTCCTTCCGAATGAAGAGGACTTCGCAAGCTGTTTCCAGAGAATTCAAGATATAAAGTTCATTTTTCTTAAAGTTCCATTTATACTCTGCCTTTAACTATATTGGTCTTATCGGCAGCCTTTTCTGTGGAACTTATTGCCTAAGGCAATGGTGTTAACTCGTATTCGCTTGTCGTTGGGTTTCTTGCACTTTCTGTTTTTTAATCATTAGATCACATTCACACTCTCATTCATACTTCCAGACTCTGGGGAGGATAGGGAATAATCTTGGCTAAAGAAAAATTCCCACCCCAGCTGGGAATCGAACCCAGGACCCTTCGTACAGAAAACAGGCGCTCTAAAGACTGAACTACGGGGTCAGCCACATTTTATTTGTCATGTTAATATGTTTAATATATGATATTTTAATAAAAATCATTAGAGCCATTTTTTAAAGAATTAAAAGTTTTCGAAAAATGCTCCATGTAAAGGGTAGTGGGGGAAGGGGATTTTCTTGAAAGTCTTCATGTCGCATCTTTGGAAGGTACTGAACCTAAATACCAGGTGTGGTATTTATCCGACTTTTCAATTTTGCTTTCTTTGGATTCATGGGACGTCAAAACATGTAGTTGCAGTGAAAGCTCGGTATCAAATTTTTGGATGGAATTCAATGGGTGGAATGCATAAAATCCAAGCTTTGTCTTGAAGATTAGTCTTTAAGTTAAAGCGAAAGCTTTAAGATTACTCTACAAGATTAAGCTTTGGCTTGTTCAACTCATGCATAAAAAGAATCTTAATCTAGCAAGCTTTCGCTAGACGTTTTTCCAGCAAACGGTTGAATTACGTTGCGCACGCAGCTGTCGTCTGCCAAATGCGGCTCATAACTGTTGTCTCATGTGGCGAGTACAGAAGTGTTTTGCGAATACGGTACCTAACCTATATCGAAGTTATATGCGTAATGGCAGACGAAGTGAATATTCAGAACACCTTTCTAGCAATTCTTAAGCAGTTTCCAATACTGTTGAATAAATCGCAAATCCCGAGCATCAAAGAAGAGTAAGTGAACGCTTTGCAAACCACCTGCATCAAACTGAAAGAAATTTTAGGCAGAAAATTCACTCCACAGCAGGTGCAGAAAAAGATTCAGAATATGAAGACTGAATTAAAAAGAAAAACTGACCGTAAGGCCATGGGAAATCAGAAAATAAGAATTTCTGCAGCTGCTTGATGGCGAAAGCAACCCAACCATTGGTAGGATTCCAGGTAAGAATGGAAGTCAACCTCAGGAGCCAATTATTTAGAAGTTTCTGTGTAATTTTTTTTTGCTTTGGTTTATAGTATCAAATGCAATTTAAAACGTATTCTGTAATGTGATACATGTTATACGTAACTGCTATAAAATATAAATATATCGGAAAATTACAGCGAATGATAAAGTACGTAACAATATGATACTACTTTGGCAAAAAAGGACAGTTTCAAATTCTTTTTTTGCTTCATTATGAATTTTATCAGGTTCTTCAAGACAGTTTTCAAACGGCTTTACACATGACTTTCCTGTAAACAACACTAAAATTGCTTATTTTAGTTGCTTTTATTTCTGGTTAACAACTGGATGTTGCTGAGTTTACCATTTATATAAGTTTTATTGGAAAATCTTTCTTTTCTATTGTGGCTCCTCTAGTTCGAAGAGTTCTAAAATGTAACTGTCTATAGCTCTTGTTTGATGGAGCTAGTTTTACCAGCTTATAACTAATTTCTCTCAAGAAATTTCTCATTTTCATTGAGATTTGAAGTTATTGTGAGCAAAAGTAATCTCAGCATTTATACATAAGATGTTAATTATGGAAAGAACAATGACAATTGACATCATCTGTATCCCTCTGCTACTGAAGAAATTTCACTTTTAGGTTCACCTCTGAATAATCTAATGAAGGTTACATTACTAATAACTAAGCCCCGGATTCTTAGGTTCTGACCTATTTTATTCCTGACCTCCTACACTCCAAACTTCGGTTTATATTAATGTTTTAGTTACCAACGAGTAATATACTTCAATTTTATAGAGCCTAAATTGACCTAATTTTACGTTAGGACCTAATAAAACCTATTTTTCGTGATAGAACCTAAAAGTGTCTAATTCGGTTATTTAAGCAAATAACAGTAGATTTATGAATATAAAAGTATTTTTAAAACGAAGGGAGACCGAATACGGAAACTATTAAATAATTAGATTGTGAAATCTTGCGCAGTACCTTACAATAATAAACTTTAATTAAACCGTCCGCCACAATAATAAAGTAATTAAAACGTTCGCCGCCTTCAGTTATCATTTTCTAGCTATAGTCGAAAGAGGTGGTCAGTGGCACGCGGCATTTCTGAAACGTGAGATGTTTACATGCCGCAATAATAGGTGAAAACTAGAGGCAAACATTTTAATAGCGCTGTTGAGTAGTATGCATTATTGCTTCTTCCGTTATAGGGAGCTTCTAACACGACATTTTTGAATTTGGTACTTTCAAATACATACTAAAGTTAGTTAATTTAACTTTTTACAATTTAAATTTAGTGTTTTAAACAAAGTGCCCAGTGATTTGCATGAATATATATATATATGCCAAGGATCTTATAAATTCCTAAATTCAACATATAAGATCGTATAAAATCCTAATACCCTGATACATAGAACCTAATTTTAACTTTTTAGAACCTAAAAATCCGGGGCTTACTAATAACATGGGGATCAGCTTAATCTGTAAACACGACCTTGTACACTGGCAGCAGAGCAGTCGGCAATAATTAGGCCACAGTTGAACGACAATGTATTTCCAGGAAAGTAATGTAATACCTTACAGCGTCATCAAATCCAAACAGTATAATATATCACTAACTAAATAAACTAGTTGTCCTTTTGACTCCCTTACGGCTAGTTTATTTGGTTTTTTGTTTACTGTTTAGGTGGATGTGCTGTGGGTGGGGAAGGTTTGGAAGAACAGCTACCAAATGATGCAATGGAGCAAGTTGAAGTTGAATCTGGATCTACAAATAATGAGAGCATTGCCCTAAATCCCAATAAGAACGCTAATGAAAAGGGTACGCAATCAAATAAATCTAAATTACCTGAGACCCCTGAAACAAAACACCTGACTACGCATGAACTGCAAAGATTGGTACTCTTAGAACAATTAAAACTGATACGCATGCAGCAGGAGGAGATATTAAACAAACAGAGCGTGCTTCCAGTAATAGAAGTACAGGGATCAAATTTTATTCAGAACCTGTAACTATATCCGATAAGCATGTTAAACACTACAGATGGTATTTATTTATATTTCACTCAGAGCTGCATAACCATTTGCATTTGTATGTATAAAGTTTAAGATTGCCATCAAACTTGGATTGTATAGTTTATATTCATAATAGTATGTAATTTAATCATTTGCAACATGTTCATACAACTGTGAAATTTTGTTTCTTCTTTGCATTCCACGCCGTCTCCAATCTTCATTTTCATTCCTATCCTCCCCTTCTCCCGCATATTCCTCTTCATTTCCATTGTTACCATCACCCACCTCTTCCTCTACAGCATCGTCTCTCATATGTTTTGCGACATTATGCAACACAAAGCAACATACAACAATACGCAGTACTTTCTCCGTAGGAATTCTGATGGTGTTCATCAATATAGGAAATCGCCTCTTTAATTGCCCGAAACATCTCTCTATTGTAACTCTACTTCGGGCATGTTGACGATTATAGTATTCTTCCACAGCATTCACGGGGTTTCTGTATGGAGTTAGTAACCAAGGAGCAATCCCATACCTGGAATCGCCCAGCAGTATCGCCGTTCCGTCTTGTTCTCGCAATCTTTCAAAAACATTTGAATTTCTGAATATGCAGCTGTCATGCACACTGCCAGGCCACGTTGCGTCCACACTTGTAAACACTTCATCTGAACTGCATGTCGCTTGAACATTAATAGAACAAAAAGTTTTCCTATTTATGTACTCGTCGCCGTGTACTCGTGGCTTCAGAATTGGCACATGTGTGCAATCTATTGCTCCTATTACACTTGGAAAATTAAATCTATTTTGCCAGTCTTGTTTTGCAGCATTAACTTCTTGCAGTCGTGATGGAAATGTTATCCACTGATTAGCTTTTTGAAAAATTCTTTCACTCACATAATGGATGTTCTACTTACAGTTGATTGATGAACTCTAGCATCTTCTCCGACACCAGTCTGAAATCCCGGGTCGCCAACGAAACGTAGAAATATTTGCATCCTTTGCTTCGATGTCAGTGCACCTCCTCGTGTTTCTGCGTTCTCTCCCAGGAAATGGTGTGAAATAAACTCGACATTGTCCTCATTGAACCTATAAAATGACTTGTACACACATTCCCTGCACTGTCACTTCGCTTGATACACATTTCTTTGACGGATATTCATGAACTGTGCCATTTTGTGTGACAAAACAACTCTTAAGACTTCTCTTGTATGAATCAAGTCACCTACTGAGGTAGCTTGAAAAAAGTCAAGATTAATCTACAGGAAGTGAAGCTTTTGCTTGTTTTATGCATCGGATTTGCACTTAAAGTCAAGTCGTTGCTGGAAAATTCAAGCTAAAGCTAGGCAGCTAGCTGGCTCCAAAGCAAATGCTAGACTTAAGTCAAGTCGAAGCTGTTTTATGCATCAAAAGCCAAGATTACACTTGAAAATTAGCAAGGTAAAGCTTATGCTTGACTTTATGCATTCCACCCAATACCTTCTCTACCTACTAGGCACGTGATAGAGAAAGTAATAAGCTTGAGTAAGAATAATTTGTATACCCAGTAATAAACGATAGAGGGTAGAGAGAGGCATGTGAATGTAGCACATCAGATTTTTACAGCAAGTACATGAAACATTGTATTCCACCCACAATTCGATACCGAGATTTCACTGAAAATACACGTTTTGAAAGATCCTAAATAAAAAAAGAAAGCATGTTGAGAAAAAGTGCACCCATGTGCCTGTCAACAGCTCAAATCAAAAACGAATAGTCCTATGAATACGAAACTTGGTGTTTAAATTCTATATCTTGCAAAGATGCACGACACAAAGATTTCCAAAAAAATTTCCCCAAATCCAAACTGCTCTTTACGACTTTTATAAATATCATAAGCTTAAAATATTTTCATGAAAAGTCAAATATGCATGTTCAATTTTCTGGTAATAGCCTGTGAAACCCTTTTCATTCTGAATGAATTTCGTATAATGGTAAACTGTAACAGATAGACAAAATCTTATGATACAACAAATTTAGATCTCATTAAAATGCACAACTTATGTAAAATGAAATCTTTTGGTGGTGTTAACCTATTTGCAACATATTTATTCTGCACTATTGGTTTGAATTTGCAGATAGTTTATAAGTTTTTCAAGTGCAAATGGCTATTCGTATCTTAATTCCCCCCCCCCCCCCGTGTTCATGCAACGATAACACAATGTCAAAGTTGTCGCATAGCGACCAGACTTGAAAACATTTGACTGTCGTTCTTTAAGTTTAATGTCCTTAACTTGGTAGTCATATCAGATGACGAATGAATGAATGGGTAAAATGATGCTCAAATGAGCCTGGGGTCCATAGAGCTTACAGTTATCCAACATTTGACTTCTCAAGATAAGGGAAAACTCCGAAAAAAGTTTATCTGGATAACTCACCCTAACCGAGACTAGAACTCGGGACCTCTTGAATGTAAGGCAAACACACTACTCGCATACCACAGAGGCACAACATTCTATATTGTTTTACACACACATAAAACAAAATGTGTCATGCAGGTTTATCTATATTAACAAGGAGATAGAAGAAGAAACTTTTATAAGAATAATGTGTAGAGAAAGTTATGTGAATCCAACATCAGGTTTTTAATTAAGCACAACTTTAAGAGCCAAATTTTTGAAGGGCTGCAGTAGTTTAGGCACAAAAATTGTGAAGTGTAACATCTTGTATAAACGTTTTCCATTTTTCATAACACTTACACGTGACTTTTAAGATCTGCAAAGCTCAGACCTTCCCTATCTGCCTAGGACTTTGCAAGGGGTAGTGTTTGAACATTCCAAAAGCATTTCTGTTTATGATGGGCAGTAAATGACTCTCAACCAGGAATACAATACAACAACACATGTTAAAAGTGAATGGGGGAGCATCTGTTCCGCAGAAGGTACAACCTTTGGCTAACAAGAAACTCCAGACTGACAATTCGCACTGCAAACAGTGCTCAAGCAATTCAAATACAATTATTTATGTTTAATTCTAAGAAAAATTCTGTATTCTAGATGAAACAAAGTGAGTAGCATATACTGCGATTTGTAAATCTATACTTTTAGTCATTGGTTTTACTTTACACTAAAAAACAAAGTAAGTAAAAAAAAACAGGCATGAGGAGAAAAGTGCAAGAAAGGGTTAAACAATCCTTAGAGAATTTATAGCTTAAAACGCTAGCTTTAAACGCTGACACAGTGAATTTACACTATGTAGTTCAGAATCGCAAATTTATGTTTAAGGAGTTGAAAACAATAGGAACCATCACAGTTAGACGAAGTCCTCTAATGCTTAAAAATCAGTATTTTTACTCGACAAAAATACTCATATCGCGGAAAATATAATGTGAATAGAAGCCTAATTTTTCATGAATGCTATATGATATTCACGTTAAATTTCCTACGAAATATATTTTTTACCACTGTTAATTACAAATTTCATTACAACGAACTTGGTTACATACACCATACGGAAAACTAAAAATGCCACATGTAGCATTTGTGTATGTGTGTGTGTTTTAATGAGTTGTAGTGCCTGAGTGTGTGTTTTAACGAGTTGTGGAGCATGAGTGTGTATGTGAACTTTGGAGTGTGAGTGTGCTAGTGAATTGTAGTGTATGCCTGCAAGTGTGTGAGCTTTGGAGTGTGGGTGTGTTTGTGCTAGTGAGTTGTAGTGTGTGACTGCGAGTGTGTGTATGCTTTGAAGTGTGAGTGTTTGTGCTAGTGAGTTGTAAAGTGTGATTGCGGGTGTGTGAGCTTTGGAGTGTGAGTGTGTTTATGCTAGTGAGTTGTAGTGTGTGACTGCGGGTGTGCGAGCTTTGGAGTGTGGGTGTGTTTGTGTTAGTGAGTTGTAGAGTGTGACTGCGAGTGTGTGTGCTTTGAAGTGTGAGTGTGAGTGTGTGTGCGTGCGTATGAGCTTTGAAAAATGAGTGTGTTTTTGCTGGTGAGTAGTAGTGTGTGACTGTGTGGTTGTGAGCTCTGGAGTTGAGTGTGTTTGTGCTGGTGAGTTGTAGTGTTTGATTGCGAGTGTGTGAGCTTTGGAGTATGGGTGTGTTTGTGCTAGTGAGTTGTAGTGTTTGATTGCAAGTGTGTGAGCTTCGGAGTGTTAGTGTGTTTGTGTTGGTGAGTTCCAATAAAGCATGCATTTTGAATTTTCTGGAAATAGCCTATAAATTCCTGTTCATTCTGATTGAATTTTGTATTGCGCTAAGTATCTAGGAAACTACGAAATGTTCTAAAATGCAGGAAAGATGCACAATTTGAGGCAAACCAATATTTTCCTTGTATTAGCACTTGTGATAATATTCCAGGATATGTCATTGCCCCTTTCCACTTAAAAGTGTATTATAAATGCTTGAGAGCTTGCATAATTTTATAACAATCTTAGGGGTGTTCCAAGTCTGAAAATCATTCTATATTATAGCTGCTTTACCCAAAAATTCATTCATTTAATATTTCTTGCTTTGTACAGACTGAAGAAAAGCACTTGCTAAAAAGGACACATTTAGTAGCTAAAAACACCTTAATAATGTCATTCTTTGCAGCTTGGTAGCGCAGAAAGTTAATTTGCTTTCAACTCCTTTTATAAAAAAAACAATAATAAAATTATAATTGATTCATTCACATGACTTTCTCTACCCTCTATTGTTTATTAGTAGATACATAGATTATTCTTAATCAAACAATTTTTTTTTCTGTCTACTACATTTTAATAAAAAAACAAAAAAACGACTTTTCAGAAATAAATACATTACACATTTTGTTATACATACAAGGAGAACAGTGATAGTCAAATGTTTAAGAACTGGAAGCTATACGCTGCCTTAAAATTCCATTCTGTTTCTATGACATCACGAGAAACAACTGAATGTTGAAAGGACTTTAAGAGAATGACCAAAAAATGAACAATTGAAACCTTCAAAAAATGAAAAATTACAACATTTAATAACGGATATCTCAGAAACAGCTCATGCCACAATAAAGCTTATTTTAAATATATTGTATGTTTTAAAGAGATCTACATTTTAGGTGTAGTACGTTTTCCTCTATCACTTAACGAGTACCGGTTATACAAGATTATAAAAAATTCCTTCCGAATGAAGAGGACTTCATAGGCTCTTCCCCGAAAATTCGAGATATACAGTTTATTTGCCATGTAAATATTTTTAATGTATGGTATTTTAATCAAAATCGTTACAGCCATTTTTAAAACATCAAAAATTTCAAAAAATATTGCATGTAAACGGAGTTTGGGATGGGGGGATTGTGTTGAAAGAATTTGTGTTGCATCTCTGGAAGATATTGAACCTAAATACCAAGTTAGGTATTTATCCGACTTTTCGTTTTTGAGTTATGACACACAAGGACATTTCCACAAATGCTTTATTTGGATTCCGATAATATTAATAATAACAACAACGATAAATAACAACACGCGTGCCGACCATGTATACAACTACAATGGCTTGCTCTACATTGTGTGCATGGGTTGGCTACATGTTATGCCTGCAGCGCATTTTCTATTCGCACCGTTGGCAACAACCACCTAGGCTACGCCCATGCTGCTGCTAGCAGAAGACAGACCACTATTATGCAGGATAACCGCTACAATTCATAACTAATAACTTCTTTGACGGTTACACATACATACAGCGATCACCACAGAAGTATTCACGATCACAGCAGGCAATGTTTATGACTTCATCGTAATTCGAATTCATATGATTGAGCAATTCTAGCGGCAGTATATGTAAACATTAAGGAATGAACATGCCATCTAGTGAGCAATGTTTTAGATCAACCAGTTACCAATGATCACTGTTGCTATCTGTCTAACAGCGTTGTACTCATTCCATTCTGCAGCCAGTAATCAATACTGCCAGTGTGACACATTTTGAACTTTGTAGTAGGTATTTGCAGTAGTAAATCTGCCAAATACGAAATTATTATGATTGAACAAAGCGCTGATTTATTGACAAAGTATATAAAACAGACAGGAGGAAAAAATCCTGAAATCACAGAAATTGGCATTACAATTCGAATAGCACCTTAAACTCAGTGAATACCTGGAAAAAGAGACATGATAGCTCAAATAACAGGCAAAAATTAAAAATATCTTAAAATATTACCAATGCACTTTAACCACTGCAAAAAAAAAAAAAATATATATATATATATATATATATATATATATATATATATATAAATGTATATCTTTCAGTGAAATTCAAATTCAGTTTTTTCAAAGTTCTAAAATGCTTAGCAGAAGTGAATAGCTTAGCCACTATTATAAAGAAGCTGGTATTTCAGAAGTATAGCCGCTTGTTGAAAATTCATATGATTTCACACATTTAAAAGAATTCAAGTATGGTAATTATGCAGCAAAAAGGGAAGAAATTTACTATAAAAGTCGATTTCAAGCACAAACAAAGAAATATGCTATGAACGCATAAAACTGGCCGTTATAGGCACAAACTATGCCTTTAAGACTTTCGGTGGAAGGACTGAGCTAGGAGGCGCCTTAGTAACATGTGTGAATCGCATTCCAGAAGCCCGGGTTCGATCCCCGGCAACCGCTCACTCTTACCCATGTGTTTTTCGTGGTTTCCATGAATCGGTAAGCGAATGTTGGGTTGGTTCTTCTTCTACCACGACTTTCGTCCCTCTCATCTTTTGTACCCATCATCTCCTTCATTTTCATCTGTTTCAGGGTTGTAGTATCAGGCAACAGTGTGTGGCAGGGCGGTGGATGTGCACCTTGTAAGGGTTTCTTCCCTGGCATCATTGCTGGATTGCTCAGTTAGGTCCCACCTCTGAGTGGGCCCAACCAGGGTGGGCCATCGGGGTTGTGGAGGCTTGTGAATGGGCCCAAGCAGTGGCGGATGTGTTCCATTTGGAAACATTAGGGACCCCGTCCATGCAGGTCCATCGTCATATGGAACTGGTCGCCCTTAAGTATCTACCCTCATCCCTCCCTCCCTCCCAGGGGCCATGCTAGAAGCAAAAAGACTGTTGCGGCCTACTTGCGGTGCTGTCCTCTGCCCTGGTTGCAGCGGACCGCCTATACCCTCACCTCTACTTTTTTCGGTGGAAGAGCATGGATTTATAAACTAAAAGCCTATGTCGCTGAATAAAAGCATAAAATAAGCAATTGCCCCCAGAGAAAAGGAAGCGTGGGTCATGAACACGAGACATACTCCGATCATCTCTTGAAATATTTGTGCAGTTTAAAATAGACAATGTAGACCAGGGATGATGAACACCAAAATTGTATGCAATGTTACACGACTCAGCAGCACGTGAAAAACAAATGGACTAGAGACAAAGTAATGCTGCGAGTCCAAATGTCCCACAATATTTGCCTATCGCTGCTCCCCTTGTATGTCTAATGGAATGTGTAATGTAGCTGTTTCTGCAAAGCTTTATCTGGATTAAAATGAAGTAGACAGAACAATAAGCTTTACTAAGAATAGTTTGTATACTCACTAATAAACGACAAAGGGTAGAGAAAGTAATGTGAATGTAACACAACAGAATTTTTTGTTTTTCTTTCTTCTGCTGTCCTCCATTTAAGTAACATTTTCGCTACTAAAAGCTACATACAACCAGCAAATGCGTTGTGCCGATATCGCTCGCACTGTGCTGAATACTTCATACGCAATTTGAGACCGCAGGCTTGTATCGTTTGTTTCGTTTACACCTGTCAGGTTCTGCTGATTTTTGACATGGCTGCATTTGGATTTCTGTGAATGTAGGGCAGGACAACAGGGCGCAATGCGTGCTTCACCTTGTATGTCATCTTTGTTCTGCTTGCATCCACAGAAAATCAAAAAACTATGTGAAAATTCAGCAGAGCTACTAGACTTATCAGCTGTATTAAGGTGACTAGTATGCGAATACATGCAAATACACTAAATATGCTCATACTTTAAACTGAAAGAAGACAAAAGTATGAATTACATTTTCATTCAATTTATATAGCTACAAAGAAGATTTAAGGGAATATTTTAAGGTATGAAAACTATAACTTTTTAGCCATTTAGGACCACATATCTTAAAAGTATTTGAGGTAGAAAGCCTGAAATGTTGCATGTGCTTTCAAGCAAGTACATCTAATACTTAGACCATAACAGACCTATCTTGGCTCACAGAGAGGTCTCTCTGAGGTTCTATTCCACAGCAAAGGCAAGAGCAGACAGTACCATAAAGCAAACTTCACCGCTATATGCCTCGCCCACCGTCCATTCGCCTGATCTTTCGATCCTGAGGAAATCAAATGACCAAAAATGAGGGACAGGAAAAATTCACAGCATTATACAATTCACTCCAGTATTTGCATAACAACCAGGGAAAACCGCGAAAAAACCCAAGGTCAGTGTGGCTGGCCCAACAGGAATCGAATCCGGGACCTCCAGAATGCGAGCCTCACACATTAAAAGTACATATCACACAGGGGACCCCGGAACCGCGGCAGAGCACTGCACAAAGGCAAGTATGTCCACCATGACACCTGGGAGGGAGGGATGCAGGGGGAGACCCAAAGGGTGACTGGATCCGCATGCCGATGGGTGCAAGCATGGATGGAGTCCCTAAAATTTCCAGATACAACACATCCGATGCCACATGGTCCCTGCCATGAGCCATCAACCTCCAAGGTCATCTGGAGCAGAGCCCTATGCTGAGGAGAGACCTAACTGAGTGGTACTGCAGCAACGCCAGGGAAGAAACTTTTACAGAGTGCTTATCACCTTCCAGCCGCAACCCACCGAACACCGTTGTCTGGTCCTACAACCCTGAAATAGATGACAAGGCAAATGATGGGTACAGGAAATGAGAGGAAGGAGAGTCATGGTAGAAGATGAACCACTGCGGCATTCGCCTGGTGCCATGGGAAAAACCTATGCGGCAGAGCAGGTGGTCGCTGGGGATCCATCCCGGGACTTCCTGAAATCGGGCCACAGACGTAATCACCTGAGCCATCCCGCTGGGTAGCATCAATGTTACACCAGAGCCATCTTGCTCTGTTTTCTCAGTATTACCGTACTATAATTTATGGATTCCAGTTGCTAAAACCCTCCAAGCCATCAACAGAAAACAGTCTTCCCAAGTTTTGTCGCATTTTGGACTTCCGAAAAACTAGCAACTCTAGCGCCAGTAATTACTGAAAACATTTGAAATATTTTCAAATGCATTTCAGAAAACGACTTTTGGGGAAAGCTAAATTTTTGCAGCGTGTTTTCTTCCCTGATCTGATTCACAAAAATGTTGATCGTAGTTTCGCTACACCTTCATGAGAACAAGATGTTTGTCCATTTATCTCATTTATCTATATGCATACAAAAGTGCTTTGTGCTGCAGCTACAGTGCTACACGGCAGTGTAACCTTTTAATTTGAGAGTACTGTATTTCAAAATCACTGGTGAAGTAAATTTAAAACAAGAGCTAAATTTCTAGTACCCAAAGTGGAAAGTGTGAGATAACATTTATGTGAATAACTGGTGATATTTAAACTAATTCTGTACTGGATTATTTATTGCAGAATCCACACAAGAGAACAATACAAAATGTGTTACATTCCAAAAATACATTTTGTGCAGACGCACCTGAAGCCTCAGCCAGCTTGATATGGTCACAGTGAGTGAAGTCTTAAATTTGAATGGATAATATTTACTGTCATTTGAATAAGATATAAGTTCTACAGTGCTTTTCATGTACGAGATTGCACATTGCACAGTGGGTCTTGTTGCATCAGCCAAAACTCTAACTGCTGATTAATAGAATAATATATCTCCACAACTGCAACCTCACACTTTGTAATGATTAGGTTCTCACAATTACAGAGAAAATAAGCCCTTACCTTATCACAACATACATTCAAAACATCCTCCTCCTGTATTAATAAGCTTGATAACTTTTTAGCAAAGTGTTTGTTATGCACCGCAGTACATCTTCCAAAATAGAACTAATTTTTCAGCTGGTATTTCCTGGTAGTTCTTCTAACGTGTGGGGATTTGAACTATTTACTTTATTACTTCCTCCACTTATTTATAAATATTGCATTTCACCCAAAAATTTGATATCAAGGTTTCACTGGAAATATAAACTTTTAAACTTCCTAAATACATAAAAAAAACAGCATTTTTTTAAAAAAAAAAATGGGAGGGTGCGTGCATGTATGTGTGAGAGAGAAAGAAAGAAAATAGCATAACTCAACAACAAAAAGTCCCAACTACCCTTTATACGGAACACTTTTCGAAATTTACTATCCAAACTTTGCCCTAATAATTTTTATTAAAATATAATATTAAATATATTTAAATGAAAAAGAAATGTATGTATTGAATTTTCAGGGAATACTCTGTTATTTTCTGTTATTTTGGAAGGAATTTTGTATAATCTTGCATTAATCATATTGTTAAGCAATAGACAAAATGTACACCAAAAAATGTACACCACTTTAAAACACATAATTTATTTCAAGTAACTTTCTTTGTGGCATAAGCCATTTCCAAGATATCCAATATTTATGGTCTGAATTGTTCAATTGTCATTCTTTTCAAACTCTATGGACTTTCACTTGTTTCTCACAATTGCATGGAAAAAGTATGGAATTTTAAAGCCTGTATATGACATTCAGTCCTTAAACATTTGACTATCCTGTTCTCTTTGTATCTACAATGAAAATGTGTAATGTACCTGTTTCTTCAATGGTTTATCTCAGTTAAAATGAAGTAGACAGAAAATATGACATACAAAGTCTTCACGATAGCTAAGTTCCTACTTAGAGGAATGCATGGAAGAGATTCTAAATGATTACCAGTGTGGCTTTAGGAAAGCCCGCTCCACTACCGACCGTTTACCCCAACTGCAACAAATATTGAAGAAAGCATATTAATATAGTGTTGCATCTATTATTCATTGACTTTAAACAGGCATAACACAGCATTAATCAGCAGCAATTGTTTAATGTAATAAGGGAATTTGATATAACAGTAAAGCTAACAAATTTAGTTAAAATAACATTACAGGAAACCACTAATATAATACAAATTAATAGAAGATGATCAGAAAGTATCAAAATAAAGAGCGATTTGAGACAAGGGGACACTTTGTCAACCTCGTTGTTCAATTTAGCCTTGGAAAAGGTAGTAAGAGGTATACAAATTAACCCAGGAGGAACTGTTATGAATAGATCCATACAATATTTAGCCTACACAGATGACCTGGTAATGATAGCTAGAACTTTATCAGCATTTACAGTGGCTAATGAACAAACAACAAATGTAACAAAAGAATTAGGTTTACAAGTTAGTAAGGAATAACCTGTATATGTAAGACATCTAAAGTAAAACCAAGAAATGAAGATAATGAAATAGTGATATGATGTAATACATATATGATGAAGTTGATAAATTTAAATATTTAGGTTGTTTGCTTTGGCTAAAACTATGAAAACACAATATCTGCCAAAGCATACTAAACTGCAGATCTATAATAGAATAATTAAGCCTGTTTGTATGTATGGATGTGAAACCTGGGTGATGACAGAAATCACAGTTAAAAAGATGGGAAAGGTATATATTAAGGAAAATTTATGGACCAATAAAGGATAAAGAGGGGAGAATACGCACAAATATGGAACTAAACCTGCTATATAAAAAAACCTAAGTAACTCTTGTTAAAGCCAAAAGAATTGAATGGGCTGGGCAAGTGATTAGGATGGATGGCAGTAGATCGTCAGAAAGATCTTTGAAGGCAAACCTGAAGGGAGAAGAGATAGAGGAAGACCAAGATTAAGTTGGCTGGACTGTGTGGAGAGGAATTTCCATAGAATGCGGATTAAAGAGGAGGAGAAAGGCAGAAATTACAAAAGAATGGGCTATCATCATGCCAGCTAGACTATAAGAGCTGTTTGCAAGAAGAAGAAGAAGAAGAAGAATATATAAAAATAAACTTTCATAAGAATAGTTTGTGTACCCACTAATAAACAATAGAGGGTAGAGAAATTCATGTGAATGTAAAACATTATTTTACAAGTTTTTTCATCACTTCAACACATTTTGAAATATTAAACCCATTGAATCCGGTAACTAAAGTTCAAACTTCTTCAGTTTGTGACACCACAGTTTGGTTGGCTGAATAAGTCCCTCTTGGAAACGATAGCTAGCCAGGAAAATATTAAGGTGGGTATTATAGGGATCCATTTTTGAAGCAATTTTTTTCAGTTCAATGGTAAATATGAATTAATCCTGATTTGAAATATTTAAATAAATCGATTTGAGACAGAATTTAGCCATCGCACCCGAATCAGCACATGCTTTTGTTTACATTTGGAGTAAAGTATGGGGAAACTGGGTATAGTGAGATGCTTCTTGCTCTCAGAAGGTTAGCATTATCCAACAGAATTGAGACTGTCCTCAGTGGCAACTAGTATCTCTAGACTACAATAACATGTGGTGCACCTTGCTTTTATCCACATTACCCAATGAGAGAGTGGTGCCATAGCTGTTCTTCAAGACTCATTACTTCTAAGCAGAAGCAATTCTTTTGAGATTGGGAGTTATCCATGATGGTTTCTTTCAAGAAGGCAAGTTATCAATGCAGAATATAACTCTGTCATTTTTTGGTATTACTATACTAATTTTTTATTTTTATGGATTTTTTACCTTACATCATTATTTTCACTTTGCATCTTATTTAGCAATTTCCTTGCATTAACATTGAGTATATAAAGAGTTTTATATTTTTGACATTTTACATCGGCTTAACTTTTAAAAAATCAGAAATTTCACTATTCAACTGAGCAATAAGAGTAACTTACATCCTTTACTTGCATTTTTGGAAACAAACCATTTCTATTTAATAGTTAGTCTGGAGGGGTTGCTTGTGGGTAGAGGGATGCCTATTATCTGGGGAGCAGGTATAATTACAGTTATGAATACATGTCCAAAACTCAGGATAACACACGTCAGTTTTCCCTTTTTTGCATTAATAAGTGTATAGAGTCAGTTTGCTCCTGTCCTCGTGCCTTGTCATAGGCTGTGAAGTCCTCTTCATTCACAATGAATTTTATATAATCTGAGAACTCAAGAGTTAATGATACAGTTTTGCAAGACCTGCTTCAAAAATAATTTTCTTAATTTTATTTTTAGATTCTTCAAACAAGGACGTGGAACTAATATATTTTTCTATTTTTTAAACTATCACATCATTATTCTTATACCTAATTTTTCTACTGGTATAGCAGTTATGTCCAGTATATACATATATAAATTTATAACTTTTTGAGTAATAGTTTTAATAAATTAGATCTCAGTTCTAGATTTTTTTTTTAATTATGTCACTTTTAAACAATTTTACATCCTTTATTAGATAATTTTTCAAACATTTTTAGGTCATCAAAATCTGGACTCTGGTGATCACCATGTTTTTAATGGTTACACACCCAAACTAAAGACTTTTGGGAAAACATACTGAAGCTTTTCAGTATATTAAACACTAAATATTATTTTTTAATCACTATAGCTTCACATCTTTACCAAAAATGTACTGGAGCATGTTTTGAGTAGTGTTGTCTCCATCATTAGTCTAGACTCATTGCTATGCTTCCTTCTGAGGCTAACACATAATGTTTCCTGGATGGATGTACTGTGTGATGAGATCATTTTTATATGGGATATCAAAATTTAACACATTGTGTTTATTTGTATGTATATACCTTTAACAAGAAAGTTCAGCTGGTTTTTGAAACACTTTTAAAAGCTTTGATTTTTCTTTCAATTAATGATCTGCACACCAAAAATGCTCTATAGCTTCTGGTTTATCAGTCTCTTTATATTTTATTTTTTAGTGTGCTCTTAAATAATTTTTACAAGTCAATGGAGACTACTTTGAGGATTCTCAGTAAAAAAACTACTGTTTTTTAAAAAAATCAATCCTGTATGTATAAAGAGTGAGTCACCTTAAAATACCACTGCAAATATCTCTGAAACAAAAAGAGGAATTGAAAAACAAATTTCACAGGCATTAAAGTAGGGGAGGTGCTCATTAAAATAGATATTATGGCCTTCAAAAATGTAAACAAACATTATTTTTAACATAAACTTACATTTTTTTAAATGGAAATAATGCATTACTTTTGACACAATTGATAACATGGAAAATAGCATTAATAATGGTATTTGTAGCATTGCAATAAGTGAATAACATCAAGAAACTGCAACATGGAGTTGATGCTTGAGGATGCAACAAAATGCACCTCAGTTGCACATTCTGAGGTTCAATCATGTCATGTCAGACTCTAAGATAGGATGGCACCGGGGGTTGGTATAGTGACGCGAGCGGCCAGTCAACTTTTAAAGGCAAATAGTGGTAAAGAAATGGTCAATATTCAATCAAAGATGATATCCGTAATTGACAACAACCAAGTAACTACTGCAAATGAAGGTGGCGAAGAGAAGCAAGTGAAAGAGTTTAAAAGTTCAGGTGAATCGAAAACGCGTGCTTCGGCGCCGGCGAGTGAAACCATAGCGTTGCTTCAAATGGTGATCTCGTTAATAAGCAAAGATCTACTTAAGGCGCAAACTGAGATAAATACGTTAAAGCAAGAAAATGAAATGCTGAAAAATAAAATACATAATGAAAATAGAAATCAAAGTTATTCCACAGTAACAAAGAAATGATCTAATGGATCTCAACAGGCACAAATCAATAAAAACATCGCAACACTAAACAGGTGATGACGAAGTGGATGATGGAGATGCTCGACTATTTCAAAATCTAGTCCAAAGGGAATCTCTTGACTCAACGACTTAAGAAAGGATGAAGACAAAGGTGCTGGTGGCTGGTGATTCTTTGCTAAAATTCGTGGGTGAAAAGTTCGATGAAGAGGGATACAAGGTATGCTATTTTCCTGGTATTAAAGTGATGGAGCTTCAGCATAAAGTGGAGAAAATGAACTTAAAGCAATCAAAGCCTGATGTGGTGGTGATTCATGCGGGAACAAACGACATTAGGTGTGGTGTTATGCCCCAACAAATAATGGGTGATACTATGGACTTATATGTAAGTAATTGGTGCACTGCATAGACATAACGTAAATACGAGATATATCAGGGATTTAAATCCAGAACTTGATTGGAAGTGTTCTGTAACAGACTGTCTGATGGTGGATACAAACTTCTAGATAAATGATTGGCATTTTAGCAGGGATGGGATTCACTTAAAGCGTAGGGGTTCATTTAAGTTTGGGACATTAAATTCCCAAACTGACACGCAATCATTTCCGGTAAAATGCAAGGCATTCTCAAATTCATTTAGAGATAACACACCCAAATGGTGACTTATAAGCTTTGCAGTTAACCACTATCAGATTAATCAATGATAATTACTTACGAGATTGTACGTATACTACCTCAAAATGAATTTCAGAATGGCTTGTGTGTTACAGGGAAAAATGCAATAGTTAGGGAATTTAATGTAGTGCCAGATGTTACCATCGTTGCTCAGTAGTAGATAAGCTAGCATAGAAAGCTGAAGACCTGGGGTTCAAATCCTGGCTATGGCACTGAATTTGTCAGCCTGATTCTACTAAACAAACTGCAAATTTTCTGAAGTTCATCCCTCTCCCTCACTCTCTCTCTCTCTCTCTCTCTCTCTCTCTCTCTCTCTCTCTCTCTCTCTCTTATACAAACTCTCTCTCTCTTATGGTTTCCTAATTACACAACATCAATCCAAATGAAGGAGACTTCTGAAGCTATTGATGGAAAATATGTGATATAATTTTCTTCCTTGTGTCCATATGTCAAACATATGCTATTGTAACAAAAATCATTAGAGCCGTTTTTAAAAAAAAAAATAAAATCACTTCTTCCACATAAAGAGCAGTATGATAGTGGGGGATTTTTGTGAAAACCTCTCTGTTGCAACCTTGGAAGATGCTGGACATGAATCACTTGCTCGCTCACTCACAGGATTTTTTTAAAACTGATTTGTTTTTGGGGGCTTTAGGCAACATCAAAGCACATACCATATACATGCAAATACTCCATGTAGGGTTCACAAAATATGAAAGTGTGAGAACAGCTTGGGTTGGTGAAAGAAAAGTATCAGGTAACTTATCACTGCGAGAGAACACTTGAGGGTATATCGCTTGACAAATGGACTGGCAGAGTTTTTCTAAACATGTAGAGAAAGTAGAAAATTATTACAGGGAGAATGGTATTGTGAACACCATCAACAGCAATGTTGTTTCATTGCGAAGTGAGAGCAAGAATTCACTTTCCATTTGCTCTTCCAACAAAAATGAGCAGCCACACCTCTTGTTTGAGTTCAGTGCATTTGCTTATAAGCTAAACACATTAAATCAAATGAATAGCTTTTAACTTTAGGTTTCTTGACCATTTAGCTGCATCTTTGTTTCAATCTAGCAACAATATATACTCCAAGGTTGGCACTACTTCCGTAAGTTTATCTATAAGAGCGAGTCCAGCATCAAGTATCACAATGTAGCCAGAACTGTTTACTGAATGACCGACTGACGACACTCCTGCCATGAACCACGAGATGGTGGACACAGCAGATAAGAAATATGGATGTGTAGCTTTGAGTGAAATGTGCGAATTGAAAGCTTAGCTATAACCAAGGAACTACGCATTGTGGGCTTCAAAATTAACTGGAGCTGGATAACAGTAACTTGTAATCGCAATGGAATAGGCTTCCAAAGGAAAACTAGCAATGCTTAATGCCTTCCAGATATTTACAAAGAAAAGACAGTGACCTTCCACTGCTACATAATCAATTTGCACCAAGAACATTCACAAATGCTATCCACAAATTGGTAACGCAGGTGAAATGCAGCTACATTTTGAAATGCCACTCGCCATCACTGTCAACAGGAAGGAGCAATGCAGTGTAATGAAAAGAATGGCAGCAGTGAAAACAAAGGTGTTCAGTTAAGTTGTATATAGATAGCAATGGATGAAAGCTACCATCTTATGTGATATTTAAAAGGAAAATCATTCTGAACATTATCAGTGCAAGGCATACTGGTAAGAGCAAATCCAAAAGGAAGAATGGTCAATGACTCCATGTTTGACTGAGTGATGCATGTTCGGCAATGATGCTTAGGTGTGTTGGTTCTGGACACACAACTCAAGTACAAGAAGTTGCAAGAAAGCAAAATGGATTTGGTAATTATATCTGGAGGTAATCCATCCTCCAACCATTAGATGAGTGTATAACCAGCCATTTAAGGTGGACTGAAACAGCGACTCTACTCAATGGGTGCTGGTAAAAAAACCTGAATTATTGCAGGGTGAAGAAATTCCAGCGGCTAGATAGGACAGAGATTTGTGAGTGAGTAAAATTTGCATAGGACTCAATTCTGCCACCATTGGTTGAAAAACCCTTAAAAATATCGTATATATTGTAATGAAAAGAAGCTAGAAACAGTGATGTGTATTGAATTTATTTAAGGTGAGTCGGAATTGTTACACTAACATCACTTAAGTTTACTCACTTCTTATAAATTTTGCTTCTTGTGACTTGTTGGTCTTAAATTACGTATATATAAACTTAAGTGATGTTAGTGTAACAATTCCGACTCACCTTAAATAAAAACCTTAAAAATATGTTCACAAATTCACTGGACATAACTGAGAACAAAGTTCTATGGGAAGATGGCGACAACAACAATGATAAATGGGAATAAAAGAGTTTTACTTAAATATTTTATTACATACATTAACATTCAGTTGATGAAAACAGCAATTAATAGTTTTTTATAGATCTCTGGATAGTTCTACAACATGTTAAAGACACATTTCTTAAAAAAATTTGATACTTTGTTATACCTTTAAAGCACATGTAGGTTGATTCCTTTAAAGCATAAATTAATTCCCCCCTCTCTTTCTCCAACTCTCTTCCCAAAAGCTTTGGTGTGCAGGTTCTTTCATGGTATGGAGACTCACATAAAGTGATATTTTAGTGAAACTTTGATATTGAATTTTTGGACAGACTCACCAGCTACCCTACCTAGGTTCGACTTTGGAGTTAATGCACTCAAGTGGTGTATCCACTTCTATCCCTGTACAAGTGGGAGAGGGGTGGACACTTTTTAGAGCCCAGATATTGGCCTAATGGAAAACCCCATGGAACGAAACACCCTCGGTTTGAACCTTCCCTGATTATAGAAGTGGAGCTTTGGCTTTGGGGAGATCTTGCTCATCTTATTCCCTCTACCTACTATATGTAAGTAGTAGAAAAGTAAAACTATATGTAAAACAGGTACCAGAACCTCTATGTGCATTATAATATAATATGTAGTTTGTTTGCAATGGCTTTCAGTTACATTTCAGAAAACTCTTTATGCATTGCAATTAAATTCAATAAACTGCTTTCTCCCTTTCAGAGTAATGTTTACCCCTATACCCCTCCTTGCCCATTTTACTTAATTTCAATTATACTGCTTTCTAGCATAAATAAAGATTGTAAATAGCTATGCTCAGGTACTGGTTTTTGTGGGGCTGTACATTGTTTAACGAAAGAACTGTGGGAACCAATTACACGGGCTCAACTGTTTTGCAATTGTTTCTCTTTCAAGAAGGAATACTTAATGGAACCATAAATGTAGCAACAAGAACAACCTATAATTATATAACATAGTGGCTTTAAGTATTGGATAACTATAAGCAGAACAGCAATTTATACAGTTTTCTTGCAAATGAGTGATGATTACGGTAGAGAATGTTTCAAATAGGACCATCTTTTAAATGATAGCTGAGTTTTTACAAGAAATGAGGTATGCATGCAAGGTGAATGAAATATTGTTTCTCTATTTCATGTTAAATCCAACGACAACAATTAACAGGCTATTTACTAGTTAAAAGCACTCAATTAGTAGGATTTAGCTTATTTACCTTCATAAACCTCAGGATGTGAGCAGTTTGATACTGTATAGTACATCATTTCTAGGGCTCTGCAGTTGGAAGACAGTTTGGCACAAAGGCTTGGAGCATCCGGTATCACACCTGTGTATTCACCTGCTACAGGACAAGGCGATTCCTGACGTCTTTCTAAGCCTGAGGAAAGACAAATTGATTAGAACAATTAAATAAAGGAGTAGTGCTTAATATTTGCCACTAAATTGCTACTATTTTACCCCACACCACAAAAAAGAACAATTGGCGTGTTACATCCATATGACTTTCTATAACCTTTAACACTTATTAATGGGTATAAAAACTTATCTTGCAAAAGTTTATTTTTCTACCTACTTCATTTTAATCAAGATTCAACCGTTGCAGAAATAGCTATAGTCAAACATTTCAGAACTGGACGCTATATACTCTATCCATGCAGTCACAAGAAACGACTGAAGGTTGACAGGACTTTAAAAGAATGACAGACTATTGAACATAAATTGAACCATTAATGATGAATATCTCAAAATGGCTTTATACCATAAAAAAGGGTATTTGAAATAAATTGCATGTTTTAAAGAGATCTACATATTTTGTATAATGCATTTTCAACTACTGATTAACATTTACCAGTTATACAAGATTATACACAATTCCTTCCAAATGAAGAGGACTTCACAAGCTATTCCCAGAAAATTTGAGCTACACATTTTATTTGTCATGAAAATATCTTTAATAATTGTATATTAATCAAAATTGCTAGAGCCATTTCTGAGAAAATCAAAAATTTTGAAAATGGTTCCATTTAAAGGGTAGCTGGGGGTGGGAGATTTTCTTGAATGTCTTTGAAAGGTAATGAACTTAAAATGAAGCTTGTAGTTATCCACTTTTAGTTTTTTGAGTTATGCTGCACGCACGCACACACAAGCACACATACAGAGAGACTTTTTTCTAAAAATTCTTCTTGGATTCAGGAGGCCTCAAAACATGTATTTCCAGCAAAATCTTGGAATCAAATTTTGGGTGGAGTACAATACTTTCCCTATTTCCTATACATAGTAGAGGAAGTAAAAACGGAGAGAAAACAATATATATATTTTGAATTTCACAGTCCTGTGCCATGTTGTGAGGTATGTAGTGGGTTGTAAGGTAGTGTTCCTATTCACAGCCATGGAATACAGTGTGTTTGGCCAATGTTTAGGGACTGGTTGCCACTTGGCACTACAAGGAATTTAAGTAGCTATGATAGTAATGATCTGTAGGCCATGGAAACCAATCCTGAAGTTGGGGGAAGCATGGTGTTGCCAATGGTATCTTCTCATATTTGCTGTATGATTGTCCAATACTGCTGTGTGACTGTTGGTGCAAGGCTGACCCTCAGGTTGGTTAGCCCAGGCCCATTACGGCTGTTGTGCCAAGAAGGGAAAAACAAAAAATGAAAGAAAAATGAAACATAAGACAACTGCAATTTGCAAACAATGCTATAAAATTTGATACCATGTTCTGTTCACTCTGGCCATGTGTAGTTGGAAAGCTGATTTGAAATATTCGATGCTATGACCAGTATTTGAATCATGGATCTTTGGCTCTCTATGCCCATGCACCTATTCCGAAACAAGAGTTTAAGGCTAGCCGTGGATGGGTGGATTGTTTCATGCAGCAGATGGGTTTATCTCTAAGATGCTGTACAACAATGTGCCAGAAGCTTCCTGCAGATTTTGAGGACAAACTACAAACGTTTCAGCGGTATGTGATTTCACTTCGGAAGAAAAACAAATTTTCCATTGGGCAACTATGCAATGCTGATGAGATGCCAATTTGGTTTGATATGCCATGGAACTACATTATTACTGAGAAGGCAACAAAGGAAGTTATCATCAAAACAATACGATGCGAAAAACAGCGCATAACACTAATTTTGTTCATTAACAATGTGTTACCTAACAATAGGGCACTTTCAATTCTACAATCTAATGGTTTATATATACAATAAATCCATTGTTGTATTAAATAAATTTTGAATTTCCATGTTCTTTCTTTAATGTCGTTGCAAAGTTGCTGCATTACAGAAGAAATAATACTAGCTTTGCTATTGGTGTTTAATTGCCAATACAGTTCTTTTGTGTATTTTCAGCAGAATCCTTAATGTCTAATAAAAGCAATTAAAACTGGAACACACTTGATTACATTTAAATGAAACAATAAAATAAATGTTTTACCTTAAAAATTTACCTATTATGTAAACCAAATAGGTGCAGTATTTTATAACTATCAGATACAAAAATTCATGTGCTTATCAAAGCATTCAGTGAAGACAAAATAAAATGGCTATTTATATGACAACAGCATTAAATTCACAATCGAAATTGAAGAGAACACCACCTTACCCTTCCTGGACCTCATTATAACCAGAGATCAAAATAGCTTTAAATTCGGTGTACATAGAAAACCCACACACGTGGACAACTACATAAAGAAAAATGGTTGCCACCCAACTAGCCGCCTTTAGAAGTTTAATCCACCGGTTGCATAGCGTCCCCTTGAGCAAAGAAGAATTTTTAAAAGAACAACATATAGAAAAAATAGCAATAACTAATGGATTCAACTCAGATCTCATAAGCAACACGATAAACAAGAAGAAAAAACTTAAGGGAATTTCACATTCCACCACTCTAACACCTCTCTCAAACACAAATTGGAAATACAAGAAATCCACATACCACCCTTGGGCCTTTAAAAAATTTGAACGAATCTTCAACAAATTTAACGTTAGACTAGCTCCACAGAACAAATTCAGCTTGAAGAACTTACTAAACACACCTCTCAAAAATACCATCCCAAACACATTAAAATCCGGAATTTACCAGATTAGTTGTGATGAATGTGAGAAATACTATATAGGAAAAACTAAAAGAAACTTGGAAACCAGACTTAAGGAACACCAAAGAAGCATAAAACTAAAACAAATAGAAAAATCCGCTGTATCACACCATTTTTGGACAGAAAACCACAACATTGGCCAAAGTATAAAGTTGTTAAAACCCCTCACCACACCAATAGAATTGAACATCTGGGAAAAAATACACATCACCAAAAACAGCAACGTCATTAATTTTGAAATCCCGCCTGTAAGCAAAGTGTTAAAACTTTGTGCCCCCAACACCAGATGGCAACAGGATCAGAATCTGCAGGATGAGGAAGAAGAGGACACGGGAGAAAGCGACCCTTAGTCACTCAGTCGCTGACAATGAGGACGAATGCCCTCGAAAACGTTCCCTGTTTTATATAACCTTTAATCAGTGAAGGTGAGTGTAAAAAAGTGTGACTCAATCTACATCATGATGAATACTTCACTGTTAATAATGCTTCTGTTTTTAATCATTGGCTATTTATATTTAACAATTTAAAGAAATTCAACAAAAGAGATAAATGATTTTATTTAAATGAGACTACCAACTAAACTATCTTATTTTTATTTAAACATTCAATAAAATAAGAATGATTACAATGCTGGTAATGCTGTTTATGCTGAAGATATTAACACCGAATAATGAATGGGCAAGTGATAACCACAGCCATGTGAGGCATGTGTGTGGCTAGTTATTCAGCTTAAATTATTTGTGCAAAACCAAAACGCTAAATTGAAGCAAAACGAGACATTTAAGAAAGTGAAAACAACAACAAAGTAGATTTATTGGTGTTCTATTATGTTTCAATAAGATTTAACTTAAACATTCTGTGATGAGAAAAACAGAAAACTTATGCATTCAAAGATTAAAAAACATTATAATTTTCCTTTTATCCTTGTGTATAGAATCACCTTCTAGGAGGATAACATCTATGACCTTTCCACCCAGTATAACAATAACCACTTATGCAATTTTAAAGGATTTTTATACATCATTATGAACAGCCTTGCAAATGTCATAGTGTTTGTGATAGCTTTGTAAGCTTAGTTTATTGTCATACTACTGAATGTTTATTCAGTTAAGGTAAAGTTGCTTTGTGAAAGAATGCCAGACATCAGGAAGAGAAAAGTTCAAATTTCATAACAACAATGATTATGTATATTGGCCAATTTTCTGAAATTAAAAGCTGTAAATCTTTCCCTTGACCAGCAAAGCAATGACATGGAATTTAGAATCTGTAAACTGTTCAGTGGAGTAAATGTACAAAAACTGTATGTAAAATAAGGGGAATTCTGTTTTATAAGAATCCTTGAGACTCGGTAGTACTACTTATTTCCGTCACATATACTGAAATTTTTCCTGGTAGTACTACTTATTTCTGTCACAAATACTGAAATTTTTCCTGGTACCACAATAAACTTATATTAAAGCAAAGAACATCACTTCCTAGGCTATCAGATTTCTACTTCACATTCTATGCTTCATAACATAACTATATAAAAAAATAAAAACTCCCACAAAAAATGGGAAACATATTCTACAGCAATATAACTGAATAAGATAAAACAACTTATGTAAAGGAGTTGACTGCAATCCATGTCGTCCATTACTGAATGTTTACACCCATTTACTACTGGTTATTACAGGTCACTAGTGATGCAATCAAATTTTAAATCTGCATGCTATGCATTTTGTAGCAGCCCAGTGAAGAGGAGACCATGACCATGATGAAAGATAGACACACAGATAAGCTCCGTTCTATCGCGGAACTGTATACCAATTAAACCGGATTCACCCTTAGAGCGATCCCATTCAAAACAGCTATGTGATATGATGTCACTAGCATGACTGTCTGCAATCATGTACAACACAACAGCAATGTATGCAAAGAAAGTAGTTACATGTTAGCCGTCTAAACTTTAGTATGTGTTCAGTAATAAATAACATATACTATACAAAAAAGAATACTTATGACTTGAATGTGATTACTGCTGACTTAATGAAACAGGTTTTTGAAGTTTTAAATTTATGCGCTCCAACTTCCAAGATGCATTTCACCTGTCTCAGCTATTGTTTAAACAAGGCAAGGCGTGAGCAGTCAGTTTGTTCTGTTATTATGGCTGACAGTAACAAATCTCATGCTTCTGTTTCTACGGATACATCTTACATTAAGCATAAACTGGGCAAGCCTTTAACTAGCGGCGAGAAAACAATTGCTTTAAATGTGTTTTCAAAGCTCTGTGAGAAGTATCCGACACTTGCAATAAAGGAGATAGTAAAGCTAACCTCGCAATTTACTGGTGTTTCACTACGAGTATAAATAGTGCTCAAAGGAAAGAGTAGTGGCAGGGAAGGTGACAACACCTGGGAAAAAAAAGGAAACGTGTAAAGTACACTATGGAAGAGTGTGTTGAGTTTGCGAAATCGGCAATTCGTATAATAGCGCACAATTTCTTTTTCAAAAACAAACCCCCTACAATAAATAAAGTGCTGCAACAAGTAAAGCACACTCTGAAAGAAGAGGATTTGTTTTAGGATTTGGATAAAATGAACGACTCTCTTGTGGACAGACTTACTATCAACACTGATAAACAAAGCAGTAGCAGTGACATTGATGACTCAGATATGGAGGGGATAGAGCTGCTTGCAGAGTTGGAGTAAAAACTAAAGTGTGACACGTCTATTCTTTTTCTAGTTTTGTTATACAAACACTTCTTAAATATCTACTTCCTTTTCTTATCTGTGTTCAATAATGTGCATGTTAACTTATATAAGATATACCTGTTATTTAAGAGAAAAATCATGATGCTCTCTTGTCATTTCATTGCTTACACTTGCGATGTGTTTCTGATAACTCGGCAATACTCTTGGCGCGAATGGTGGAAGGATATGCTATCTTTTGTTTACATTAGGATCACTAAGAGTGAACAGATAATATGAGGTACATTCAGTCTGTAATCTTAAGTTACAATATATTGCAATAGAATGTAATGCTTTGTCATGTCCATGGTAAACACTGAATCTGCCCAAAAAGTCATAAAAGTGCCTCCTTTGCTGTAAAGTCATAAAAAAGACCTCCGCTCCTGTACATTTCATGGTCAAACCTTAAATGTTGAAAAGTATTATTATGGATAATATGTCATGACTAAAGGCCCTGAAAATTGTGAATAAACTCATATGAAAGGCAAAGAAACACTTAACTCTCAGAAGGTTTATTTCTCAGAGCAATAAATAAAAAAAATAAAAAAAAAAAAATGTATGAACTATAATTGCCATTTATTATTACTAGCTTAATTTGCTTTGGCTTTCTTTTTTATGCACGTGATGCACATCTTTTATGCTCCAATCAATGTGAACATTGCAAAACCTCATATTGTTATTTTGTTCCCCTCATCAAATACATAATGTATAAACCACCCCCTTCAAACTTCTTTCAGTATTCATATACGTTTATAACTTTCAACATACTGATGCTAAGCTGTGGCATCTTCAATGCTGATCAGGGCTATTATACAAATGGTACATTACACATTTTAATAAGCTAAACCAAACAATGAACACAAAGATATTTTTCATGCTGGCAATACATGCTATAGAAATGCATTGTACTTTCTTAAGTTAAAACATCACATTATGCATTCCCTTGTGCATGTAACACACATAAGATTTCTGTCTATTATTCCATGCATTACATTTAAATTCCAGTCTGCATTACGTGGTTGGTTACACACACAATGCTCACTCATTTCTTCCACTGCTATGCTTTTTTTAGTAGTGATAAACACCCATTCTTATAATGCATATTAACAATATTTCATATAGTTTTCTTTTTTTGGGTAGATTACCATATAAGTACTTTAATTATGTCATATCGGGTGGTGAATGAATGAAATAGTTGAAATGATGCTCAAAAGGGCCCAGAGTCCCTAGAGCTTAGTTACCTGGTGTTCCTCTTCTCAGGATAAAGGAAAACCCTGGAAAAAATCGTATCCAGAGGTAAGAAGAGATTCCCACTCGGAACCTCTTGAATGTGAGGCAAACATGCTACCTCCACACCACAGAGGTGGGCTCCATGAAATTATTGCAAAATTTTGTTGTTATTAACCCAAAAAATGCAAATATTTAAAACTGAGATGCAAATGTTTTAAAACATTATTACCAATAAAACACACTCTTGTCTTCCACCCTGCACATTATAATATGCATTAAGAAGTGATTCTTCAATTCACATCATGTAATTCATGATACACTTCAGCCTAGAGACGATTTCAAACTGAGCATGCAATATTTGGAAACTAATTTAAATGTTCATCAGAGCATAGAGAAGAAAATTCTTAAGTCCTAGGCATTGAGGAATAAGTTACTCCTCCATTCTGCAAAATGAAGAATTAAAAATGTTCAATTTCTTCCATTAGATAATGCAGCTATATTTTGAAAAATGTAATGAAATACATGGAATGTTTTGAAAATGGTTAATGCTATGAAACAATTTTGTAATTAACTTTTCTTCCACACAAGTCATGTGTAGGCTAAAGCTGGAAAGGTAAAATCAAAGTGAGAAATTCAACGCCACAGCCAGAATTTGAATCACAGATCTTCTGCTTTCCATGCTATTGTTCTACCAACTGAGCAACAATGGCAACATACCGGCATGGCATTAAATTCTCAAACTGACTTGCAATCGTTTCCGGTAAAATGCAAGGCATTCTCAAATTCATTTAGATGATAACATACCCAATGGCGACTTAAGGCCTTGTAGTTAACCACTATCAGATCAATCAACGATAATTATTTATGAGATTGTAAGCGGCACTGGGGTATATTATTTCAAAATGAATTTCAGAACACCTTATGGTTTACAGGGAAAAATGCAAGACAGTTGGGGAATTTAATGTTGTGCCAGATGTTGCCATGGTAGCTCAGTAGTAGAGCAATAGCATAGAAAGCCAAAGACCCGGGGTTCAAATCCTGGCTATGGCAGTGAATTTTTCAGCCTGATTCTAGCCAACAAATTACTCGATACAAACTGCATATTGTCTGAAGTTCGTCACTCTCTCTCCGTCACATTGTTTCCTAACTACAAAAAATCTCTCTCTCTCTTATGGTTTCCCAATTATACAAAATCAATCAGAATGAAGGAGACTTCAGAAGCTATTGATGGAAAATATGTGATATAATTTTATTCCTTGTGACCATATGTCAAACATATGCTATTCTAACCAAAATCATTAGAGCTGTTTTTGAAAAAATAATAAATTAAATTTTTCCAAATAAAGAGCCGTATGATAGGGGGGGATTTCTGTGAAAACCTCTATGTTGCAACCTTGGAAAATGCTGGACTTGAATCACTTGCTCGCTCACTCACCGGCTGGATTTTTTCTAAAACTGATTTGCTTTTGGGGGTTTAGGGAACATCAAAACACATACCATATATATGCAAATACTCCATGCAGGGTTCACAAAATATGAAAGTGTGAGAACTGCTTGGGTTGGTGAAAGAAAAGTATTAGGTAACTTATCACTGTGAGATAACGCTTGAGAGTATATCGCTCGACAAATGGACTGGCAGAGTTTTTGGAAACATGTAGAGACAGAAGAACATTATTACAGGGAGAATGGTATAGTGAAAAGCATCAACAGCATTGTTGTTTCACTGGGAGCTGAGAGAAAGAATTCACTTTCCATTTGCTCTTCCAGCAAAAATTAGCAGCCACACCACTTGTTTGAGTTGAGTGCTTTTGCTTATAAGCTAAACACATTACATCAAATGAATAGCTTTTAACTTTAGGTTTCTTGATCATTTAGCTGCTTCTTTGCTTTAATCTAGCAAGAATATATACTCCAAAGTTGGCACTACTTCCATAAGCTTATCTATAGGAGCAGGTCCAGCATCAAGTACACTAGACTGCATTTTCAAACTTTTTGTCAGATGATTTTTTAAAAGTAGGTGTTCTTGAATCAAGTTTTTATGCTGACTCTATAAATAACTTCTGTTTTCTTCTATCACGTCTGGTTTTTACACAAAATAAGAAGTAATGTTTTGACAATTTTACTAATGAGGGTAGAAAAGTATTCAAATACCATTTCACACAAGGTAAGTTTTTATTCAAGAAACATTTTAAGAATACTCTCAAGAACTTCCCTAATTTATTTCATGACTACAGTTTAACAAAACAAGAAGCCAAAGTGTTTCATTTAATTTTTTTTCAAACTTTCTCTTCTTTGACTTCCTTGCAGATCCTTATGATGACTGTTCCTCCTCAACATCCAACAGTAGTCAGCCATCATAGTTTCATTCCATCTCCCATAGTAACTCCTCTCCATTTCCTTAATATCTTGGTGAAAACGTTCACCCTGCTCTTCACTATAATGTTCCATATTTTCTGGAAAGTAGTCAATATGTGAATGCAGAAAATGCACCTTTACACTCATGTTATAACCCATTTTCTTGAAATTTTCCAACATTGTTTCGACAATGGACTTGTAATTAGGATTTTTGTTATAGCCTAAGAAGTTTTCAGTAACTGACTGGAAGGCAGTCCATGCTTCTATTTCTCTCTCATTCATTGTCTTCTCAAAATCTTCATCCTTCATCAATTTCTTTATTTGAGGACCAACAAAAATTCCAGCCTTTAATTTGTCTTGTGTAATGAAGGGAAATTTCTTGGAAAGGTACTTGAAGCAGGGTCCATCCTGTGGTAGAGCCCTTACAAATTGCTTCATCAAGCCCAATTTTATGTGTAGTGGCGGAAGCAATATATTTTGTCTCTCTACAAGCGGTTCGTGCAGGATGTTTTTAGTTCCAGGCAACAAGGTTCTCCGCTGTGGCCATACTTTCACACTCCAATGTCTTTGCTTTGCCCGACTGTCCCATTCGCACAGAAAACAAGGCATTTTTGTGTACCCAGCTTGTTGTCCTAATAGTATTCCAATAACCTTGAAATCACCGCAGATACGCCATTTGTGTTCCTCGTATTGGATACTTGTTAAAAGTATCTTCATGTTTTCAACTGTCTCTTTCATTTGAACTGAATGTGTGATGAATGGACCCATACACATTCCCATTATGTAGTAACACGCCTTTCAGGCTCCTGTTTGGTGTATCTATAAAAAGTCTCCACTGAGTAATCATGTTCAATGTCATAAAAGTGCATTAACTCGTTTATGTTATTGCAGTAAACCAAGGACTCAATCTGTGAGAAAAAAGGAACTAGCTCTTGTCTGTACCATGAGTAATGTGTTCCTGGTTCCAGAAGATTCTTATTTTTAAGATGGGAGCCTAGTAACTCTGCAGATTCCTTAGACAAATTCAAATCACGTCTAGATCATTTAGTTCACTCTGAGAGAAAAGTTGTGGAGTCACGTCGTATTCAGGGTGGTAGACATCATCAGAATTGTCTTCGGTGATTGCATGAGGTTCACTTTCAACACCATCTTCTTCCAAGTTCTGTAAAACAGCTGGAGGAAGAGGAGCGGGCAGATCTTCTCCGTGTGGAACTGGCCTGATGGCTGAAGGAATATTTGGATACAAAATGTGTTTCTTATTTTTCGAATTGCACCCCTGAACATTAACTAAACAGAAATAACAGTCTTTGAGGTGGTCTTTAGGCTTCCTCCACACCATAGGAATTGCAAATGGATGCATGATTTCTTTCCTTTTATCCACAATCTTAACCTCTCAACAAAATAGCGGCAAACTGTCCTTGGAGTCCAGGCCTTGTCTTGGTCACCAAGTTTCATTTTAAAATAAGCATGGTACACTTTTTTCACAAAGTCTGTTATATCAGTTCTCCACTTAAGCACTGTATAATTTCCACAAATGTAGCAGAAAACATTTGGATTGTTCACACACTTGCATGTAGACATAATGTATTTATAACTTCAATCACGAAATAGCACTGTGATGCAAGCCTCTGATATTAACAACAATGCCTAAATTACAAATAGCAACCAGCATCTACAGGTGTAACAACCTAAAGACTTACAAGTCTGTATTGAGAAACTTCCCTCCAAGAAGTGATAAATTTCCCTTTAACAATACTCATCATCTACTGGCTCAACTCTATATTTTTAAAGTGAAATTTTGAAAAACTGTACGTGATAGAAAAAAACTAAAAGCAGTTCTGAAATCAGCATAAAAAAGTGAGTCAGAATCGCTTATTAGTTTTCAGTCATCTGATATCATGCAGACTAGTGATATAATGTAGGCAAAACTGTTTATTAAATGACCGACTGACTGCACTTCTGCCATGAACCACGAGATGGTGGACACAGCAGATAAGAAATATGGATGCGTAGCTATGAGTGAAATGTGCCAATTGAAAGCTTAGCTATAACCAAGGAACTATGCATCATGGGCTTCAAAGTTAACTGGGGCTGCCTAACAGTAACCTTTAATTGCAATGGAATAGGCTTCTAAAGGAAAACTAGCAGTGTTTAATGCCTTCCAGATATTTACAAGAAAAGATAGTGACCTTCCATTACTACATAATCAATTTGCACCAAGAACATTCACAAATGCTATCCACAAATTGGTAACGCAGGTGAAATGCAGCTACATTTTGAAATGCCACTCGCCATCACTGTCAACAGGAAGGAGCAATGCAGTGTAATGAAAAGAATGGCAGCAGTAAAAAAACAAAGGTGTTCAGTCAAGTTGTATATAACTGGCAATGGATGAAAGCTACCATCTTATGTGATATTTAAAAGAAAAATCATTCTGAAATTATCAGTGCAGGTCATACTGGTAAGAGCAAATCCAAAAGGAAGAATGGTCAATGACTCCATGTTTGACTGAGTGATACATGTTTGGCAATGATGGTTAAGTGTGTTAGTTCTAGTTTTGGACACACAACTCAAGTACGAGAAGTTGCAAAAAAGCAAAATGGATTTTGTAATTATATCTGGAGGTTATCCACCCTCCAACAACTAGATGAGTGTATAACCAGCCATTTAATGCTGGACTGAAACAGTGACATCTTCAATGGGTGCTGGTAAAAACACCTGAATTAGTGCAGGGTGAAAAAAAATCAAGTGGCCAGATAGGACAGAGATTTGTGAGTGGATAAAATTTGCCGCCATCGGTTGCAAAACCCTTAAAAATATGTTCATGAATTCACTGGACATAACTGAGAGCAATGCTCTATGGGAAGATGGCGACAATAACAATGATAAATGGGTATAAGGGAGTTTGACTTAAATGTTTTATTACATACATAACATTCAGTTGATGAAAACTGTAAGTTCATTCATTCATTCATTCATTATCTGTTTACCTTCCTCTTATGTAGGACTTACACCCCCCCAGGACTTACAAGCGGGTGCCTGGGGTCAGAGGCCCGTCGAGGAGCAGACACTCATGGATCAGACAGAGCATCCAGGATGGGTGATCAGCCCGATGCCTGGTATGGGATGAAGGAAGTAGATGAAACGAAATGTTGGTGAAATGAATGAAAGGAAAGGTGATGATGGAGCAGTTGGTGGAATGAATGGCGGGGGAAACCGGAGAACCCGGAGAAAAGCCGCCCAGGCGCCGCTTCGTCCACCACAAACCCCACATGCAGGTCCCTGGGATTGAACCTGGGCCGCCTCGGTGGGAGGCGAGCGGTCTAACCACTCGGTCACGGCGCCGCCAAAACTGTAAGTAATAGTTTTTTTTATAGGCTTGATGGTTCTATAACAGCATGTAAAGACACATTTCTTAAAAAAAAGATATTGATATTTTATTTAGTTTTAAAGCACATGTAGGTTGATTCCTTTAAAACATAAATTAATTCCCACCCTCTCTTTCTCCAATTCTCTCTCCAAAAACTTTGGTGTGCAGATTATTTCATGGCATGTAGGCTCGCATAAAGTGATATTTTAGTGAAACTTTGATATTGAATCTTTGGGTAGAGACACCAGCAACCCTACCTAGGTTTTTTGGTAGTCTTCCCCTATGGAGTTAACACACTTAAGTGGTGTATCCACTTCTATCCCTGTACAAGTGGGAGAGGGGTGAATACTTTTTAGAGGCCAGGTATTGGCCTAATGGAAAACCCAATGGGAAAGAAACCCCCTCGGTTTGACACCTTCCCTGATTATAGAAGGGGTGTTTTGGCTCTGGGTAGATCTTGTTCATCTTAGAACAAGTAGAAAAGTAAAACTATATAAATATAAAATAAAACAGGTACCAGAACCTCTATGTGCATTATAATTATAATATAATATGTAGTTTGTTTGCAATGGCCTTCAGTTGCATTTCAGAAAACTCTTTATGCATTGCAATTAAATTCAATAAACTGTTTTCTCCCTTTCAGAGTAATGTTTGCCCCTATACCCCTCCTTGGCCTTTTACTTAATTTCAATTATACTGTTTTCTAGTATAAATAAAGATTGTAAATAGTTATGCTAAGGTATTGGTTTTTGTGGGGATGTACATCATTTAACGAAAGAACTTTGGAACCAGTTACACTGGCTCAACTGTTTTGTAGTTGTTTGTCTTTCAAGAAGGAATACTTAATAGAACCATAATGTAGTAACAACAACAACAACCTATAATTATATAACATAGTGGCTTTAAGTATCAGATAACTAAATGCAGAGCAGCAATTTATACAGTTTTCTTGCAAATGAGTGAGATTACGCTAGAGAATGTTTCAAATAGGATCATCTTTTAAATGATAGCTGAATTTTTACAAGAAATAAGGTATGTATGCAAGGTGAATGAAATATTGTTTCTCTATTTCATGTTAAATCCAACGACAACAATTAACGGGCTATTTACTAGTTAAAAGCACTCAATTAGTAGGATTTAGCTTATTTACCTTCATAAATCTCAGGATGTGAAAAGTTTGATATTGTATAGTACATCATTTCTGGGGCTTTGCAGTTGGAAGGCAGTTTGGCACAAAGGCTTGGAGCATCTGGTATCACACCTGTGTATTCACCTGCTACAGGACAAGGTGATTCTTGAAGCCTTTCTAAGCCTAAGGAAAGACAAATTGATTAGAACATTTAACTTATCTTGCAAAAGTTTATTTTTCTGCCTACTCCATTTTAATCAAGATTCAACCATTGCGGAAATAGCTATATTACACATTTCATTATAAATGCAAAGGGAATAGCAATAGTCAAACGTTTCAGAACTGGACGCTGTATGCTGGCCTGTATACTCTTTCCATGTAGTCACGAACAACAACTGAAAGCTGACAGGACTTTAAAAGAATTGACAAAGTATTGAACACAAATCAAACCATTAATCACGAATATCACAGAAATGGCTTACGCCATAAGAAAAGTTATTTGAAATAAATTATGTCTTTTAAAGAGATCTACGCATTTTGTGTAATGCGTTTTCATCTACTGCTTAAGATTCACCATTTATACAAGATTATACACAATTCCTTCCAAATGAAGACTTCACAAGCTATTCCCAGAAAATTTAAAATACACATTTTATTTTCATAAAAATATGTTTAATAATTGTATATTAATCAAAATTGTTAGAGCCAGTTTTGAGAAAACCACAAACTTTGAAAAATGTTCCATCTAAAGGGTAGTTGGGGTGGGAAATTTTGTTCAACATCTTTGTATCACATTTTTGGAAGATAATGAACTTAAAATGAAGCTTGTATTTATCTGACTTTTTGTTTTTGAGTTATACTGTTCACAGACACACATTGAAGTTTTTCTAAAAATGCTTTTTGGATTCAGGGGGCCTCAAAACATGTATTTCCAGCAAAATATTGGTGTCAAATTTTTGGGTGGAACACAATACCTTCCCTACTTCCTATGCATAGTAGAGAAAGTAAAAAAGGAGGGGAAAAAAATCTACTTTTTATTTCACAGTCCTGTGCCATGTTGAGAGGTAGGTGGGAGTGGGTTGTAAGATAGTGTTCCAATTCACAGCCATGGAATACAGTGTGTTTGACCCATGTTTAGGACTGGTACCCATTTGGCATTAAAAGGAATTTAAGTAGCTATGATAGGTAATGGGAATGTAGATCATGGGAGCCAATATTACAGCTGGGGGAAGCATGGTGCTGACCATGCTATCTTCCCATATTGGCTGTACGATTGTCCACTACTGCTGTGTGCCTGTTGATGCGAGGCTGACCCTTGGGTTGGTTAGCCTAGATCTATTAGGCTGTTGTGCTATGGATTACAAAAATGTTTATATTCAACCAAGAAAGAAAGAAAAATGAAACATAAGACAACTACAATTTGCAAATATAAAATTTGATACCATGTTTTGTTCACTCTAGCCATGTGTAGTTGGAAAGCTGAGTTGAAACATTCAATGCTAGGGCCAGTATTCCAATCATGGATCTTCAGGTCTCTATGCCCATGCACCCATGATATTTTGAGTATTCAGTACCACCTTGATGCATTAATGGAATACTTGAAGCAAATGAACAGGTTTAATATGCAGTTGTTATCTTAAAATTCATGACTTTTTCACGATGATGCCAATGCTCCCAACAGTTACTGATGATGAGGACAATGGATCTTTGAAACATGTAGTGTTATTGTAACAAGTGGAGTAGTGTCACTAAATGATGTCAGTTTATGATTGGATTTTAAGACTTCACTCTTCAGCCTCAAAGAAAATAAAATAACTGTGAATGGCAATGAGTTTTTTTTTTTTTTTTTTTTTTTTTTTTTTTGTGTAATTTTTGGGTGAGAGTGAAAGGCACATAAGGGTTCAGGAATCTGTGTAAAAGCAATTAATAAAAATAGCATAAAGAGAGTACTCGGCATAAAATAATAGTTTTCCAAATAACTAAAATACAATCATACAGAGACTATTAAGGAACCTTGGTGCATCATTTTGCATACTGCCAGAATAGTCCCTTATAATTAAGCCTTAACTGTCTCTCCACAGAAAGAGTGGTAACCCTTTCCTACCTTGGAATAGACCATTTAGCTTTATTGTAAGATTTTCTAAAAGAATTTACATTAACTTACATTATTTATAAAATTGAGCTACAATAATTAAAACTGGTACTACACACATATATATTCATTTTGACTTATGATATACATTTTAATTTGTTATAACATTTTGAAAAAAAAGAAAACAAAGCATATTTTAACTGAATATTTTCTTCTTTTTATTTTAAAGTGAAAAATCCTTATACTATGTGGGGGTATTAATGTTGGTAGTTGGAAGATGTTTCATTTTTTATCTGCCGCACGTATAAAAGACAATTTGTCGCGGTCACTTCGTGTTATCTTTTACTGAGCGCCTGTTATTGTATTTAATTTTGGGTTCACTGTCCTCCGGCTAGCTATGATTTTTCGGTCAAGCACTTATCTTATACAGGTGTGTAAACGGAAAGGAGTTTTTTATCCAAAGATAACACTGATGAAAGAATTTGTTTTACACTTTTATTGTCGTAACACATTATTCACTTTCACCTATTAATCTTGACACTTGCCAAACTGAAAGTGTTATAATAACTTATTTACTGCACATTATTAATTCGCGTACTTCAACTTTTTGTGTAATTAACCTTACAACACGAGAGATTTTTCATAACTTTGCGACGCGTAACCTTGAACTGTGTGCGATGCATACTCCATGAATGCCTCCGTTGAACTACATGAAACTTAACCCTGACATTGAATTTATGCTTCCTCGCCCCAATATGCCTAAAGATTATAACCGAGCTGCTATTGGTTAATAAAACGCGCCAACATTAGCATCTACATTTATATCCAATGAAAATTACGAAAACATATGCTCTGGGGAAAATGTTCCAGCAAATTCTAAAACAAAAACACGCCACTCTGACGTCATTTGCTCGTCTCTAATAATGATAAACAGTTCACCCCCTCGCTACATTATTGCACGCTATTATTGTCAGTTTCAGTATAAACCCACTTCTTGACAATAATTACAATCAACAAACATCTCAAATCAATGTCACACAACAATGCATATTCACACTACAATCACTCTGACATTTACATAATTTGTGATACAAATTACTGCGTCAACTATGAGGGCCTTTTATAAAGTTGCTTCCCTTTTTTTAACAAAAACATCAATGAATTTATATTTTACTAGTTTCAAACTACAAGCTTTGTATTATTTTTCCACTGAGTTTCTGGCTACATTGAGGCATTTGTCATAGCTAGAGACCGGATATTAGGCAAAATGCCTATACTTCATTATTACAGATAATATAAACATGACAAATTAAGTTCTTATCATGATATTAGGGTTGAACACAGCAAAGATAATTTTGCTTATATTTGCCTATTTTCACATTTAATGCCTATAAATAACTATTTTATTGATTTTTGAAAACTAACTTTGCATTGCATTAAAACAAAATGGAAATATATGTTTGGCTGCTGACCAATGTTTTCTGAATGTGTTATACCTTACTTTTACTCTGTAACATAAAAATTCCATTTCATATTTTCCTTAGCTTTTGGTGAATCAAACTTATTCCTGGAAGGGTACTTTTCTGCATTTCATTACTTCTATTGTACACCATGGTGGTTTGAAGGCTTGGCAAATGGTGGAAGGGGGTTTACAGACTGAGTGTGGTCATTCACCACTTTAGCCAAAAAGAAAAGCAGCACTATTAGCACATCCATCCCTTTCTTGAGTTGTTGCCTATACTACCGCCATTTTATTTTCAGCTCTGACATTTAGCGACCGAGAGAGGTAGTGCTGCCAATTCTTGCCGCTACTGTGAACACTTATGTATAGCTGTGCCATCTCTTTGTAAAATGCAAACAATGAAATAGTTGCCTATGTTAGCCATCTCTTCGTAAAATGCAAACGATGAAATAGTTGCCTATGTTAGAGTATTTAAAGTATAGAGATAGCATTTACAGGAAGCTTAAACAAGGGTAATGCAGTAAATCGCACACATACAAAAAACCTATTTCACATGGACTAAAGCAAACAGCTACTGGTGACACGTGCTTCGCACAAGAGAATCAGCAATACAGCCCAAACTGCAGTGGACGCACATGGAGGAGCAGCCTGTAATTGGTCCTAGTTGACTGCTGTGCAAGTCAACCCAGCACTGCAAACCTTGCCGGATTTTCGATTCTTTTCTTTTGTGTCTTGTTTTGCATGTAGCAAAGCTCTAAGCAACAATAGTAAGCTATATTTATTACAAACTTACAAGAAATCAAATTACAGTCCCAATTTATCTGTTGAAATGAATCAGAATAGCTTCATTTACTATGGAAATTCACAATTGCTAAAGCTGGCCATTCTGATATATATACCTATCTCTTTCTTTACCCTCACGAAACGACAGGGCCGGAGATACAGTGGCATAATATAACTGTAAACATGTGTGAATGTCGGGTTGTGGAAAACAAAGGGAAAATGTTGACTCCTTATTCTCAGTTCACTTTTCTCATCCAATGAAGACTGGTATTTTGTGGAAATGGTGCGGCAGTGTTAGGTGGTTTCTTGTTGAGATACACTGGGCAGTTGTTTCATTATGCCAAAAGAACCAGCAGGATTAAAAACTAAACTATATAGATCTGTGAATGAATTTTCGACAGATGGATCAGTCTTGTTTTGCAAAGTGTGTAAAACATAAATCTGCTCTGTGTTGAATGACATAAGCAGGTGAACCAAAAGCAACTCTGATCTCTTTGTATACAATCTACCAGTGCCAATCACAGTTTTCCCTAGATCTCTGCAAAGTGCTTATTAACGCTGGTATTGCTTTGTGGAAGATAGAAAATACAACTCTGAACAATTCTTGCAAAAGTACACTAAAGAACAAATCCCAAGTGAAAGTAAATTACATAAGAACTATGTGGATGTTTGTTACAGTGATATAATTAATCATATTAGGGAAGCAGTCAGTGTGAAGAAAATAAGGATATCGGTTGACGAAAGTACAGATCCCTGTTGTCAGTTCATTGCAAATGTTTTAATTGCTACAATGGGCTACAATCAACCCTCTAAAATATACCTCCTTGCATGTGAACAATTGGATAAAACAAAAAGTATAACTGTAGCTCAAGTGTTTACCTTTTCACTGAATACATTATGGCCAGATGGAGTTAAACATGAAAACGTTCTGCTTGCTTCTGATGATGCAAAATATATGAAAAAAGCTGGCAAGGTTCTTAAAGTCATGTTTCCCAACATGCTTCATGTTACGTGTCTCAACCACACGTTGCATAGAGTTTGTGAAGAAATTCAAAGCCTATATCTAGAAATAGATGCTTTGATTTCCAACACAAAGATATTTCTTAAATCTCCAACCAGGGTTCAGTTGCTTAAAGCTGCCCCTGAATAATCCTTACCTCTGCAGCCAGTATTAACTAGATGGGGTACACGGCTGTTTGCAGCATTATATATGCCAACAAATTTATCAAGGTAAGGGATGTTATGTTAAAAAGCATCCGAAGGGAATCACTAAACAGTGGTGAAAATAGTGCCAATTGTTGTGGTACTTCACAACTTATTACAAGTCTCTCAGCACAGACAGATATTTAATGTTACACAGACACCCAACACATTAGTAATTCTGGGCAGAGAGTAATTAATTAGTCCCAATAACTATGTGATTTTGAGCATGTAATACATGAATTTAGATTTCACTGTTGCTCATCTTCTGCCTCTCTTCCATACCAGCTGATTAATTTATTCATGAATTCTAAAATGAAAGTTAATCACTAGTAAATGAACGAAAGCTAGTCACATATGGAGTTACTTCACATCTGTAGATAATAATTATGCAAAATGAGATTAATGTAGAAAGAAAATCTATCTGTTCTATTGCAACAAATAAATAATTATGAAAACACGAGATAACATTTTTATGTGAAATTTCATTATAATCCAATCTCTTACAGGGTAACAGAAACTTCATTGTAAAAGGTAACTACAAATGGAGTTATTACTAAGTTAATCACTAATTGTAACACATAAATGAAAGTAACAGTTTATCATGTCCATATTGCATATCCTAAACAAAGCATTCGCTAATTTAAAAAGGAAAGTACTTACGTCTTTGTGTTATCCATTTCTTTGACTGAAAGTTGTTATCAGAGCACACAGATGGGTCTGGGTATGTGCTGGAGCGTAGACCTGTAAAGTAGAACATAAAGACCTATAAAGCTAAAAACACTATACAAAATATTCATAATAAAATTCCAATCGTTAAACAAAACAGCTAAAATTAAGATTTTACTTCTAATAAAATTAATATATACTCTTGATTCTTGTACCAGACTGGATCAAATATATATCAACATTCATTTTAAAACATTACACCATTATTTTGAAACATAATACAACTTTCATTTTTATACACAATTTCTAGCTTTGTCTATGCACTTTTGTCAGCAATTATAAGTTTCTTAATTCAAATCTTGAAGAAAGAATGAGCACATGTCCATAGCTAGTTATGCACTAACTACTCCACCTGCTGATCATTGTGGAAACGTTCCACTCCAAGCACCTCAAGTGACCCGAAGTGAAAGTCACATGGTGATAGATCTGGGGTAGAGGGAGTGTTGGAGGGAAGTCCAGTGCATTTCCACTACTTTTTGTTGTGTCTGAGCCATGGTGTGAGGCTGAACATTATCATGGAACACCACCATGCTTCGGAAGGGGCAATCTAGTCTTTTGAACCGACAGGCCACTCACAAATTCCACATAACCTCACAGTAATAAACTGTATTGACAGTTACGCACTCATGTAAGAAATCAATAAGCAAGACAGCTCTGTAGTCCCAAAAGACTGTTGCCTGCTAACAAACCAGTTTTTGGCTTTACCGAACATCCCTAACCTTTTCCTTGCCACTACCTGCTGGCCCTCTTTGATTTAGGGGTGTATTGGTGCACCTATGCTGCATTGCAGGAATGCCTCTCCTGCTTCATTTCCAAATGCGCAGCCTTTTTATTGTTCACTCAACATCCTTGGGAACCAATGAGCAGCAATGTTGTGGTGCTGAAGCTCACTTCTGATAATGGGTCGGACATTCCTTAACTAATCCCTATTCGTGATGAATTTGCAACACTGCTTGGTAATGATCACCTTCAACACAGTCCCTAATAGCTCCAATGTTATCTGGAGTGATAGTGGTCCTGGACCAGTATTCATGGCTTCTATTTTGCACAGGATCTTGACCTTTGCAAAACTTTTGCACCAAAATTTCACTTGTGTGTTCTGAACATGGATTCCACATATTGTCTACATAGTCTGAGCCAAATTCCATTAGGCCCAATGTCTACCTTTGTGAGAAAACAAATG
Source organism: Deroplatys truncata (assembly GCA_030765065.1). NCBI lineage: Eukaryota > Metazoa > Arthropoda > Insecta > Mantodea > Mantidae > Deroplatys > Deroplatys truncata. The sequence continues at coordinate 654,190,930 of CM060990.1, forward strand.
ACAATACCTTGTGTAACAGAACAATGAACAGCCTTTTCTCTCATCTTGAAGGCAATTAAATGAGCATTTTTGGCCTTGAAGCTGCTTAATGGTGTGGGCCCTAATTCACAATCTATCACTATGGAAAATCCCATCTCCCTCCTGGATGTTCACTAGTCACCATGAAGACAGTTGGTTTATATTATATCCACCCTCATATTAAAAGAAGTGCTTTACAGAAGCCTTATAATGGACTATACAAATGAAAAGTATTACTTTAAGGCTGAGCTTTTATATTGTCCCTTTTGTCTTATCCGTGATCAAATTTAGTTCTGAATACAGTGTAGTCACATTTATCCTAGCTAATTGAGACTGCTGTGTTTTACGAATGTAAATTTTGGAATTTGGCAACTAAAAATTACACAGAATACATAAAATCACAAAACCCAATTCATACTATATCAAAATATTTTCTTGCTTGAAAAAATCTGAGATATCCTATTGTTTTTGTGAATGGCTAGGGTTTTTTTGTAACTGCTACAAGAATTACAGGTGTATAATAATAGACATATGGAAGGTAGAAGAAAGGAATGAAAGTGATATAGGTAAACTGGTAAAAAGCAGAATAGAAGACATAAAGGCAGGAGATATGGGGAAGTTTAGCAAAACAAGAAATTATTACAGTTTTATAGACAAATAAAAATAAACCGGGAACAACAACCATATATATATATATTACTATAACAGACAAGAAAAAGAAGGGATAGCTTGGATGAGAACAGGAACAATATTTATAAGAGGTAGCAAAAAAGGAATGTGTGAAAAGTGCAATGAGAAATAAAAGTATAGCACATTGCATGACAGAATATAAGGAGCTAGCTGGAGAAAAAAGGTTTGGGAGGCAAAATGGGAAAATGTAGAGGAGAAAATTGCAATTATAAAAATGTTAACGGGGAAAGAAGAAAGGAAAATAAGAAGTATAGGGGAGTTTTTACAGAAAGCAAAAGAAAAATGGGCAAGGAAAATGAATAGAAGAGAAGACAGAGGGATAATTAAGATCTACCACATGGGGCAAACGGCCTGGGTGCCATGCAAGCTGAGGTAGCAACAAGGTCAATCAATAATTTGTACATAGCTTAGGTAAAATAATTGAAAAATTGTAAAAGTTATGTAAATGAAGTTGTACAAATAAATTCATTCATTCATTCTCAAACATATAAAAGCACAAAACCCAATTCATACTATATCAAATCTTGAAAAAAATCTGAGATATCCTACAGTTTTTGTGAATAGCTAACTGCTACAGGAATTACAGGTGTACAGTTTTCGATCCATTCATCTTAATAATAAATAATATTAATATAAATAATAATAATAATAATAATAATAATAATAATAATAAAAAAAAGAACAAATTTAACTCGCAAAACTGAAATGCTTACAAATATCTCACACTATTTTATAAACGTTGTTCAACATAACGGCTGAAATATTCCCAATGAAAACTTTCCAAATAGTTCCAAAATGTTAACGCTTTATTAATTCATTAGCACTTTGGAGCTTATAATTACAAAAAAAACCTAAATAACCATTAGGATGTTATATTGTAAGGCCATGCACAAATAACACTTAGCCTTTAATTTTAAATCGGAAGACATAGTGAAAAGATTAAGTATAATATATAGAAATGGTTGCAAATATACAATTTCACTAAAATAGGTTCAATACCTCAGAACTAGTTTCGAGGAATCACTTCCTCATCGTCAGCTGATAGCAACTCACTATTTTAGTGAAACTATATATTTGCAACCATTTCTATATATACAACACTTAGCCTGTTTACCACAGCAGGAGTCAAGGGTATAAGAGACAGGTTTCCCAATTTCACCTCTTCATCTACGTTTCTGCCATTAGGTTGTATAAAGGTAAGTCCACACTGTTCAACATATCAACAGTTAACATTCAACAATTAACAAAATGTTTCATTCAACATGTTGTAACTGTTAAATTTTAACATTCCATCCACAACGGTTGACTTGTTGGGACAACAAACCTCTCAACTAAAAGCAAAATGGACTCCAATGACGAGAATTTGGCTGTTGCTAGTTGTATCTGTGCTTGGTATATCATGAAACAAAAAATAGCAATATGGATGAGACCCTATCTGATTAATTGGCACAGGAGTTAAAATATTTTGAATAAGTTTAAAATTGAAGACATGTTTGGCTTCAATAATTTCTTGTGAATGACTGAAAGTAACTTCAACTTTAATTTGAGCAAGGTAGCATCTACAATTCACAAAAACGACACACATTTGAGAGCAACCATTCCAGTTGCCAGACGAGACATTTTTGCAGTTCCCTACTTATTGTGAGTGGAGTGAGGCTACCTTCTGTTTGATATTGCTTCTGGAATAACAATAAATTGCTTATAGCTCGACGTAATTGTCTGCCCCTTTTACCTTGTTCCTGTACTCTTTGCATGAAACATCTTACAATGACAGCCTCAACATAATATCATTGATTAATAAAAGTGTCTTTCTTTTGTCCATTCTATAACTTCACGTGGAGCAAACCAAATCAAGGATACAAGCACAGAACGATACAAGTGAACAGTGAACAAAAAAACTAATATGCAATGACATGTGATGAATAGTGCGCAGGAATTGGAATGTGCCACTGTATGGTCACACTCTGGAAACATCCAAAGCTCTCCCAATCATGTATGAAGAGCAAACTGATTTATTAAGTTTTCCATCAAAAGCGAAAAAAGACCCAAAATGTTAATGGTGTCAAGCTCAACACTCTCAGTTAACATGTTAAGTCAATCCTGATACCGAAATCTGGCCAACATGCAAAATATTAACATGTTGCACTTGACAACTTTTGTTAAATGTTAATCAGTGTAGATACGCTTAAGACAGGTTTTTCTTGATCTGCCTGCTATGCATAGGTTGACCCACTGAAAACCTATCTGCTGAGGCAAGCACATGTAGGCAGTAGAAATTGCAAAAATGTACACTTCTAGCAGGTATTTTTCTTATGGATATACAATTGCCATTAGATTCACATCCCATTTGGTCTATATATCTCCATTTTTTCAATTTTTTTTCAAATTTATCAAGTTGCTTCAGTTTGTTTTGTTGATAAACAACTTACTCCCACTTGTGTGTCACACTGAAATTGCACCTTACAATCTATTCATACTTAATGATTGGCTCTCGTCCATATTGAGGAAAGTTAAAAGCTTAGAATATCAAAACCAAACCACTTGTTAATGTTGGTTCATAATAAAAGAGGAAAAGGATCCAGAATAAGACCAACAATGGAAAGCAAAAATATGTACATTTAGTTCACAAATGCAATCAGAGAGAGAGGGAGAGTGTGTGCATTTTCTGTTCATTAAAAATCAAACTCACTCCCTTTAAAGAACATAAAACTGGTGCTTGCTAAACTACTTCCAACCAGTATTGCAGAGCGCTTCTGTAATAAAAGAATATCCCCGTTGTGCTGCTTCTTATGTATGATAAAACTGTGGAGTCAAGAGGAATTGGTAGTATTTTATGCAAAGTAGCAAACTCTTTAGTTTCATGAATTTTATTAAACTGAAAATAGTGTAACACTAAAATATACAAATATTCAACACTTCTATTTGTAAGTAAAGGCTATATATGTTTAATACAGTCATGTATATTGCATTTCATGTTCCTTAATTTCATTTTTCTTTCCTTAAAATATGTTGAAATGTGGAAAACAGAAATTTTGTTGTATAAAGCACACAACTCTACAAAGCACAGTTCTATTATTGGGTGACTGGGGAGAGCCAATAGAGGGGTTAAATGGACATCAAGACATGTTTACAAGATTTTTATTAATTTTTTAATCAGGATACAATAGAAGGCTAAAAAGTATTTTATTTTAATTATTATCTCAAATTTTTGGTCCATTATTGCAATGGATAAACAAGATTTAAAAAGTGGAAATAATTGTTCGTTCAAACAAGGCGTGTGTTGGACAAGGTTGGAAAGGTAGAATCAGACGACTGAAAAATTCAATGCCATAGCCGGGATTTGAACCACGGATCTCCCGGTCTCCATCCGGTTGCTCTAACCACTGAGCTACAATGGCAACATGTCGGCACGGCATTAAATTCTCCAGCTGACTCAAATTTTTCCCGGTAAACCACAAGGAGATCTCAAAGTATTGAGATGTCATACCCCAATGGCGATTTACATTCTATGTAAGTACTTAAGTCCCGGGCTTTTAATTTCAACCACTATTAGGCCAATTAATGGAAATAATTGTTCTTTCACACAAGCCGTGTGTTGGGCAGAGTTGGAAAGGTAGAATCAGACGACTGAAAAATTCAATGTCATAGCCGGGATTTGAACCACAGATCTCCCGGTCTCCGTCCAGTTGCTCTAACCACTGAGCTACCATGGCAACATGTAGGCACGCCATTAAATTCTCCAGCTGACTCAAATTTTTCCTGGTAAACCACAAGGAGATCTCAAATGTATTGAGATGTCATACCCCAATGGCGACTTACATTCTTTGTAAGCACTTAAGTCCCGGGCTTTTAATTTTAACCACTATTAGGTCAATTAATGGAAATAATTGTTCTTTCACACAAGCCGTGTAGAATCAGATGACTATGGCATTGAATTTTTCAGTCTGATTCTACCTTTCCAACCCTGTCCAACACACGGCTTGTGTGAAAGAACAATTATTTCCATTAATTGACCTAATAGTGGTTGAAACTAAAAGCCCGGGACTTAAGTACTTACAAAGAATGTAAGTCGCCATTGGGGTATGACATCTCAATACATCTGAGATCTCCTTGTGGTTTACCGGGAAAAATTTGAGTCAGCTGGAGAATTTAATGGCGTGTTGCCGGCATGTTGCCATGGTAGCTCAGTGGTTAGAGCAACCGGCCGGAGACTGGGGAGTTCCGTGGTTCAAATCCCGGCTATGACATTGAATTTTTCAGTCGTCTGATTCTACCTGTTCAACACACGGCTTGTGTGAAAGAACAATTATTTCCACCAATTGACCTAATAGTGGTTGAAACTAAAAGCCCGGGACTTAAGTACTTACAAAGAATGTAAATCGCCATTGGGGTATGACATCTCAATACATTTGAGATCTCCTTGTGGTTTACCGGAAAAAATTTGAGTTAGCTGGAGAATTTAATGGCGCACCGGCATGTTGCCATGGTAGCTCAGTGGTTAGAGCGAGCGGACGGAGACCGGGATATCCGTGGTTCAAATCCCAGCAATGGCATTGGATTATTCAGTCGTCTGATTCTACCTTTCCAACCCTGTCCAACACACGGCTTGTGTGAAAGAACAATTATTTCCATTAATTGACCTAATAGTGGTTGAAACTAAAAGCCCGGGACTTAAGTACTTACAAAGAATGTAAGTCGCCATTGGGGTATGACATCTCAATACATTTGAGATCTCCTTGTGGTTTACCGGGAAAAATTTGAGTCAGCTGGAGAATTTAATGGCGTGTTGCCGGCATGTTGCCATGGTAGCTCAGTGGTTAGAGCAACCGGCCGGAGACTGGGGAGTTCCGTGGTTCAAATCCCGGCTATGACATTGAATTTTTCAGTCGTCTGATTCTACCTGTTCAACACACGGCTTGTGTGAAAGAACAATTATTTCCACCAATTGACCTAATAGTGGTTGAAACTAAAAGCCCGGGACTTAAGTACTTACAAAGAATGTAAATCGCCATTGGGGTATGACATCTCAATACATTTGAGATCTCCTTGTGGTTTACCGGAAAAAATTTGAGTTAGCTGGAGAATTTAATGGCGCACCGGCATGTTGCCATGGTAGCTCAGTGGTTAGAGCGAGCGGACGGAGACCGGGATATCCGTGGTTCAAATCCCAGCAATGGCATTGGATTATTCAGTCGTCTGATTCTACCTTTCCAACCCTGTCCAACACACGGCTTGTGTGAAAGAACAATTATTTCCATTAATTGACCTAATAGTGGTTGAAACTAAAAGCCCGGGACTTAAGTACTTACAAAGAATGTAAGTCGCCATTGGGGTATGACATCTCAATACATTTGAGATCTCCTTGTGGTTTACCGGGAAAAATTTGAGTCAGCTGGAGAATTTAATGGCGTGTTGCCGGCATGTTGCCATGGTAGCTCAGTGGTTAGAGCAACCGGCCGGAGACTGGGGAGTTCCGTGGTTCAAATCCCGGCTATGACATTGAATTTTTCAGTCGTCTGATTCTACCTGTTCAACACACGGCTTGTGTGAAAGAACAATTATTTCCACCAATTGACCTAATAGTGGTTGAAACTAAAAGCCCGGGACTTAAGTACTTACAAAGAATGTAAATCGCCATTGGGGTATGACATCTCAATACATTTGAGATCTCCTTGTGGTTTACCGGAAAAAATTTGAGTTAGCTGGAGAATTTACTGGCGCACCGGCATGTTGCCATGGTAGCTCAGTGGTTAGAGCGAGCGGACGGAGACCGGGATATCCGTGGTTCAAATCCCAGCAATGGCATTGGATTATTCAGTCGTCTGATTCTACCTTTCCAACCCTGTCCAACACACGGCTTGTGTGAAAGAACAATTATTTCCATTAATTGACCTAATAGTGGTTGAAACTAAAAGCCCGGGACTTAAGTGCTTACAAAGAATGTAAGTCGCCATTGGGGTATGACATCTCAATACATTTGGGATCTCCTTGTGGTTTACCAGGAAAAATTTGAGTCAGCTGGAGAATTTAATGGCGTGCCGGCATGTTGCCATGGTAGCTCAGTGGTTAAAGCAACCGGACGGAGACCGGGAGATCCTTGGTTCAAATCCCGGCTATGGCATTGAATTTTTCAGTCGTCTGATTCTACCTTTCCAAGATTTAAAAAGAAAACTAATAAGTAGTTGTCGCATTTCTCAATATACAAGCCTGCAATATGGCAATACATAAGGATACTGTATGCATGGTATAATGCTATTGGGCTGGTTGTGTTATTCCAAATGAAAGTTTAAAGGAAAGCACATATCTGCAGAAATAAGGGTCACTCACCTATCTGAAATTCCAAGACATTTACACTCTATTGTTTCAGCCATGCACACATGTACATTTCTTCACCACTGCAACAAACATTAACACTAAACTACAGTAACAGCATTTACATTTGAAATAGACATTTTAAAAACACGTAACCTTTGAAACATGACCCTTTCAGAGTTTACAAATGTGACATGAGCAGATCAATCAAGAGTTTAAAATGTTCTAGGAATGGGAACATCTCAAATCTGGGGTACATACTGTTTTAACATGTTTTTGAACTAATGATCCTACAAGTGGATGCATTCCCTCAGTTTAAACAACATCAATTTTAAAACACAGCCATTGTGAGATTATGACAAGCTAAAATGAAAATTTAAATAAAAACTGAAAAATCCAATGATGTCATAGCTAGGAATCAAACGATGAATCTTCAATTCTCTGTACCAATGCTTTTACAGCTTGAGCTACCATTTTGAGTAATAGTAGGATAGAGTTTTAGGACACACATCTATGATTATTAGCACCCGATCACTGTGTGAAACATTACCAAACACTACGAATAAAATGGATTAGGATATAAGTTCCATATACGTAATTCAATAGTCCCATAAATATAAATTGAAAACCAGTTTCAGCAACAGCAGAACTTGTAGCTAGAAGACAGGCAAAGACAAAGAATACAGATACAGTGGCAAATGAGAGAGAGAGAGAGAGAGAGAGAGAGAGAGAGAGAGAGAGTGAGAGTGAGTGTGGGAGAGAGAGTGTGTGTGTGTGCACGTGTGTGTGTGTAACATAATACTTGTGCTAGCTCAACTACTTCTGGCCAATCTAGCAGAGATCTTCTGGAATAAAAAGATATCTCTATTGTGCTGTTTCTTATGTATGATCAAACCGTAGAGTCAAGAGGAAATGGTAGCATTTTTGTGCAAAGTGACAAACTCTTTAGTTTCATGAATTTTATTAAACTGAAAAATGTGGAACACTAAAATATAGAAATATTAAACACCTCATTTTGTATGTAAAGGCTATATATGATTAATACAGTCATGTATATTGCATTTCATATTCCTTAATTTCGTTTTTCTTTCCTTAAAATATGTCTACAAAGCCCAATTTAAATTACATTGATATTTGAAAAGAAGCTAGAAACAGTGATGTGTATTGAATTTAATTAACTGCTCAGTTCTATTATTGGGTAACTGGGGAGAGCCAGTGCAGGGTTTAAATGGACACCAGGACATGTTTACAACATTTTTATTAATTTTTTAAGCAGGATACTATAGAAGGCCAAAAAGTATTTTATTTTAATTATCATCTCAAATTTTTGGTCCATTATTGCAATAGATAAAAAAGTTTTAAAAAGAAAACTAATAAGTAGTTGTCACATTTCTCAACATACAAGCCTGCATTATGGCAATACATAAGGATACTGTATGCATGGTATAATTCTATTGGGCTGGCTGTGTTATTCCAAATGAAGGTTACAGCAAAGCACATATCTGCATAAATAAGGGTCACTCACCTATCTGAAATTCCAAGACATTTACACCATGTCCTTTCAACCGTGCACACGTGTACATTTCTTCACCACTGCAACAAACATTAACATTAAACTACAGTAACAGTATTTATATTTGAAATAGACATTTTCAAAACAGATAATTTTTGAAACATGATTCTTTCAGCATTTACAAATATGACATGAGCAGACCAACCAAGAGGTTAAAATGCCCTAGAAATGCAAACATCTCAAACCTGGGGTACACATGGTTTTAACAGGTGGTTGAATTAATGATCCTACAAGTGGTTGCATTCCCTCAGTCTAACCAACATCAATTTTAAAACACAGCCATTGTGAGATTATGACAAGCTAAAATGAAAATTTAAATAAAAACTGAAAAATCCAATGATGTCATAGCTAGGAATCAAATGATGAATCTTCAATTCTCTGCGCAAACACTACTACAGCTTGAGCTACCATGGCGGTGGCGGTGTAGAGTTTTAGGACACACATCTATGATTATTAGTGCCCAATCACTGTGTGAAACATTACCAAACACTAAGAATAAAGTGGATTAGGATATAAATTCCATATCCGTAAGTCAATAGTCCTACAAATAGAAATTAAAAACCAGTGTCGGCAACTGCAGAACTTGTAGCTAGAAGACAGACAAACACAGTTAAGTTAAGAGCGAAGTTCTGCCTGGGGCAAGAGACGAGCCCAAGCCCCCCCCCCTTCTAGCCCAGGGTGTGGCGCCAACCGAGTGGCTCTCCCACCGAGGGTTTTACCATGAGGCCAATACCTGGTTTCCTAAAAAGGACCCCTGCTTACGCGAGAATGGAAGTGGATACGCCAATTACATGCGTCATCCTGAAAGGGTACTACCGAAAACTTTGGTAGGGCCGACAGCAATCTAGGATGCCATCTACCGGCTATAGAGGCAAGTGGCAGTAAAAAGAGACACAATGAATAATAAAATCTAAAAAGGTAAAATGGTGAACACTATACGCAGTGCCCCATAGTGCTACGGCAAATAAAATGTAGTATACAAGCTCTATACCATATAAAGCCATTATATCCTAGCACCTGGGACATAGTTGCTGGCAAACACAAAGAGGCACATAACTAGGCTAAAAACTAACACTGAATTTAAGCATGTTGCACAGTCCACAACTCATTACAATGAGCACAAGGAGGTGTGGGGTTGGAAATTAACGAGTGATTCTGGCTAAGATGACAGTGCCCAAGACGCAATTTTGTTAAATCACCTCCTCACAATGGGAGACCTGCAAAGAGGTACTCCAGGTGACAGGAGAATTTTAACACACCAAAGCTTGTTCCCTTGAATACCAGCCCATTCACGCCAGTGCAGTAGAACAGAATTACACAACACAATGCTAAACTCATCACAAACAACACAAGAACCACAACACCTGGGAGATGCAATTCCAGGTTAGAAAGCTGTAACAGCAGCCTCATTCCCTGGCATGCCGTTATGTCCAAGAACACATACAAAGGACATGCTGATGCTAGCACCAGTAAGTGAGTGAAGGCAATCCTGGATGAGCTGTACAAGAGGGTGGCAAGTGTACAATGACTGAATGCTGTGGAGTGTCCTCAAGGAATTGGTGCAAATCACACATTACTTAAGGTCTTGCAGCTGGGTATATAGAAGAGCTTGGAGAATACTAAAAAGCTCAGCTGCAAAAATTTAACACTGCTGTAAAAGGCGAAATCTAAAAATCTGCCACAGTGTAAAAGCACAACCTGCTCTCTTTTGCTTTTTAAGCCTCAGTAAAAACAAACTGGCAGTTACCATACTGCCCTTTAAATGATATAAATGCTGAACAAATAACTGAACTGGGGGCTGTACACTCCAGAGCAGATGTCATTTCTAGATGGAAGTGGGCCTCGATGAGGAGTCATGAAGGAAAACGTGTTTCCCCTCTGGTAAAGTGATATAGAACAACAGAATGAGCAAACAAAAATGAACTGTAGGAGTAAAGTCAGGGAGCTTGCTATCTACGATGGTCCAATGAATAATTAAAATTATAAATTTTAAGACAGTTGTCTAGGCAGGCTAGAAGGACTGCATGCGTAGCTACACAGAAGAACATTGTGTCAATAAGGTAACAAAGGTTTAGCAGCTTCTACACACAGACTGATAACTGGACTTGTGGAAAGGCCAATATTCAGACTGATACCATGATGATGAATTGAATTTATACAACTTAAAATGAAAGGTGGCACCAAAGAATACACAATGCACCTGCAATGAGCAATGACCAATGAGCAATGCAGTCTTAAAACAATGGTCCAGCCATGAAAGATTAAGAGACTGTTCACTCCTGGCTTTTAAGTACAATATATGAGAAAAGCTGAACTTACTGTCAAAGATCAATTTTAAAAACTTTGTCTTATATGCAAAAGGAAGATGATCTGGCCCAAGATGTAGAGAAGGCTTATGGAATGTGTTCCATCAACAGATGTTCATGCAAATGGTTCTCTTGGCAAAGTTAAAGCTATTTTCTATACTCCAAGTACAGAGGCAGTATCAAGACACAATTGGGGTCGGTGTTCCAAGAGATAAGTCCAGTGGGAATTACATTATATTACAAAATCATCCACTAACAATGAAGATGAAACATCAGGTGGAACACATTCAACAAAAGGGTTGCTGTCAACACCAAAACATGTGACAAGTAACGAGCCCTGTGGTACTCTATTTATAAAACAGAGCTCACTCATACCCCATATTCCCTATCCCTCATGAACACTTGAAAAAAGAGGGGAAGATGACCGCAAATGCTCCACTTATGGAGAGTACAAAGAATACCTGAACTCCAGGAACTGTCACACTTTGAGGTCAGGTAAGACTACAAACATCTGCATCCATGATTTGTGTGGATTGTGAAGCTAAGTGGTTGATTGTAGAACTGTAGTGATGAAAAACACACTTGACATTTCAACAGCAGTTTTTGAGGCTCCAGGCCACCATATCAACTGCACGTTAGTCATATGCTCCAGGAGTGCTAAGCAAGCAGTGGAAGAGAGTGGATGTGTGTGGAGGAAGCTCCTGGAATGGAAGAAAGAAGGGCTTAAGTAACCATGGGAATTGGTATTGAGGTGCACAGAGCAAGAATTGGAGTATTTAATAAATTAAAATGGAAGGATTTCAAAACAAACAAAGGTGTAGAAGAGATGGTAAACATGTTTCTGCTCACATGTGTAATAGGTATACTATTGGTAATTGGTGGAGTTGAAATTAACCCTGGGCCAAATGGGGATCGAAACGTCATGGAACAAACATTTGCATACATTAAAGATATGGATGAGAGATTAGGAAATAAACTCAATGGAATGGAAAAGGAACTAATAGATATTAAGGGAGAGATTAAAAATGAAATGCAAGATATACGAAATGAGGTACAGAAAGTTAAAAGAAGAGTTGAGCTGCTGGAAGAGAGACACCGAAGATTTAATTTGGTTATAGCAGGAGTGAAAGAAAGGAATGGAGTATGGCCTGTAGATGAGGTCAGAGAGATTATAGAAGGAAAGCTTGGTTTGAAGGTACAGGGCTGGGAGATTAGAGAAGCATTTAGAGTGGGGAGATCAAGAGGAGCCAGAATGATAGTTGCAAGATTTACGTCAATGCAGTTTGTTTATGAAGTATTGAAGAAATCAAAGCTACTAAAAGGAACAAATATCTTTATAAATAGAGATTTATCGGTGGAACAACGGGCCTTGAAGAAGGATTTAGTACAACAAATGAGGCTGGCAAGAATGGAAGGGAAACGGGCCTTCATAAAGAACCTACGATTATGGATCGATGGGCGTATGGTGATGGGATACGAAAGTGACACAAGGAACAGCAGATCGCAGGGGCAGGATATGATTCAGCGATATTCATCGGCGACTAGAGAGAAGGAATGTAGAGGAAGTCCAAAGAGCAATCGGAGACCAGAGGATAAGGTTAGACATACGGAAGTTACGTCACCGGCACGCGGGGCTGGCGGAAAGAAGATGACGGTGTTAGAGGGTAGGCGTGGCCAAGACGCAGGCAGAACGTCAGATCAGAGTGACGCAAGGGCATCAGCTGGCGAAAAAAGGAAAATGGAAGTTATGTCACTGCTAAGTGGGGCTGGTGGGAAGAAGATAGCTGAGTCAGAGAAGAGATCAGGAGCCGAAGCAGTGACGTCAGATCAGAGTGATATATGGACAACAGCTGGCAAAGTTAGGAAAGTGGCATCATCGAGGAGGGAGGGAGTTCAATCGTCACGTGATATGATTGCGGGCAGGGCAGAGGCGGGGTTTCAGAGTGGTGAATTGGTGGAAGAAGAAACTATTGTGTTAACACCCAATGGGAGTCTACGGATTTTGGACAGAAACAATGCGGGACTGTTAAAGGAGCCACCAGAAATGGATTTATGGAGTAGGAAAGTGAGTCATACATATAGATATAGTGCAGGTTCTGTGAGAAATACGGGAAAACAGAAGCAGTAATAATGAGGAAGTATATAGAATAGGAAGGGAGAGTGACTATAGAATGTATAGAAAGCTACAAAGAAGACAAAGTAAAGACAAGGTTTTGATAGGCAAGTGATAGATTTTATGAAATCGTGAAGTGAATGATTTAGATATAAAGGCCGGTAAATACGAGAGGGTTAGGAGGGAGAGGTACATTTCTTAGTATGAACGAGCAAGTGTTGTTATGGACGATCAGTGCGGGGTACAAGTAAACATTCTCTAAATTGCATCTAATAGTTCCCATTTCCCGCTGATAGGGAGTATTAAAGACGGCGGAGGAAGCAAGGGAAGGAGATGGGAAGGGGACAAGAACAGTAAGCAGTATAGTGAATTTAAATGAGAAACGTTAGCGATATGAAGCTAACTCAACACACATGCCTTGTAAATGCGGAAGCTTGGGTACGATCGGCAAAAGGAGCTAGGGCTCGACGCTGATCATGCCCAAATGTATTGTATTAGCTCAACACTCAATAAAGATATCATATCATATCATATCATATGCTCCATCACCTTGAAAATGCAATTGGTGAGGGAGATAGGGGGGTAACTGGATGGTAGATGACAACTGTTCTCAGGTTTCAGTAATGGGATGATGCTGGCATCAAGCCAAGCTGTAGGAAACTTAGCAGTTCACCATACAGTTGAAGACCTGCAACAGGAAGAGTTTGCCTGTGGAAGAGAGCTGCTGCAGCATTAGCACCATCTACACCAAAAGTTGAGTGCCTAGGATGAAGATAGGATCTGCTCCAGCGCCTGTATGGTGAAAAAATGCATTCTAACATTTGCTGTTAAAAGATGGTTCATGTGATTCATCTCATCTCAACAAAAAGAACATTCCTTTGATGCATGCAGGACCAGCTATGTTATCCAGACCAGATTGAATGGCGAATGGGTTGACCTTCTGAAAAGCCTGAGACACTTCCATTATGTTAATCACAAGGTAATGAATGGACAAGATTACATTTCATAATGCACCTAGCCATAAAAGCTAGGCTAATAATTTTGTACCCAAGTGCTCCCCACAAATCACAAAGTCCAACAAGGGGTTATCCCATAAGAATGACAGAGCTACACTCCCACTCTCACTGACCCTGGAGTTCAGTTAAAGACATCCCGTCCTGCCCCGCCTCATTTAAAGCTTGATGAATGTAGCTAATTAATCAATTGCATCATATTTAAATGCCTACTCAGCTAACCAGGAAATCAGATCCACATCCCCTACCAGTGAGGGTGGTAACAGCTTAATGCTTAAAAAATTATTTAAAATCAACCACTAAGAATTTTTGCTGAAAATTTGGGTGCACAATATTAAAAGCATAAACTCTCCTAGTACTGCTGTTGTGTGTGATAGACCTCAAAACAATCCTTTGAATGAAGAGCAACATCATATTTTTTTACTTACAATTGGAGTTTCAAAGCATCGGCCTTTGCTCCAGTAAAATTAAATATGCAATTTTTGTACCTGAGACATCAAAATAACAATACAGCCCTAATTTCATCTGCTGTATTGTTATACCATTTTTCATCGCCTTTCAAAATTTTTCTGTCCGAATGTTCAACTGCCTTGTTGTATAAGCATTAGCTTCGCAACACATTTTGTCAAACAACGGTTTCATGTATTCTGAAAAAAATTGAAAGCACAGATCACTTCTGTGATGCATGCTTGTCAGTAAGTCCTTACAAAAACCACTATTTGCAGCAAAAGGGTAGAGAACAGAGTTATTGTCAGTTTTAGTCCAATTTCAATCACACTGTTTTTTCTGTATCATAATACGGACATGTTTCGAAGGGCCTGGCCTGTCATCATTGGTTTCATAATTATTTTCCTTGCCGCTTTCTGCACTAGATTCATTCCGCTGTCACTGGAACCTTCTTTAGTCTGTGTTTCATATTCAGAAAAATCACCACTTTCACTATCGCTCTCTAATATACTTTGTATCAGTTTTCTCCTTGTCATCCACACGGATTCTTTCTGCAGCCATGATGGCTACTACTGACACTAGTGCAGGAAGAATAAAATAATTTTTCTTTGGTTGAAACACAGTTGGTGATGCCATACTGCAAGAATTACAAACACCACATGTCAGCACTTCATTCGAAACATATACAAATGACATCTGTAAGAAGGAATCTAAACTACATGTAGTTATGTAGAGCAATGCAGCATTGTGAGCTGAGTTCGCCATACAATTCATATGCCAAAAAAACGCATGCGAGCCCTGGTCGTCAAATGATGTGAATGGGTTAATGAAGGCATTATCATGAACTTAGAAGTCGTATATGTGTTTAACATGTGCTGAATTTCATTATAAGAATTAAAATACAGTAAAACTCATTAATCTGAACCCCTTTAAACTGCATTTCACTTAATCCGGACAAGCATCCTTAAAAAGAAAAAAATCTGCCAATTGCTAACTTAAATTATAGTACTGCACTAAGACAAACTTAAGGAAATTGTCCATTTTATTTTTGCACAGACTGTACAATAGGCATTTCTTGGGAAAACCAGGAATACATTACTGACAATGCTATATGAGGTTGCCCTCCTTCCCAACGCCCTTGCTGTACCTGCGATAGAGCTAGCAACTCTTGTCAGAAGGGTTAGTTTAACACTTGCCTTTCTCAGTCATTAAGCTAAAGAAACAAATCAAATGCATAATGTTGTTTAGTAAACCTACAATATCATCGCAGAAACGTAACCATAAATCACTTACAATAAACGAGAAACTGAAAATTATCGAAAGGTTTGAAAATGGTGCCACTGTTGCATGTGTATGTGCAGAATATTCATTCATTCATTCATTCATTATCTGTTTACCCTCCTCTATGTAGGACTTACACCCCCCAGGACTTACAAGCGGGTGCCTGGGGTCAGAGGCCCGTCGAGGAGCAGACACTCATGGATCAGACAGAGCAACCAGGATGGGTGATCAGCCCGATGCCTGGTATGGGATGAAGGAAGTAGATGAAACGAAATGTGGGTGAAATGGATGAAAGGAAAGGTGATGATGGAGCAGTTGGTGGAATGAATGGCGGGGGAAACCGGAGAACCCGGAGAAAACCCGCCCAGACGCCGCTTCGTCCACCACAAATCCCACATGCAGGTCCCTGGGATTGAACCCGGGCCGCCTCGGTGGGAGGCGAGCAGTCTAACCACTCGGCCACGGTGCCGCCATATGTGCAGAATATGAAATCGCAAAACAAGCAGTTTCGGACATAAAAAAGAAAAAGGGTGAACTCTTATCATTTTTTATTAAATGTGATGTACATGAGGAAAATTGTCAGGTCAAACGAATGCGGCAGCCGGCTGAACAAAAGTTAGAAGACGTGACATACAAGTTGTATGAACAATTTTGTACAAGTTGAATTGCAGTGAGAGGTGTTGAAATTCAAGCTGCTGCCGAACGTCTTGCAAAACAACTTGGTATCAATGGATTTTCGGCTAGTTCAGGCTGGTTATACAGATTCCGCAAGCGTCATAACATAGTGAACAAAAAAATGTGTGGAGAGAGCTTAAGTGCTGATATGTCAGCTGTTGACCCATTTAGAAAAAAACTAAAATCTATCATTCAAGATGAAAATTTAGATTTGTCTCAAGCGTACAATGCAGACGAGACAGGTCTATTTTGGCGCGCCTTGCCCAAGAACACGCAAGCCTCCAAATCCTTAAAAAATATTAAGAATGTAATGTCCACATTGCCTGTGCATTACTACAATTCAAAAAAATGCATGGTTTACGGAGACATCACCCATGATTGGTTTCACAACCATGCTGTACCTGCAATAAGAAGGCACCAAGAAAATAAACACCAAAATGATGTGAAAGCCATAATCCTATTCGATAATGCACCTGCGCATCCAGATGCAAACAAACAGTCTAGTGCCAATGGTAAGATCAAATGTGTGTTCTTGCCACCTAACACAACTTCCCTGATATAGCCAATGGACCAAGGCTGATCCATGATTTTCAATTTTGCAAGTACAGTAAACAACATTTCAAACTCTACATTGACTAATGTGTGGAAGAAACTTGTTTATGATGACAGTGTTGAATTAGACACCAATGCATTTGAATTAAATGCCTTTCACCAAACAGTGGTTGCGGGTGGCGAGAAAGCTGTCTCAGTTGTCGACATTGAAGACTGGCTTGACGGAGATAAAGATGACCCAGGCTATCACATCATGACTGATGAAGAAATTGTGCAAAATGTAAGCAATGCAAGGGACACTAGTAGTGAATCTTAGGCTGAGGATGTGGATTTCGGAAAGTCAACAGTGAAATTAAGTGAGGTTGAACAGCATCTGAATTGTGTAATAGACTTTGTCGAGAAAACTGACAATAAACAGATTTCCGCATACTATCATCACATGAGGAGTCTTTGTGATCTCATTGTGAAAGAGATATCTGATAGACCACAAAAGAAAATTAATAGTTTCTTCAAACCAAACCAAGAATGTGTAATTAAAATCAGGTGGGCCTATTGTATCTTACGTTCTATTAAAATTATACAGTACTCCAATTTCATTCACAATTTTTCTCTGTGGTGTTTATATAACTTAATCCGGACCTTTGATAATCCGGACAACATTGAGCCCTCCGGATTAACGAGGTTTTACTGTAGTTCCTAATTCAAAAGTGATTCGCCTCCCCAAGCATGCTCAACATACACTAAAAGAGAGAGAGAGAGAAAAATAATAAAGGAAAATGTTAAGAATTTAATAGAAATTGCAATTTTTAGCATGAATAGCTTTTGGAATACATAAGTTTACACTTAGGCCAGTATGCAGTTTTTAGACAGCTTTGTAGCTGGTAATATTACCACAAAAACATTTCCCATAGCCGGGAAACTCCATTAGGATAAGCAAGTACCTTCAGCAAGGTTTAATTATTCTTGGAACAAAATAAGTTATATAAATTCTGCTTACCATTGAGTGCGTGCAAATACTGGTATTCTTTCATTAGGACCATGGTCTGAATCAACACAGCGAACTGTGTATGTTTTGAAGGAAGAATGGTCCAGGCAGGTGAGCGTGTTTCCATCAACAAAAATGTGCTGCCAGTAAACATGTGCCCAGGATGGAAATCTAAGAAATTGACATAGAAATGTATGTATAAAGTTATAAAAACTGCATTTTTTATCGATTCATTGTGGATTGTTTGTTATTAACATTTAATTTTTATATTTCCTTTTAAGAATACAGTTTAGGAAAGTCATGTGTGCCAATTCATGGAAATCTCACATTCTTGTAGATCAGTGTGAGAAAAGATGCAAATTTTGGGAAGGAAACTTTCAGGCCCAGCTTTGGGAAACCTCCCCAGCATTTTCAGGAATGAGGACTAAGGACTGAAAAAAAAAACCTGAAATAAACCTGTCAGGGAGAACAGTCCTGGTGGGATTTGAATCGCAGACCTCCCATTCACGATCACATGCCTTAACAATTTAGGCTACCCATGCCAGTTATAACTTTATGACAACAATCATAGAATAACATGAAAAGAACAAGATTACAGTGAAACCCCTATTTTACACTTCCATGGGGGGCACTTAAAAATGGTGGAAAATCAATGAAAAGTAATGTGATTGCATACAGAAAATTCTGAGGTATATGCAACAACAAAAATTATGAATATCATTTATAATAACCAGGCGGCGCCGTGGTCGAGTGGTTAGACCGCTCGCCTCCCACCGAGGCGACCCGGGTTCAATCCCAGGGATTGCATGTGGGATTTGTGGTGGACGAAGCGGCGTCTGGGCGGGTTTTCTCCGGGTTCTCCGGTTTCCCCCGCCATTCATTCCACCAACTGCTCCATCATCACCTTTCCTTTCATCTATTTCACCAACATTTCGTTTCATCTACTTCCTTCATCCCATACCAGGCATCGGGCTGATCACCCATCCTGGATGCTCTGTCTGATCCATGAGTGTCTGCTCCTCGACGGGCCTCTGACCCCAGGCACCCGCTTGTAAGTCCTGGGGGGTGTAAGTCCTACATAAGAGGAGGGTAAACAGATAATGAATGAATGAATGAATGAATTTATAATAACCAGTTCTTTCGAATCATAAACTTGCACATGTATTACTGTCCTGGAATTTCAATTAATGCATTTATGAACAAACCCTCTTACACAGACTCATTTTCAGTTGATTATATAAAATATATATATTTAAAAAAAACACTTAATTTCTATATGCTAAAACCTAAGTTTTATGAATATATGTACTTTAATGTACAACATATATTCCTAGTACATACAGAAGGGGGGGGGGAACTGAAAAGAATGCAGCAATAATGCAATAACATTACTTTTTAATAACCAAGTTTTATTTAAAAAATGATAAAATTACATAATAAATTCTGATCTTATGCTACAGTTCAAGTGCATAAATTAAATGTGCAATAGTCTGTTCTAGTGTTACAATGTTCACTGTGTTCATCCTCATTTTTTAAGCCATTCCAACAAAGAGGTTTGTTTTGTGTTCTTGTCCTTTTAGTCTCAACAGTTCATTTTCCATTTTTGGCACATAGTAAGCATTTTATTACTAACACTGAATTTTTGGAAATATGCTCTTGTATTTTGCAAACCTTGTAGAGCATCTATGAATTCACCACATATCTTGATCTACTTTGTCTTCTTCTTCCATGACTGGCATAAGTTTATCATTAAGCACTTCGTCAATGCCTTGCACTTCACAAACACTCACTTGATCATCATATCAAATTCCACACCAGTAAGGTTGTATGGATTCCCATTCGTAAAGAAACCACAAAAGGGTATAACACAGAAACACAACAGTACAAGTACCAGCTAGTAAACAACACATTGTATAAACAAACTCTTGCTGCTGCGAGCGCGATGTAGAAGTGAATATGCACGAAGTCGGCCGACTGAACACAAATAAGTACAATTGTGATGCCAACCAGCGTGTTTACAGAAATGAAAATTCAAATGAAGCAGAATCGTTGAATATACATGAAGACGTCCAACTGAACACCATTAAGCACAATTGTGATGGCAACCAGCGTACGCTTACGGAAACGAAAATTTATATGGAAATAGAATCGTGCAGTCAGCTGCTGATGGTACTGCTATCAACTGTATTGTGACATTGCCATATCTTGCATATAATTGAGGTGTTAAGTACCGCAGGGCTTAAATATTCCCATGCAAGATCGAGGTAAACATAAAATCGGAGAGAGTAAAATAGGAGAAATTTTTATATTTCTTAAGTAGACATTGATTACAGACTTTAAATTAATGGTGTAGAATGCAGGAAAATGTAAATTTTGGAGTGTGTAAAATAGAGGTTCCAGTGTAATTGGACTTTTCTGGTGCAAAACATTGTCTGCTGATCCAAATGTGGTAAATGCATTCTTAGTAGCAGTTTATTAGGATCCACCCATCTACCATGTGCTGTTTTGCAATCAATCTAGTCAAACGTTTGTATCAGGAATATATAGATTTACAACTGAATTAGTAAGTATTATATTCATTTACATTGTATTCTTGTGAAAATGCATGACTCAAGACATTCCACAATACTAGTTTCTTCAATTCAAAACTCTTGTAGTACAAATGGCAACAAAGCTGCCAGTGACATTGGTTTCACATCACTTCTGTTTTGGTCATTTTAAAGCCTGAAAATAAGTATAATTTCTCTGATGACACAACATTCTAGTACTGAAAACAGTGTAATTGTTAATTCTGTTTACACATATTTCTGTGGCAGCAGTGTGACAAGGAGTTGGCCTGAGATAATCAACTCCATTGCTGCAACTGGCCAGAAAGAAGAATTTCTGAAGCTTTGAAGCAACTTCATAACCTTCTAGAGCTAGAAGGGGCAGCAATCTATGTAACAACAGAGCGCGATAGAGGAAGAAACTTATGTAATGCTAGCATTTTTAATTTAAACCCAACAGCAAGTAAGCTGTTGTAATGTAAGAAGGCTGCTTCAATACATGGCATAGACAAGCAATGCAAGATATGTGAGTAAAGTAGGCATTTTTACAAGTATTTAACCGTTTGCTTTAGTTTGAGACCTGAAAAAATTATGAAGTGGAACAAGTTGCTATGAGTAGACCCTGATAAAGATAAATTTATGGAGCATCCTGGAATTTTATTTGGACATAGTGGTGTCAGGAGTGGAAGTTGGGTACAAGTTTATGGAGATACTGAAGTAGCTATTGATGATAATCAACTTAGAATTTAAGGAAAAAGGAATCAGGAAATGAAATGGATCAGGAATGAGAAACAGTCTTCAGAGAATGAAATTTCATTTGGAACTAACATAGGTTCACTGAAATCTATAGTGATGAAATGCATGAGTAAAATTAACAGGGGGATTAACAACCTGATTGAGAGCATTCCAAAAGAAGTGAGAGAAATAAGATGTGATAACGCTGGTTCACAATAACCAGGAATGGAAACCAGAATAGGGAAAACAAGGTTAATATACATATCATATAGGGTGAGCATTCACAATTATCAGTAAGATTACCTAAGCCCAGGAATGGCCAAGTTTCAAATTTTCCATTCCCATTACCAGGAACAGTTTTAGTTGTGCTAGAATTTAAGTACGTTCTATGCATTTGCTTGTAATTGTACACTTATTGCAGATAAGTAAATTCAAAGAACTCGAAGTAAGCAAGCATAATTTCCGTGGATGACAGCAATTTATTGATGTCCCCTGTCCTAATTGTTTCAGGAGGATAGCGCCTATAGCTTGCATTTAGGTCTCCGGTTTAAATCACATACACTGGCATATCTGCTTGGGATTTTGTTATGGTTTTTCTTAAGTAAATATGCAACTGGATACTTCAGTGCCACAACCCAAAGTTTCCCACTACTATGAAATTAATGACAATAAAATATACGGCACACATAGTTGAATATGCAGTCTTCTGAGCAGGTTATTCCAGTAGATAGTACAGAAAGGAGATTACAGAACTAAGTCATTTGTCTGGCATAGACTGACATTATGCAGCTGTAAAGTTTAAAAATGTGCCTAAAGCATTCTCTAGGGGAGAAAAAAAATCATGGTGTAATGATTTTTTTTTTTATTTATACTCATATATCAAAGAACCCTCAATTACATACTTAAAATTTTAACCCTCTATCGTCAGAATTATTTTGCTACATATGCCGCTCTTCCTCTAATTTCCAAACTGGCTCTTATATCCCTTTCACCAGCATGACAACCGAAGCGACTCGAATAACCGCGATCATTAGTGGAATACGAAATGGACTGGCCATACATTCAAAGCCAAACGTTGCAACTCCGAGTTCCAGCAACTGCAGTCAAATGTGCCTGTCGTAAAGGAAGGGGAGGGCCCAAGTAAAATAACTGGTGTAATGGCATGCTTGAATGTTGAGGGGGTTACATTTCACTGCAGTAACATGGATTTTGCTTCTTTGTATTAAAATTAAGTACAGTTTTATAGATAAAAATGTAATATTGTACAATATAAAAAAGCTATAAATAGCTTAGTTTTATTGCTGAAGGTTAGTAAAATATGAAATTAAAAAGAAAAGCACAATAAAAAACCTATTGTAATGAATACAGTACACCAGGCTATAAAGAGTTAACATAATGACATGAAATATAATATGACAGGGGCTCATAATACTATCAGAAAACCATAACAGTATGTCTTTTGTAAACAGGTTGTCTGGTAATCTCTGTGGTTATATATATAATGACTGGAGTTAAAATGTTGACTGCCTTGATATATACGGCATCATCAGTCGTCTTTGTTTTTTTGTCACCTGAATAAAGCTGTGTTGCCTATACTCCCCTCCCCTGCACAAAAGAGAGAGAGAGATAAGTACTGCTGAGTTACCTGCAGTTACTGGTCCCCACATGTGATGGCCATCCTTGAGCAGGCATTACACTAAGACTCAGAGTTTCAAACCCTGAAGTTGCACTTCTGAGGTTGGAATTGCAGGTAGAATCACTGGAGAAGGCCATCAGTATCTGTCCTGTTCCTGCTTCTTCGTGGTATAGCTGCAGAAAAATAAAATAAGTTATGAAGATTTGGAGCATTTTCTACTTATACAGAATAGGAGGAGTGTCACCTTTAAACTATGGATATAAGGCAGAAACAGATCCAGGATACCCTTAGGGTTGGGATTACATATTTTGAAAGATAACTTACCAATGAGCAAAATGCAGCCAGTAATGAGAGCATTTTCTTTTCCAAACATCAAAGATTAATTTAAATTTTGAGGAAACTTATGATTTATTAAATAAAGATACCTTTTAAACATAATGTTATGTTTAAGTAGGTACTAAATTTTAATGTAAGTTATTGATACTAATTGTTTGAGAGCTTAATTCTTATCCAGAAGTTACTTAATAATAAATGTCAAGCATATCTGAATCAGTCTATCTGTTTTTTCTTTTTTTTCGAGTTAGTGGAACATCTCTTGGAATATAGTCCACCATTATGATGAATTCACTCATTGATGGTGAACAAATAGAAGTTATCCGGTATAAGTAAATAAAACAAAATAAAAAGCAACACCATTTTTATATAATCTCTACAATTAAGAGAGAGGGGGACTATAGCCCCTCTTAACCCCTCCCTGGGTCTGCCTATGATAGAAGGTACATTGAAAGGGGTGCAAAATTCCTGATTTCCTTTGTTCCATTTCCAAGCGTGGCCACAACTAAATAATTTGCAATGCCATATTTGGCTACATAGCCCACTGAAGTATGTGCCACACTGCCTGCCAAACTGAAGTAAATAATACTGCTCTTGCCCGGAGGAAGAGGGAGTGTGTATGAAGTGTTTATATGTTAAATGCATCTACACTGATATCTAATCACAAATGACTGAAAAAAGTCTCTGCCAAAAGTATATTGTAAAGTAAAGTATATGTTCAAGTGTGACACTAATAAATACTTTACATGGGGCAAAAACATGTATTGGAAAGGTAGAATCAGACTGAAAAATTCAATGCCATAGCTTGGATTTGAATCACGGATCTTCGCCTTTCTGTGCTGTTGCCCTAACCAAATAAGCTACCATGGCAACATGCCGGCACAACATTAAATTCCCCAAATGATTCACATTTTTCCTGGTAAATAACAAGGCATTCTCAAATTGATTTTCAGATAGCATACACCAATGGCGACATACAATCTTATAAGTACTTTATAAGTCTCAACCTTCATGTTAACCATTATTAGGTCAATCAATGAAAATCAGTCTGATTCTACTTTTAAAACATTAGCCTACATATGCATGTGTGGAAGAACAATTAATTATATTCTCATCTGCGCACATAGAACTGTTGTGAAAATCTTAAACACCATATTTTGCAAATCATGCTTCATCTACCACTAATATATTATTATGCCCATGAAAGAATTTGGGAATTATCCAAACTGTTATTCACTTTCAGATTTCACTCTCTCGGCAGTAGAATACATTTTTCTACATTTAAGAACGTTTGGGTGGTGTTTGCAGACCTATCTTCTGCCAGAAGTAATTTCACTTTTTCAACCCTTCAAAGTAAGTATTGCTGATAGAAACATTGAAGGGAAATCTCATCTAAGGCATAACAACCATTTGGTAATATGTACTGATGGTTCATGCATAAATGGGAAAACTGGCACAAGTATTTATTGTGATCAATG
Organism: Deroplatys truncata; assembly: GCA_030765065.1. Taxonomy (NCBI): domain Eukaryota; kingdom Metazoa; phylum Arthropoda; class Insecta; order Mantodea; family Mantidae; genus Deroplatys; species Deroplatys truncata. The sequence goes on from CM060990.1 coordinate 654,215,623, forward strand.
GACAAATGCTATAGCATAAGCCTAGGAAGATTCCCTTCTGTCTTTCAGGCAGAGATACCTGCTATACTTGAAAGTGCATGCCTATGCTGGGAAAAGAGAATTGTAGGAAAATATATCCTTATAAACTCTGACAGCCAGGCTGCACTAAAAGCCCTCACTTCCCATCACTTTAAATCCCAATTAGCTAAGGAATGTTAACAACATTTATCAAACCTTTCCACCCACAATAAAGTAGAATTGTGATGTGTACCAGATACACAGCTATAACAGGAAATGAAAAGGCTGATTCCTTAGCAAAGAAGGGAGCATCTCTCCCTTTTATAGGACCAGAACCCGCCTTGGAATAAGCATGCTAAATGTGAAAAACAGACTTTGGGTTTTAAAAGCAATCCAAAATAAATGGAAAACCATACCCCAAAACAACCTTATAAGTGATTAATTAATACGCCTAGAGAAAATTTAAGTAATTTACTTACTAAGCTTAATAAACCCTCACTCAGAAGAGTTATAAGCTTCATAACTGGACATAAAAAGTTCAGAAAACACCTGAAGACAATGGGATTATATCACATTAAACACATATGCCATCTATGTCTACAAGCCAATGAAATGGCAAAACACATTCTATCAGAATGTGAAGCCACAGAACGGACAACATACCAAGTTATTGCAGCTACTGCAAAATTGGAAACAGGCCCTAATTTAGTGAGACAAATATAACAAATATCTAAAATGTAGATATTGATCCCTAAATTACAAACCAGGAAGTGTGCACAGAAAGTCTTTCAGGCTGAGGTGCTTAAAGGGAAACATACTTCCTAACCACCGCCACCACTACCACTACTAACCACTGTTGTCTACTGAACCCCATACACAAGCAGTGTGATGTAGGTCAAGGTTGAGCTGGATGACAAGTATGTTTCTTCAATATAGCCAGATGCAGTACACCCCAAAAATTATGATTCTGAGGAAACTTCAATGGCAATCTATGTGAAATGTGTTGATACTACAAAAAAAGTTGCACAGGAAAAACTGAATCATTTTCTTTTTAATTGTCCATGGCCTTAAACATGCTTTCATAATAAAATGCATCACAGAGTAATACCATGACAAATATCTTAACAAATAAATTTCTTACAGCAAGTCTAGTACTTAAAGGAAAAAGTTACTTAGTATTTAGTTCAGTGTAACTAACAGATGAATCATAAGTCATGATTGCATAAATTTTGAATTGAAATAACACATCTGTTGCAGGTGCAAACTATGCAACACATGATGCATTTTTCCCCCCAAAAAATAAATCTTATGTTGCTTCTATGTCAAGGAACTACAAATCTGTCATATAATATTTTTTTTCTACCATTCTTAGTTTAAGAGAAAAAAAGTTTTGCAGTTTTGTATTTGCATTTTTTTGTATTCATTGTTATCTTCAAAAATTAGTAGTGCAAAAACTATTCATTACACAGAAAAATTATATGAGTTTTATTTATTTGGGTTTTTGAAATAAGCATAAAAAATGTCAATATGAATGGATGAAAACTACATCGTGTGGAACATTTTCAATATGCAGAAATGCTGAAAATAAGAAACTCCTTAAAATGAAGTTTTAAAAATATAAACAGCTAGCAACCAAATGCACAAGGGTATCTAAAAAGTCTCGTAACAATCCTGAAGCATTCGCTAGGTCAAAAATAAAAGTAGATTCTAAAACTACAAGCAATGGAGAAAATTTTGGAAACATAATTTTTTTTTTTTGGGGGGGGGGGGGGTTAATTTCAGTTGTGCATTCCCTTAACTAATTCAAAGATTTCTCTTTCCTCTATTCTAATTTATTGAACTACAAACAAGTACATCAAATTATCACTCATCAAAAGAAGGAAAAAACATGAAGTTGTTGTACTTCAAGACATTAAGCATCTCCACATTTTTAAAAGTAAATCTGTTTCTATTAGGAGATAGAATGTCTTTGTAGATGCTAAAGCTTCTTTGAACATCCACAGAAACCAGTGGGGGCAAACCTTGTATTCACTCGGAATGGCAACTCTACAGATGTGGCAAATTCCTAAATGTCTGGATTCTTCTGAAGACTAGATTCAAGTTTGTCTTTGGCAAAGCCATCTAACTGCTCCCTCGCGGAAGTAAAAATATCCCATTGTTTTTCCTATTCCAGACTGTGTTTTTCCAATTGTGTAATAGCTGCAGGCAGGTACTTGTAACTATGGACACAATATAGTTCTGTCTGCAAATTATGTATTTTCTCAGGTAACTTAAGTTGCTGTGCCTTGGAAATTGTGCCTGCATCGGATGTATCCAAAGAAAGCAAAAACTCTTTAATTTTGTCAAAATTCTCACACTACATAGCAGCACACTCAATCCAAGATCCCCAGCAAGTAATGACCAGGAAATTTGGAAGGGGCAGACCAGTGATTTCCCTGTAGTAAACAACAGAGCTTTCAGTAGAATCTTCTTCAGGGCAGAGATGAATTGATTTGAGAAGTCGTATTCATTTCTTTTGGATTCACAAACCTTGTGAAGGGCATGAGCCAAGCATGTCACATGCTTCAAATTAAGAAACAAAGGTTTCAATTGGTTAACAGCTGAAACCATGTATGGAGCCTGGTCCGTAACCACAAGAAGAAGTTTTTCAAACTCAATACCAGTAGGCCAGAGTTTTTGGCAGAAGTCCATAATGGATTGCATTACTGTACTGACACTGGCTTTCTGCAGCTCATACATTTTTAACAACATGGGCTTAACTTTCTCCCCTGCTAAGGGAAAAACTAAAATGTTCAAAACATATCGGTCCATTGAGTCTATGGTTTCATCCACAATGATTCCCACATCACAATCAGACACTTTCTCCTTAATTCTTTCTATGGTTTCTTGGTAAATAGGCTCCATGTAGTTTTTCCTCAAGTACTCTCATCGGGCATTGACATCTTTGTGTATTTTTCAAGAAATCCCTTGAAGGCTGGATGGTTCACCTTATTGGGTGGAATTCCCGCTTGTGTAAGAGCTGCACACAAATCAATGTTTAATTCCTTCAAATTTTGGCTTTTTGAAGAACTCTGTTAAAACGCATTTCGTAATAGAGGTTGCGTGATATGTTTGCTTGAAGAGTCTTGTTCATTTGATGCTTTGAGCTGGAAATGTGTTGTTTGATGCGATCTCATTAGTGTTTTTCATCTAACAAAATTCCTGAAACACAAATAGTACATCGCATAATAGTTCCATAAGTGTCTATAAATCTTGTTTGAATTCCTCAGCCAGAACAATAAATCGAGCACTGGACACCTTTGGCATGGTAAAATCTCGTACTAGTACACTCGTTTGGAGAGCTAACACTAGTTCACTTGTTAACACAATGCGACTGTCACACAACTCACTCTTGCGCCCATTCGCTGTCCACATTCTCTTATAACACCGCAACAATTACCAGAATGTTCTCATTCATGCTGGAACTTCAGTCTCAACGATTTCTAGTAGTTTCGAGCAGAACCCAGTCTTAATAATTCTCGGAACTGCACAGGTGAGGTCACTGCCATCTCTGCGTGCCCAGCCTTCGCCTCCACATAAACAGATGACATCTCTCACAGTAACAAACTCACATTCACAAACAGCAGGCTACTGATTCTGGTGGGATAGAATCACTCATTCAATTGCATTATTGCGGGCTACTTCATAGCAGTAAAGCAAGAGAAACAGGTTTTCGTTGAACACACAATTATTTTCCATTGTTGCGGGTGTGCTTTCAATTCCCATGCAGCGTTTACTGAAAGAGGTAGGCTTACTATTCGTACGTACACAGCAAGCTGAGGAGACGTTAATTGAAAGTTAAAGAATAAATTGGAATGGAACTTAAAAGAAAAAGGGGGAAAAAGGGGATTATGGGCATGGTTGGGGAAAAATGGGATAAAGGTGCCAAAAAGGGGTAAAGGTCCCAAAAGAGGGAAAAAGCTGTGAAAAATAAATGCTTCTTTTCATAACTAGAAACAAAATTTCACACTGTGATATCTTTCCGCACAGCTTTAACTTACCCTAAGAAAAAAGGTGCGCACCTAAAAATCCTAACCCTGATAATGATAATACTCACAGCACATCTGTAGCATGGTCGACATTCTGTGCCTTGCGTGTATCCAGGAGTGCCAGATATCTTTCATTGTGAGGCCCCTGCCTCACAAACATTGGAATGTCACATCTGTATCACAAAAGTGCAGAACTTACTGTATTTCAATTTAAAATAAATGTTAGGTACTGTAAAACACTTTGCTTAAAAACTAGTGTCTTATCTTCTAGAAAAGCATTACTTCTAAAAATGGAAAATATAGGAACCAGTATGCATAAGGAAGTACTGTGTGGAGCTTGGCAGTGAACTGTATGAAAATTTGGATGATAGATTGAAAAAATTAATGGAGCACGTGAAATAGACAAATTATGTAAGGAAGCTGTATACGATAGTGGATGAAGGTTCAAACTTATGAGAGAGAGGAAAAGAAATAACTGTGACAATAGATATGAAGAAATTAGTTATTCAAAATATGCAATGGAAGAAATTGAGTTTGGCAAAAGCTTTGAGGGCAGACGAAGATACCAGATGACAGACAGTTTACAACTAAGATAAAGAGGAATATGTTACAGAGGAAGAATGAAGAAGGCTGTGTTTGCAGTGGAGGACAAGAGAAGAAACCTATGATTGACTTAAATTCATGTGAAACAACTTTCTACAGCACTGAGAGCTTCACAAATGTCAATTTTATGCAGCTATTTTGTGCTTTTTATAACAGTTCTTCTACACTAGCCATATTTTTTGCCACTAAGATGAAAAGTTGAATCACATTTGAAAAACTCATTGCAAAAGTTGGAACTCAAAACATAAATATTCAACTCTCCATGCTGATGCTGTAGCTGCACGAGCTACCCACTGCAGGTCACCTTTGAGAGTTTTACAAAAGTATGCCATAACAATGTTGAATAAGCAGTTGTTTGTTTTCTGATATTAGGTAACCACATGTTTATTGATATTAACATACAGACAGCATATGTTTTGTAAGATAAACAGACATACAGAGTTCCTGTTTTAAATACTGTTTTGTCAATGACACGGTTTCATATATTAATGCAATTCAAGATTTGTTTGTAAAGTTTTGCTAAACCCAAATTCCTTGAGAGGCTTGGGTAAAAACAATGTCCAACATGGCTCTTGGCTGCAGTTTTGCCCTGATTTGTGGAGCATGAATAATAATGTTTAAGAACTTAGAATTGATGTCTGATCACAAATCCTAAAGTTTCGGCCTCAGAAATAGAAAGACTGAAATATCTATGGATTCCCTTTAAAATAAAATGTAAGTAGACCATAAAATTTAATGTGTATTAATTACTCTACCATCTGTGCCCTTTCCTTTCGAGCTATGCTATTTCTAGTATTTCAGACTGCCTTGAAGGTTTATAAGGTTATTTGCATCAGATGAGAAGGTTTAATATGTGCATGGGTAACTTGCCATGATATGAGGGTCACTCCAAAACTTTTGAAAATGGGCAACAATGAGTAGTGGTAAGCCAAAGCAGTTTTTTCTAACTTCAGATTGAAGTTCAGATAGCAACATGTGCAAGTCTGGGCATACTCCAACAATGTGCATTGTCAGCACTGTGTATGTATGAATAGAAGGTGAAGCTACGACATGTGCTAGGATGGATATCAAGCAAGAGCATTTCCGTGCTATGATTTTCTATGACTTTAAAGTCAGTTTAAGGAGGGAGAATGCCTTGAAAGACAGCAGCATGTATTTGGGGAACTTTGCCCTTCGCAATCCGCCATTTATGTATGGTGTGCAGAGTTTAAAAGAGGAAGGGATTCCCTCAAAGATGAAGTCGAGCAGGATGGCCAGCTACAGCAACAATGGATGAAAATGTGGTGAAAGCAGAGCACATGTTGCGGGAAGAACATCGTTGCACATATGGTCAGATTCAAGAAGCCTTAAATATTGGATCTGCAGCTGTGAAAATAATCCTGAAAGAAAAACTTGACGTCAGGAAGCTCTGCAGTCTCTGGATCTCCCACCACCTCACAAATGAGCAGAAACAAGCACGTGTGCAATGGTGCCAGGAAATGATTGAAAAATTTAATGGAGGAAGATCCAAAAACATATTTAACGTTGTAACAGTTGACAAAGGCTGGATTTACCAGTATGATCCAGAAACTAAATGACAGTCATCAGTCTGGGTTTTCCCAGGAGAAGATCCACCAACAAAAAATAAGCGAACGAGAAGTGTTGGCAAGATGATGATCTGTTCCTCCTTCTCGGCAAGTGGCCACACTGTGGCGATTCCGCTTGAGGGACAAAAGACTGTTACTGCCAGATGGTACACCACAAAATGTCAGCCACAAGTGTTCAATGAACTGAGAAAAAAGTGTCCTAAGACTGGTCTGTGTGGAATGTTGTTGCACCATGACAATGCCTCTGCCCACACTGCACAAGAAAAACCCAATTTCTGCAGCAATTAGGAGTCAGATATTTGCCCCATCCTCCAGATTTGGCCAAATGTACTTTTTTTCTATTCCCCAAAATGAAAGAAAAATTTTGAGTTCAACAATTTGAGTCACCTGAACCCACAGTAGCTGCTTACAAAGAACGTATCTGTGCTCTCTCCAAAGAAGAGTGGCACCCATCATTTGAAAAATGGGTTGAAAGGATGAGACAGGTTATAAAATGCAATGGAGAATATTTTGAAAAGATGCAATGATCAGATCTAATTTTTTAATATTTTATTGCGTTCATTCTCAAAACTTTAGGAGTGATCCTATATAGCTCAAGTGATAAGAGCTTCGGCACAGAGAGCCAAATATTCATAGTTCGAGTCCAGGCTGTAGCATGGAATTTTGTAAGTCTGATCCCACTTTCCAACTTAATGCCTGCACATGGCTAATATGGAAGAGCATTTATCAAAAGCACTAATTAAACATAATAGTGGTTAACTATTAAGCCTGGAAGTCTAACTTGAATACTTGTGTGGTTATCTTGCCACTTGAGCAGTAAGAATGAAAGATCCATGGTTCAAGACTTGGCCGTGGCATTGAATTTTTTAAATGATTCAACTTTCCATCTTAGTACCTACGCACGCACGCACGTGCGCACATGCACACACACACACACACGGCTAATGTGGAAGAATCACTAAAAAAAAAAAAGCACAATTTAACAAAAATAGTGCTTAATTATAAAGCTGAGAAATGCACAGCATTTTAAACTTGGAAAGTCATTTTGTGGTATACCATCTTTAATGCTTCAGATTGCCTTGAAGGTTTACCGGGTTACTTGAATCAGAAAAGAAGGTTTAATGTTTGTAAGATATTTTGTCATCAAATCTCCAGTGGTAAGAGTCAGCACAGAGAGAAGAAAATTAATTTTTACTGCTGTATTACCTGATATACAAAAGAGAAAATGAAATATCTTACTTTTGCACTATCATATCAATATTAAATAATCAAAGGACTTCAAAATAAAATAATGATGAGTAAAATATACCTTACCATGATCTTCAAAGGAGCAACGTTGAAAACAGAGATTTAATCCAGAGCCAGAAGGACAGGTGTCCAATTCTGATACAGGATTTGGACACACTGTCTTGCTTTCAGAGCCATCATTAACATTGTAAACAAACGTGAAGTGACCACTGAGTGGGCAGTATACACACTGGATATCTTCACCTCCCAAGTCTTTTGTTTCTGAAAAAAGATATGCATCATAAGTTAATTTATTCACCTATAGGATTTTGAATATTGATACATTCAACTAAAGTATTTCAACCAGGAAAAATTATTGGGGTCTGATGAGGAGAGGTACCACAAATCTTAGTGTACTTGGGCTGCAAAATCATCTGAGCACCACCATTTGTTTACGGACATACAACTACTTCATTTATGTAATGCTTTGGTGCTCCTTTGGGTTGCATCTGGAGCAAGAATGTTCCATCGATGTAAAGGAAAGAAAAAAAACTTATGTATTACATTCACATGGCTTTCTCTCCCCACTGTTGTTTATTCTTAAGTATCTTCTACAGAATATACTTACAAAAGCTTATTTTTCTATCCACTTAATATCAATCAACTTAAACTTTGCCACATTACACATTTTGTTAGAGGTACAAGGGGAATAGAGGAAGCTGAATTCATAGTCTGATGTTTAAAAGCTGGTACATACTGGCCTTGAAATTCCAGGCTCTTTCCATGGCATTGCAAGCAACAACTGAATAGCAACAGCACTTTAAGAAAACGAGGAAATATTGAAAAATTCAAACCAATAATAACGGATATCTTGGAAATGGCTGATGCCACATAAAGTTACCCCAAACAAACTTCAGCAACATCTCCATATTTTCACCAAGGTCTGTATAAAGAAGGTCAAGACATGCTTCTACAATTCTTGGTGGTGACAGCTATATTGGTTTACATCAAGTTGGAGTGGGCATACCTAATGATAAATGCCAAAATTTCAAGGTAAAATGGTACATTGTGTGGCACCAAATTGTAAGAATAAATGGTCTGACGGAATATAAGTATTATGTTTCCCAAGAGATGAGCCCAGTTGATGCATAATTTTGCATGTGTGCCAAATGGCAGGTTACAGTACTTTCAAAGTTATGTAAGGTTAGTTGATGTACATATTATAATGCTTTACTCAACATACCGCTGAACAAAAATGTCCTTTATGTGTAATGTTCACACAAATGACTTTTATTGTTTTCTTTAAGCATCATTTTAAGGAATTACAATTCAAACAGAACCATGCAGGTGGACGGAAGTTGCTTTCAGCGAAATGCTGTTCCAAATATTTTTAATGTTAATTTTGAAGTTAAAAGTTGGAAAACACTGAAGTCAAACAATAACCTGATAAGATTGTTGAGTCGGTTTGTGACACTAACTTCACTTACTTAAATTTTATTTTGGGACTTACTTCAGAAGCAATTGCTTCCATCTTAGTATTGGTCTGACTGGAACACTGGAGACATGATTACTAGTGTTGGTTGCAGATGTGGTGCCATCTTGTATACTTGTGAAGAAACTGACGTTATACAAGAGCAGGATTTCAAAATTCATTACATGTTCCTTCCTTTTTATTATGTGGACCTTTTCCGAAACTTTTAATTCAGCAGGCATATTGATGTTCCTCAATAAGGTCACTTTTGGATTGATGTCATGGTTGGCAGACCAAAAATGGTTTGCTACAGTGAATTTTTCTATTTGTTTACTGGTAATACAACTGAAATGTTCTTTTCTTCTGGTTTCAATATTTCTTTTTGTTTTACCTACATACATACACCTTACCTCTCAGCAAAGAAGAATATCAGCAGGAATAGAACCACATCCTTTCCATAGCACAACAGAATGGTTTCAAACCCAACATAGTACATTAAAGGTTGCAAAATTTCAGTAACAAGAAAAACATCAGAAACAACATTACCCTCTATACACAAGAATCATGTCAACAATTTGTAAAATTCTCTTACTATACTAGCCTTCACTACAGCTTCAACTAAATTTTCAAGACATACAGCATAACTTCGGCTTCACAGAACAAGTAAATCACTCACATTTTACTTGCTTCTCCTCTGAAAGACTGAATACCACCATAACAAAAATCAGGCGGCACTTAAATTAACTGTGAAAAGTGCAACCTGGTGTATGTAGGTAAGAAAACATTGAAAGCAAAACGAAAGAACATTTCAGTTGCATTACCAGTACACAAATAGAAACGTCTGCTGTAGCAAATCAGTTCTGAACTGCCAGCCATGGCATTAATCCAAAAGTGACATTATTGAGAAACGTTAGTATTTCAGTTGAACTAAAAGTTTAGGAAAACATCAACATCATAAATAGGAAAGAACAAGTAAGTTTTTTTTTCCAAGTCCCACAATTGAATATCTTCAGAGTTTCATCACAAGGATGCCACCTCTGCCAGCCATGGCTGAAAATGGAAGCAATTGCTTCTGGAACATGTTACAAAATTGAATATAATGAAGTGAAGTTAGTGTCACAAACCAACTCAACAATCTTTCAAGTTATTTTAATGTGCCAAAACTATTGAAATCTCTAGAATGTAAAAGGATGCCTGTCAAGTAAAGAAAGTTGCCTTTTCTATGACTTTTAACAAATCTTCACAGTTGCCATGAGTTAAGTTTTAAGCCCTGAGCAACAAGGAATTCTCTCTCATGCTGAGTATTATGCAATAAATAAAAATTCTCCTGCTGTACTACCAAGATATTCACATTCATTTAAAATGTAAAATAAATAAATAAATACCTAAAATTTTTCTAAGGAAAGTAATTCGATTGATTGCGCTCAGAAACAGCATATTATGTTGAAAGCATCCTTAAATAGTTTGCTGGAAAACTTATTGAAAAAAGTTATGAAGTTTATTATGTCTTCTGCTTTATTATTTTCGTAGTTTTGATTTTGGAGCCACAGCTATTCTCTATGAAAATTTTCCAAGTTAATGAGCTTTATAAGTTCCTGACTCAAGACAGCATAATGACATCCAACAATCGCTATTCAATCTGTAACTTCAAAGCAGCCAGATGCAAGTCATTGTAGCAAGTGCATTCATTTGGTCATTTACTGATTTGAGGCTAGAAATTAAGGAAAGTAAAAATAAGTATTATAGCAATTTGAATGTTGCTGGTTTAAGTTTGCAACTCTTCCATATATGTACCTAGAGGGAAAGATTGATTTCATGAGTAGCTTGAACTTCATTCATTACATTGTGTTGCAGAAATCGACAACAGACAGCCAGTCATGTATAAAAAGGCTAGCATATTGTGGAAACAGCTGTTCAGGACAGTACAATGAGACAGTTCATGCAGGGAGTTCATTGGCAGCCAGCAGGGTAAACATCATTAGCTAGCAGTTCAAAACAGTTAGTTGATGCAGAATGGTTTATGGCCAGCCAGAGTAAATAGCATTATCAGCAGCCTGTGTGTTAGGAAAGAAACAGTTCTTGGCCAGTCATTTGCCATGTCAAGCAGAAGGCTACCCAAAAAGGGGGCAGATAATAATACATGCTACAGTATGATGCACAGTTATTTATACCATTATTACTGCTACCTAATACAAGTATTATATTTGCTCTTTTCTTACTTTAGGGTGATCCCCTTCTCATGGACAGTGCCGACACCTCAATTTTAAAAAAAATGTGAGTTAGATGCTTCTTGACCCGATAAATTCAGTTAGAATGTCTGGTAAAATCAAGAATTCAAGCTTTCTATGATGTTTTTTCCATGGTATCTTGTTTACTTTACGTTTCAATTACATAGAAGCAGACTGCTCATTACAAACATCAAATTCTTATTATAGAAAAAATACAGGAAACTATAACACAAGCAGATACTGGGTATTGTGGCAATGAAGTAAATAATAACACTGTATTCATGTAAAATAACATAACTTCGCCAGCTGCAGGAAAAGCAATTGTCAGCCCATATCAATTTTCGCAAACCATAGGGTTTGAAATGGCAGAACTTTCTTCGCCCTTTTCAAGATGCTCTGAGTTACCCTACATTCAGTTCCTCAGAAACAAGTGATTGATTACACTGTGTTAAGGCTGGTTCACAATAACCGAGAAAGGAAACCTGAATGAAAACAAAAAAGGTAAAATGCATGTATTATAAAGTGAGCATTCACAATTAATGGGACATTTTCCTTGATGCGAACAAGAAATAAGACTTGGTCAAGTTTTAACTTTCTTGTTTTAACTCCCAGGGATGGTATATTACTCTTCTCTGTAGAAACTATTCAAGGTAGCTGTGACATGAAACAGCCACTAGAGCTCTCTCTAGTCACAAACTGGATAAATGAAACTAGAGGAAATCCCAGCAAATGTGCAGTTTGACTACCTCAAATCCATTGACCATTGGTTCTTCCAGTGAAGACGTCACTTGTAGGCTAAACTGGTTATTGCTTGAATAAACAAACAGCAAAAACTACAAACAACAAAAACTGGTAGAAATTAATAAAGAGCTTTAATGTATGCTATTAATAATGGAGTGACGCTTGTTCATATTGGAAATAGTAATGGATCTGCATTTACAAAATTTTTACTACTGAATTTTGATGTTGGCTAACCTCCAATTAGTTGGCTGAATTGGAAGCATGTGAAATAATATCACTGATCAGTTACAAGCAAATGACACCCCAATGCACATAATTGACTATCCACTTTGCTATTGATATGCATTCCAGTTCCTGTAACCAGGGTACTATGAATTAAAATGTTGTATGTTCTTTTGCTTCTTGTTCTCGGGTTATTGTGAACCAGTCTTTACACTCTCTCTTAAATTATGTCACCATGATGATTAGCAGGAAGTTCTTAATAAATCTGTTCACCATTAGGCACCATTTCTTAAATGGATTGAATTAATAAAATGCATATCAGAGTATTATTAATTCATTAATCATGCTGCACGCACGCACACACACACAGCATTATGCTTCTGCATATAATGAAGATATTAAAAGCTGAGCTTTGTAGTAAATACATATACAATCACTGTATAGCAGTATTTCTTTGGATTGGTCATTTTCATCAGGACATCTGGCTTGTGCTGCATCCTGATTTGTGTAGCATTTATCCAGTACCTCGGTTCGCAATTCTAATACATCTCTTGATCGAAGGACTATATGGAAACACAGACTGCAATTGGTCCTGCCAGAACTGTTCAAACAGAGAATTGAATACATTTTAAATAAATCAATGGTTTGGGAACCATTTACTTATTCATTCACATGGTATAATACAGTATAAAATTGCAAAAGTATAAAATTTACACTGTGCATTATATTGAATTTATACTAACAGCAGCATGTATTTTTTAAGATATACAGGTTGGACCATTTAAGTTGAAACTGCACAATATCTCCAAAACTAAGCGTTGTAGAAAGAAATGTCTTTGATAAAAGTTGTTTGATATTATGGGGGAAAGTAAATGCCATTAGTCATGTTTTGTTTGGAGGACGTTGTGATGGTTATTTTAAGGACAATTTAATATTTTTAAATTGGAACCTACAATTAGGGTCAATTTAAATTGACCCTAAAATGACCATCACAACATCCAAACAAAACACGACTCATGGCATTTACTTTCCCCCATAATATCACGCAACTTTATTAAAGACATTTCTTTCTACAACTTCTTTTGGAGATTTTGTACAGTCTCAACTTAAATAATTCACCCTGTATAAGATCCAATATGTACATTATTCTTTCAATAGGCCATGTTCAGAGTAAGAACTGGAGGGGACAAATTTGGATAAAGCCAATGTTAATGATTAGGAGCTATTGAGCTGTCAACTGCCAGGGTCTTCTCACATGACAGAGAAAGAACCAGAGAGGGACTAACAGGGTTTCAGGCCAATCCCCACAAGTCACATTTAAATTTACAACATTGTTTTTGTTTAATGAAATTACAGTAAATGGGTTTTATTTCTGCCTTAAATACATGTGTCATCAAAGTGTTCACCAGCAATAGTCGGGGAACCGGCAAACAATAGTCTGCATATCAGTATGTGTCGTTTACCATGTGAGTCCAATGCTTCACAACACTGGATCATATCAGCACTGTATGTGTGCTAGGATTCTGTCTACCAGAAGTCTTTAACATTTCAGTACACATGTAACTACTTACATGAAGCTGCCACATTTAAGTGCCATTATTTTGACCTGGGATCAAACTCATAGCCTGAGGCAGAGAACGCCAATGCTCAACCAAATGTGTCACTCTCAGCAACCTTACAGTTTATGATGCAACGTTTGAAAACTTGTCGTAAGACTAAATCCCTCTGCAGAGAAGCATATTTCATTTTACAAATGTTGATGTCTCGTACCACTCGTCCAGAACCACCAGCGCCTAACACCACGCACCAGAACACTACAACGCCGAATACCACAACGCAGAGCACTTCAACATCACTCGCTTTGCAACAACACGGGCCTTCCTGCACACCGGATTTCCAGGGCGCCGTTGAGGGCATCCAACACACCTTGCGGGACCTCGGCCTTCGCCTATAGGCGTTGCACCGGACTTCCAGTGCGCACTTTGCGGCATTGGAGGCCAAGCATCGCACCACAATTCGACACCTCTCAACGGTCGCCTCCCAGTTCCTGCGACTTCGACAGACCGTCCAGGATGAGCACATAGTGGTGGTTGTGTCGTGCCAGTGGAAGCTGTCGCACGTCGAGCGCCACCTAATGGAACCAGATGACGCCACAGACAGCGACTGCGACGACCGACCACGCGATTGAGTGCCCTTGAGGCCTCGATCGCTGGGCTTCGAGAGCAGCACCTGGAAACAGAAACCACCATTCTCCAGAAACTACAGCAACTGCATGAAGGCTACATTCTATGTCGAGTATTTATGGAAGCACACAACCTACCACTTGTACAACCACAGGCGTTTCCACTTGTAAGACCAAACTACTGGCGCAGCAACCGCTGAAACTACCCATGATTTAACTTATGATTAAAGAACAATTGAACTCCTACCCATCCTTCACCCCCGGTGGCAGCCAGGGACTTGTGCCATGGCTGTACTCCAGGTCCCATAAACCGCTCCTGGCAGCATGTACCAACTTTTGCTAACGCGGTACTCCCCTACCTATACCTCCTGTCGACTCCTATCCAGCACCTGATGAACTTCCTCACCCATAACCCCTCCCCCCAAAAAATGGCCACGATTCGACTATTGCCGGTGTGTCTGCGGTGTTCGCCGTGGCCCAACGCTGTTGAAGACCACCTAAAAGCAACTTACCCGAAGTTTTAACATCTTAGTGTCACTTAATATTGGGTTCATTATACATCACTACCGTCGGAATTTTCAAATACGTTAATAGTGCTAAAATAACACCGATATAGCCTGAAGGGTAGTCTTTATAACGTTCATATTCCAACACAATCCATTATTAACCCCTCAGAGTTTACAACTTCGAGCATGAATGTTTACAAGCTAGCTTAACCTCCAAATGTCACAATGATGAGTCCATTATATATCATACCAGAAAGAACTTTGGAAGGTATTTTGTCTTAACACGGTAAGTAATCCTAGACCAACACAAATATACTGGTGAATATGGAGTAATAACTTCTTTGGCGGTTACACATACACAAAACAATTACAGCGAAAATGTAATGACTGCATCACAAGCGCTTGCAGAAAGTTTGCTGTTCTGTGGCAGAAAGCCACCCGAAGGTGTACGAACACCACGCTTCCAAAGCGAATGTCGCGACCTCTGCCATGCTGATTGCTGAGGCTTGAAACTAAACTAAGATGGAAGTCAGCTGATAAAATAGCAATGCCGAAAATAAAAAAATAAAGCAGAATTTTCGTATCAACGAGCAATTGTGTAAATGTAGGAGTTTATAGTGATACCTTATTTAATATTGAGTACCAAATAACGCGCATTCGATGTTTAAAACTGGAACATGACCTGAAAACCTAGTAAGGTAGAAGACAGGTTATGAATCGAAAGTTTAGTTGGTTTTAATGAAGAATTGAAATATATATAGCGAAAACAAGCTAACCTTAAATATAAACTATAACTTAGTATCTTAAGGTGTTAAAATGTGTTCGAATTAGGGACTGTATTTCGAAAAGTTTATTTTTATGGATTGCACACTAATATCGTAAAACGAACAAGAGAACTCGTGCTCAAAGGTTATGTCTGATACCTATTTCAATTTTGAATGTGATGTAATGATAATAGTTTGGGATCCATAGTTTGATTTTGGATGTGTATTAGTGTTGTGCTCAAACACTATTTCCTGCTGTTATACCAAATAAATAAATTAGGACATAATGCTCTTTTCATTGCAAAATAACTTAAAGCATTTCATAAACAGAAAATTCTCCATATGTACTGTATATCTTTGGGAATTTTTTGTCAATCTGGGTAACTCGGTTAAGCGCTGGCCTTGGAAGCACAAATTGTTACATAAAACTTGTGTATTATTGCTGAATGATTTCTACATATCGAAATGTCAGCTACCATATTTATGACAAAACACCCAACTTAAATTATATAAATGTATAATATATATTGCACGGCAAAATATCTGCTGAAATAGTTATTCTCTCATTTGTGAAGTCATAGTGGGAGCTGCCTTGTAAAACAACTTCTTGGTTTCATTACTTGATAGTATTGAGTAATGCTATCTCTGTTTTAAATGTTGTCTCATTCATACTTCTAATTGGGCAGCACTATGGCCTCTCACAAAAAAGCCTGGATTCAATCCTAGGGATCAGAGGTGGGATTTTGTGGTAGATAAAATGGCACTTAGGATGAATGTTGTCTGGTTTTCCCAACCATAATTCCATCAATTGCACCATCTTCATCATTGTCATCCCCCCTCCAACCAGTCTCGAATCTCTGTAAACCTGTGAAGTTAAAAGGGACATTAAAATTAAAAATACTATGGAGGACAGAGAGCAATAGTAATGAACGAGTGTCTCATCCAGCCACCCAAATTTATAAACCAGCATGTGCTGTTACATTTTTTCTGCAGTCAACATATGAAAAAACAATTAATACTGGCACACTAAACTACATGTTAAAGTGATTGACAATTATGAACGGTGGGTGTGATATGGCTAAACACAAAGAGACATTGTTCTTATTTAGAGACATTGCATTCACATTCATATTTAATAATACTGTATAAAACATTTGTATGGTATTTTAAGGAACATGTGCCTACATTAATATACATTTGAATGGCCTACCCAATTAAAATGTCCATTAAATTCTAACCTCTTGAATGTCTGTTATTACAATCTATTGGAATGATCTTATAGGTAATTGCACTTAGTCACTTATGCATACACAAAGCCAGTTCTAGTTAATAAAACTTACAGTTATTGAATAGAAAATACACTTTGATTCCTTTTCCTGGGAAAGGTTCTATATATAACATTTGGTATAACACAGTGGAGGTCCTACAGCACATGGGAACTTTAAATTTATTGACAGGTCATATGGGAAAAAAACAAATTGAGCCCATACAGTGATGTTTGTTTGTGTTTGTTCATTTGGCTCCACTGTGAGCAATGCTCAGGGAAATTGAACACATCATACAATTATGAAGTATACAGAGTAAGTAGGAATATACCCAAAGCCAAGAACAGCCTTTGGGGGGGGGGGATGCTCCTCTCCCCATCATGCATTATCTAAGAGAGAAAAATTTGTAAACCATCACCATTTCAACAGTAAACTTCTCGACACGCATTACAGTAGGACAACAATAGCAAATAAGTGTTAATCACCATCACATGCAATCTGCCCTACATAAAGTGCTTACATGAGGTTGATACTATTATGATGATTAATTCACTTTGAATAAGCTCGAAATTATAACTTTATACTTGTTATGCTTAAATTTCAATTTCCCATGTAATTTCTATTACCTTGAAGATATGTTTGAGAAAGACATCATTTGAAACGAGAAATTCTCATTATTACTGCATGGGTATTATTTGGGAAGACAGTATACAGGGTGGAAGGTACTGCTTGAACTGTACGTTAATCATGGATTCTATATAATGATTAGTGCAAATATGTCCAATACAATTTTTGTCATTAAACCTACAAAAATGAAACATAGTGATGTTCCTTGTGCCTGTGTCTATTAGCCATTTTATTACAGTTCAAGCAATATCTTTCACCCTGTATAAGAAAACATTTAGAAAATGGTGGAGTTTGCATATACATAACACATTATAACATATAAAACTGGGATGCAACAGATCCATCTATCCCATTGACTAACAATTATACAATCACTGTGTGCTACCGGTATTCCTACTACTTTCTATCCAGCAATAATATTTACATGGTAGCTTAAGTATTTAAAGTCCAATATCAAACCTGCTATGTCTATAGAGACTGGCACTGTAGCAAGATGACAATATCACAAAAGACATGTCAGGAATGGGGAGGAGTATAATGGTTATTTTGGGTGGGGAATTTTCATGAAAATCTTTGTGTTGCATCTTTGGAAGGTACTGAACTTAAACCGATTTGTACTATGTATGTACAAATTCATGCTTTGAAGCGCATGGCTTTATGTATTCACTTTCAATAGCCAGTCGAAATGCGCGCGCCAACGTTCCACGTTACGCATTTGACCACAGCCAATGGGAGCAAAATGTGCCGGAATGGGACTACCTTCCCCCTTGAACTGGAAGATCGTTCCCTTTCGTTCATTTTCGGCATTCGCTCGAACTTCGTCGGGCAACTTCGGGTGGCTTTCTGCAAGGGCTAGTGACTGCATCGTAAGCAGGGTGACCAACCAGGGAGCTTCAATTGTCGCCAGTTTGAACATAAAAAAACTCCAGAAAGTCGCTAGATTTCTGACATTCAATAAACTACTTTACCATGCATATAATACATATCAAAATAATTATGGTTGAAGTATGTTACAAAAATGTAAATGAATGCATACTATACCAAAAACAATTATGTGTAATATACAGATACAGAATTAAATACGCATATAGTTAAGTGCCTACTACCCCCGCCGCTGTATCTTTGCACTTGACAGTTCGTGTGACTTCGCGTAAGATTGGCTACATTGTGGTTGCGACGTTGCCAGAATGGCTAGTAAACAACAACAGCTGATTGTTCTCCTTTCTATCGTGTCTAAGCCGCATACAAAAAGTGTACGTAAGTAGCGAGCGTCAATGAATAATAACTATTTCGTATTATTATTATTATTATTATTATTATTATTATTATTATTATTGTTAATTGAAAATAAGCTATATAAGCAGCTTTGGTATGGTCGGATACTCCTTTCTATGATAATAGGCATAAATATGTCTACGTATGGCATCTAATTGGAAAGCATAAAGATTTGTGACTGGACGAGGCTGCTTTCTTTTCTTCCCTGGAGTTGATAGAAATACCTGTTGCGTTCCAGATGGTTCAGGAATTTTGTCCTCTTTCTCTTGGAGTTTCACTCCCTTTTGAATAACAGTTCTTGTGCTTAGTTCAAGAGCTGCTGCAGTTCGTTGTATGGCTTTATCAGCAGGAGTAGAGGGATGCCCATGAACCTTCACGTACTCCTCCTGTTCAAAGAATTCCCGGGTTCTCCTTAATAGTTCCAATGCCTGACTATTAAGTGGCACATCTCGGCGCAAGGAGTGAATATCACTCAGCGATCGGCGTCGTTTTTCAGACATTGTCACACTTAAGTTTTGTTTAAATAAATAATATGAATGAAATATATATATATATGTATAAACGAACAATAACAAAACTATCAAACAATAACCACAAATCTAAATAACAATGAACAATATGTAGCTTGCAAAGAACAATTCGACGCTCGTGCTAGAGATTCACAAACTGAAGCACGTGGTTGGGAATAGTTACATCCGGCAACAGAGCCTACTTTGGTTCCGGTTCCGCTTTGTCATCGACCATCCCGAATGCTGCCTTGTGATTGGCTTAGGAAGTCAAACGGTTGAAGCTTTTCATCTGTTTTTTCGCGAGTGTACCAATTTAAACGCTAGCTGTCAAGTGCAACGTTACAGCGGCGGGGATATAAAACTATTTAAAGACCAATAATTTAAAATTAAACAAGGTACCTCGATTAAATGTGTTGATATCCTCTGCCGTTACCACCTCGTGCTCAGTTGTATTTCGTCTTCGCTGTCCACTTCCTCCTCAAAGAATAAAGTTGAAGTTGGTAGTTGAGAGTAGTACTGCATGGTCCCTATCTTTTGCAACAACTCTTTCGGTAGTCCTTATGAATGACATTTGCTATCCCTTTTTAGTAGTCCATATTTGACACACAATATATAATGCAATGTCCTCATTTTCATTCTGTTCCTATGTTTTGATTTTGTGTTATTTACAAAACTGAACACACGCTCGACACCTGCATTAGAATGTTTGGAGTGACAACACATTTAAGGCGATATTTGTCAGTTCATGGAAAGGATTTTCTCCTCGGGAGCGTCTATTACAATGCACTTCTACCCAAAATTTCACACAGTCATTCACTTCATGTCAGTGTACATCGCGTAAATTTTTCCGCTGAAGTCAACAGCTGTTAATATTTCGTTATCGTCTGTAAACAGTTTTGCTATTTCGATTACAGACCGTTTTACAGGCCTGAGATATTTGTCAGGCGAAAATAGGGTAATTTCCCGTAAAACTTCAATGTTCTCGGGAAGACCCTGACGTAGTTGATTTACTAGCCCAACAATGAGTTTAAGGCAGCTTTCGCGCATATCTTTCTCAACTTCCTGAGGGAATTTTTCAGTAGACATTTCCGTTTCAAATTCATAGGCAAGGTACGGTTTTGGATCTAAGTCATCTTCCAGTTTGTCCCGTATGAAGTCCAATCTTTTGCCCGGAAGCAAAATTTTCGTACATAGAAACTTAATAAGCAGCAATAAATCTTCCAGAAGTTTTGTGGGATCTTCATCTTCACTTTCAAAGTGTTTGTTTACCGTCTGAACTGCTTTAATATTGGCTTGAGAAAAGCGAGAAACGAACCTCCTGGTTAAAGTGCGCGAAGCCAGATCAAATTGGTAAGCAACTTTTACTTTCTCTACCACCTACATAGTAGGTAGAGAAGACATTACATTACACCTAAAATTTCGATGCAAGATTCCAAAGAAAATACATGCTTTGAGGCCCCTAAGTCCAAAAAGGCTTTTTAGAAAAAAGGGCCGTGTGTATGTGTGTGTCAGTGTGTGTGTCTGTGAACAGCACAATTCAAAAAGGAAAAGTCGGATAAACACCAAACTTGGTATTTAGGTTCAGTACCTTCTGAAGATGCGACAAGAAGATTTTCAATAAAATGTCCAAACCAAACTACCCTTTACATAGAATATTCTTAGAAATTTTTGATTTTCTAAAAATGGTTCTACAGATTTTAACTAAAATACCATACGTTAATATTTACATGAAAAATAAATATATATTTTGAATTTTATGGGAATGGCCTTTGAAGTCCTCTTCGTTCGGAAGCTATTTTCTATAATCTTGTATAACTAGTAAAGGTTAAGCGATAGAAGAAAACGTACTATACAAGAAGTGTAGAGCTCTTTAAAACATACAATATATTCCAAATAATTGTTTGTGCCAATAGCCATTTCCGAGATATCCGTTATTAATGGTTCGATATGTTCATTATTGGATTATTCTTTAAAGTCCTTACAACATTCAGTTGTTTCTCGCGATTGCGTAGAGACAGTATGGAATTTTAGGGCAGCGTATAGCGTCCAGTTCATAAAATTTGACTGTCGCTGTTCCCTATGTATCTATAACGAAATGTGTAATGTAGCTATTTCTGCAAAGGTTTATTTGGATTAAAATGAAGTAGAACAGGAAATTAAGCTTTAGTAAGAGTAGTTTGTATACCCATCAATAAGAGATACGGCGTAGAGAAAGGAATGTTAATGTAACACATCAGGTTCTTTTCTATTTTTTCTTCCTTTGCTCGCTTTTTATCGATGTTTCCTTTTGTCACCTTTAACTTGTATTTTGTAGCGTCAATGACCCATTCACTAAGAATTTGTGTAAAAACTTTAACAATTTGACACCAATAAAGATACCTTATCTATCTACCTGTCTGCCTGTCGGTCTTTCTATCTGTTTCTCTGGCTGTCTGTGTACTATTACTTCCAGACTGCTGCTTTTCAGTAACAGTAAATGCAAAAGAAGAAACAAAAGTATGACTATAAATGGTATATGTATTATAAATTTTGAAACAATACATCGTAAACAACTAAAACAATGGCAACACAATATATACACCAAACTAACTCCACGAATAAAACTGTTCTGTATATTTCAATTAAAGGAACAGAAGTACAAATAAACGTACGTTAGTTAAACATTTAAAACAATACAAATAACTAAAAAAAATGGTAATACAATACGCTGCGAAAGCAAAGGTAAGCACAAAATAAGAAACAGAAGTAAAGTTATAAACGGTCTGATTAGCTGCTTCTAATTGTGCAGTTATTTACATAATTAATACTTCCCCTTGTGCTTATAGTTTTGTTTCAACTGTAGGGTTATCGTGTTCTGAAAATAACGTCTGGTTGTTGTAACTGACACATCTGCACCTATGTCTGTTGCATCACATGTTCTACATATACTAGATCTGTAATTGCTACAGGGTGACGTGCTCAGTCCTGCGTTGAATCTGTTATTGTATCCCTATCTCTCTAGGGGTGTCGTCCCCTTCTGCATTCCTTTAGCAAAACTGCTATCCTGTTACCCCCGAGTAACTAAAACTATAACCCTGCACATGAGATTGTCATAATTATTAAACTTGGCATCAGCCTAATTGTACATTAAACAAAACCTGCAGAACACACATACGATACGTACATATATACAACCATGCACATTATTAATGTTGTACTTGTTATTATTAATTAAGCCTTAGGCTTGGTAGTTTCAGCCTAATTGCACACTTCCAACACGCACATATTTGTACATATATGTACAACCCTTGTAGTCGGGCGATAGTCGTCTCTTTTTGGAGCCCTACCTTTTGTTTTGAAGCTCTACAGCTGATTCTGCTGCCGATTGCTTCAGTGCTTGGCTACGAGATCTCAACTGTGTTCATTCCTTTTCTAGTACAAAGTTAAACGCAAGAACTTTCAACATTGCCAAACTTAAGAATTAAAAACATCGAAGGTTTATCTCAAAGTATTACATATACCTTTATACCACTGAGTATCGAGGTATCAACGGTATCGATGTCCCATCCCTATACTACGAGAACAACCCATCACGCTTTGAAATTTGGATCAGAGTCCGCCTACTACTGCTTACAGTTGACAACAAACTTCCAATTTCCGATGAAGCATCAGGCAGAGGCGACATCCATTCAGCCTAAACACATACTACAAACTTCGACTGTGACACCGAGTTCCTAGGGTTAACTTATACTGAGTTAAGTATGGGCGTTGCTAAAGGACTTTCAGCACCCACCGAATATGAGGAGGCAATAGTGCTAAAAGATACGAACATAAGAGAAAATTTTGAAAATGGATTGAATACACCTTTTGATAGCATTTTGGGAAGCAAAGACAGTGGCTGTAACTTACCAACACATGTGCCTCAGGAGTGGATTAGAGTTACTTCCAAGGGAGTACTTATTCGACTTACCGAAGAGTGGTACCAAAAAGTTCGAAGATATATTTGCGGGATTCTATGGATTTAATATTTCAAAATGTGTTGGAGTGATGAAAACACTCTCTCCCATAATTTGCTCCAAATTCCCTAAGTTAGATGAAAGAATTGTTTATCTATACGTCAGGACCCGCACCTTTGTTACGATACAGCATCCGAATAAAAAATTAAAAGCTGCAACCGTGGAAAAAAGAAACACGAGGAAATGCCAGTAGTGGGCGACATCCACTTTATTACAACACGACCAGCCACTTCTAAATGTAAGTCTACCTTTAAGATTAAACAAATTATTTGTTACTTTCTATTTTGTTAATGGTTTTTGTGGTGGTGTTAGTAAAATTGGATTGTAATTAGTGTAATGTGTTGACGAAGGTTTCCTATGCATTTTCAATTCAAGTATATTTTATAACACATGTCATTGCATTATGTTACACTCCCTTAATTCCTACTTAACCGATTAGACAGTCGATCTGCCAGTCCGTGATTTAAATAGTACACGTTAAAACGGGTTTAAAGCGTTCACTTTCAATTGCTATTTTGCAATTTTTAAAGTTCCCTTGTTTACCCAGTTTACGAGTACTGTGTTTTGTTTTACTTTACCGCTTATTACCACAATTACACATACAACACACACAACACCCATGCCCATGACGGGACTCGAACCCGCGAACCTCAGCTGGCGAAGCGCCAAAGCTTCACGTTCCGGTGACGACGCCCTACCACGGCGGCAATATTGATTACTTCCTGGTGCTCCTAAAATTCACAAAACAACGTTTGATTATAAATGTTTCTGTGTAAATTTACCGTATAGACGGAATCGCAAGAGTATTCCTCATCCGAAGTGAACACGATGCTCTCTCATTTTTCCTGTCGTTATATTTTCATGACAGTATACAAATTACTGGTCAAAATCACACTCATTGCAGAGATTTCATCTGCCCCTCCTGCTTGTCAGAGGCAACGTGTTTGAGGTGATTTGTTACGTCCATAATAGATGGCAGAAGTAAGCTACTCTCATTACCTGATTTATGATTTTTAAGATTTATCTCATATAAATGGCATAATGGTAAAGAAATTTAAACGAAAATGACCGCATACATTAATGTGGCAATGCTATATACAAATCAGGCTATTATTCTGTATTTACTGCGAACAAATAAATACTGAATTCGCGACATCGCGACTAAACGGCCATAAATACTACTATAAATAATAAAATCTTATAAAATAAACTTTATCATTCCGTCCATTCGCTCAGCAATAAACAGCCAATTCAAAAGTAACTAATGTAACAAATAAAAAAAAAAGTTACATAACCATCTAATTTTTGTAGTGGGTTGCTGAACACAAATAAGGCAATCCATAATATACCGATGATAACTAAAGTAACGTTTACAACGAAAACTATCTTCTGTTCGAAGGTTGGGTAGCGCAAATCTTTCATGAATGTTACCGAGTGTTCGATAGACTTCATGAATCGTTGACTTTATGGTACTCTAACATCGTGCTAGTGCAAAAACATTATATTGCATTCATTTCATTAAATTCTAGGAAACTTTTTTGCATGAGAATACGCCTGGCTATATGGATGCATGTTCCTATACTTTTCATATAGACTATAGTGTATAAATTGATGTTTTTAATTATATCATTTTAAACATTTTAATCAAAATTTTATTAACTTTTTATGATCAAAAGGTACCTGCCACATACCTAGTATTAGGAGAAGGTGTTGCACTCCACCCAAAATGTCAAAGGAAATATATGTTCTGAGGCCCCACGAATAAAAAAAATAACAATTTTAGAAAAAGGTCTCTGAGTGTGTGTCTGTGAATAGCATAACTCAAAAAGGAAACTAGGATAAACACCAAACTTGGTATTTCGGTTCAGTACCTTCTAAAGATGCGACAGGAAGATCTTCAAGAAAACCCCTCACACCAAACTACCCTTTACATGGAACATTCTTCGAAAATATTGATTTTCTCAAAACCAGCTACATCGATTTGGATTAAACTATCATATATTTAAGATATTTTCATGACAAATAAAATGTATATCTTGAATCCTCTGTGAATGTCCCTAAAAGTCCTCTTCTTTCTGAATGACATTTGCATAACTGGTAAACCCTGATAGACTGACAAAATTTCCCAACACAAAAAATGCAGAGCTCGTTAAAACACACAATTTATGTCATGCACTTTTTTGTGGAGTAAAACATTTCCGAGACATTCCTTGTTATTTGTTTGAATTTTCCAACATGTATACTTTTTCTCAAATGGGAACTCGTTATTCGTTTTTACTTTTTCTACTACGTATACTTAGTAGGGAAAGTATTGCATTCCACCCAACATTTCGATACCGAGATTTCACCGGAAATACATGTTTTGAGGTCCTCTGAATCCAAAAAATCACTTTTAGAAACAGACCCGTGTGTCTGTTTGTCTGTGTGACTCTGAAAAGTACAACTCAAAAACTTAAAGTCGCATAAATACCAAACTTGGTGTTTAGGTTCAGTAACTTTCAAAGACGCGACACGAAGATTTTCAAGAAAATCCCCCACCCCAGACTAACCTTTATATAGAAAATTTTTAAAAATTCTTCATTTTGTCAAAAATGGCTCTAACCGTTTTGTTTGTAGTATCATATGTTTAAGTTATTTTCATGGCAAATAAAATGTATATCTTGAATTTTCTGGGAATGTCCCCAAAAGTCCTCTATTTCCGGATGGCTTTTGCATAACTTGTAAACCATAAGGGACAGACAACATTTTTCTACACAAAAAATGTACTCCTTTTTAAAACGCACAACCTATGTGCTACATATTCTTTTGTGGAGTGAACAATTTCCGAAAAATTCCTTTGTCAAAGCTTATACTTTTTCTAAATGGAAATTCATTTTTCGTTTTTACTTTCTCTGACATGTAGAGTAAGTAGGGGAAGTATTGAATTCCACCCAAAAGTTCGATACCGATGTTTCACCGGAAATACATGTTTTGAGGCCACCTGAATCCGTGTCTGCCTGTGTGCCTGTTAACAGCACAACTCAAAAACGAAGAGTCGGATAAATACCAAACTTGGTATGGGTATATGTGTGTGTGTTTATATGTGTGGGTATGTGTATGTATGTGAGTATGTCTATAGTGTATGTGTCCTTTTGTGGGTATGTATATGTATGATGGTGTGTGGATATGGATATGTATGATGGTGTGTGGGTATGTATATGTATGGTGGTGTGTGTTTGTGCTGGTGTATGTGTGTGTGTGTGTGTGTGTGTGTGCGCGGCGCGCGCAGGTACGTGTATGTGTATGGGTATGCGTATATGAGTGTTTATGTGTGTGGGAATGTGTATGTGTATATATGAGTATGTGTGTGGGAAGGTGTCTGTGTGTGTATGTGAGTGAAAGAGAGCAGCATTAACTGAAAGTGGAAGATCCTTACTTGATATTCTAAGGACCTGGGACACGATAGTGACAAGCCACAATACGTTCATTTTACAAAGGACGTGTTTTCAGAATTAAACGAATTAAACGCACTTTCCATAAAATACACTTTACATGCAGCACTGTTCGAAAATTTTGATTTTCTAAAAAAATGTCTCTAACGTTTGGAATAAAATACTATATAGGTATTTATTATATTTACATGACAAATAAAATGTATATCTTGAATTTTCTGGAATAGCTTTGAAGTCACCTTCATTCGGAAGGAATTTTGTATAATCTTGTATAACTAGTAAACGTTAAGCGGTGGAAGAAAACGTACCAGACAAGAAATTTAGATCTCTTTAAAACGCACAATTTATTTCATATATAGCTTTTTCTGTGACATCAGCCATTTCCGAGATATCCGTTATTAATGTTTCGATTTACTCAGTACTCTGTTATTCTTTATATGATTTTCAATTGTTTATCACGAATAAGTGGAAACAGAGTGGAATTTTAAGGCTAATATGTCCTCCAGTTCTTAAACATATGACTATTGCTGTTCACTTTGTATCCTAACGAAATGTATAATGTAGCCATCTCTGCAAAGAGCTATCTGGATCAGAATGAAGTGGATATGAGAATAGGCTTTCGTAAGAATTATTTGTATACCCACTAATAACTGATAGAGGGAAGAGAAAGATATGTGAATGTGACAAATCAGATTTTTTCTCTATTACTCTTAATCAGGTAACACCAACTCCTGCATTCCAGGCACAAGAAACCTGCCAATATTCTTAACGATACAGAGTTGTTAAATGGGTCGACCTGCTGTAATATTGTAAGCTTATAGCTTTTACTTCGAATGCTTCCATTTATTACCACTGTAATGCATCGTACCCTGAATAAAAATATAAGCACACCTGAGAGATCTAATCTTCAACAGATTCATCTTTCCCGGTTCATCTTTCTAGGCTTCGTCCCATATCGAACACTGATTGAACGTTCCTATTCATTTCCGTCTTCTCTCCTGTTTTATATGGTTGGGCCATTTTTGTGCTGTCCCTTGTTCACATGCATATTTGAAATATATTTATCACTTCACTCACTGGCGTTTTTTTTTTTCTTCTTTTTCAAGATTTCGAGATGCCACCTAACGTTTTACTTGAGATAATACCTTCTCTATTGGATAAAAATAACAATGGTACGGTGGTAACCTTACCTCCAAACAGCCATATGGCATAGTCATCTCATCAATAGCGCATCTGTTCCTTTTTCGTGTGCGGGTAAAGTCTATAAATATTTGAGGACAGGTATAATCGAAATTGGATTTCGAAATTCAATGTTGTGCACTTGAATGAAATGAAATTTTTTATCTTTTCTCCAAGATTTGGAAGGTCTAGGGCAGGCATGGCGAGACTGTAAGCCTGCCCCGAAGAACCTTGATGCAACCTGAATAACAAAGCTATGGAAGGGGGAGAATTTGAAAGGCGGACGGGGTAGTGGTGAAGAACGAACTGATTCAGTGGCGGCCTGTACTCTGTCTTTAAAGTAAATTAAGCTTCTCCGATGTCGTTTACAATGGGAGATTCGATATCGGGAATTATGTTGTTTACAGCTAGACGTAACTGTTCATGAAGATGTTCGTTCGTCTGTCGGGATGTGCATTTGCTTTTTACTAATTTAATCATGGAAAATAATAATCTTCACAGACGTACGATGTACAAAACATTGCTTCCATGGAAATTGCATATGATCGAAGCTTCGGATATTTATTGTCGCATAAGGTTTTAAAACATTCCACTCCTATTAAATCCTTGCATCTGACTTTCATGATTTCGTCAGATTGTAAATGAATCAGCTCCTCTTGCAGATTGATTCTGGCCTTTCTTACGTCTATGTTTAATGGATAGACATACACTGATATATCATATTTAAAAACCCTGAAATCACGAAATCTGTAATCACAAAAGTCACTTTTAAGTGTTAAGAGAATACTAATGTAAATACTGAATTTATCTGAGGAGAAATTTGAAAGGAGATTTAAACATGGAAAATAGTACACCTGCCCCTCTTTCAAGTGATCTACCCGGAGTGAAAGTGTGTTTACGAACGCCTGCACTGAACTATACTTATCAACAATATTTTGATTCCGTCGTTGAAATGTAGTATTCAGCTTGTTTAAGTGCGTACATATATCGCATAAGAAAGCTAAGTCGCAGACCCAGACATCGTTATTTAGTTCCTAAATTTCCATTCCCTAAAATAAGGAAACAATAAAATACCTTAAAGCATATGAGAATAATGTAAATGTAAAGCTAAAATAAATTGCCTTTTCTTTCATGAATCCAGGGAATGCATCTCTGAGATCGAAGAACCGACTTAACATTGCACCTCTGCTAAGCCATCTAACATCACACAAATACTTAATATCTTGAAATGATTCTCCCATATTTTTAAGTATACATATTTCGAAACTGTCGGTGTTTCAAAGCACTTCCTTTTATTTTGTTCACAATACAATCAAGCACTATTGTAGTGTAACTGACTTGGCATAAGGTGCTTCTTAATGCAACAGACAATGCCAAGCATAAAAACTGCTCGAAATACCTTTATCACCGTCTGATACTAACTTTGACCACTGTAAACAATATCTTTCAGTACTAATTTTTAGAGCTTTAAATATCTCCTCGCTAGTAGTACTGCCTTTTAGTAGGACTAAATCGAGGCAATACTCTTGAACATTAGGTTCCTTATCAACACCTCGAAAGAAAATGGCCAATTGAGGTGTCAGATACATCTGTACTCTCGTCCAGTGCAAGAGAAAACTTCACAAAGTCAGCCATTTTCAAATCCATCTGCCTTATTACGTCGGCAGAAAGCACTTCAACTTTCCTTGCAATGGTCTGTCGGAAAATGTGCCAACACTCGAAATTATGGACCTGTTGAGGACATAAATCCCAGAAATTTTTATTAATATGTTTTAATCAATTCTCCTTTCTGAAATTCCTTAAGGCCTTTGAAATTTCCCAGGTAACAATATAACTAGCGTGATTTCTTTTCTCTGGCATAGTTTGAGTCTTTGTAGTTGGTTTAGGTCCATTGTTTTCTATCAATTTCAAAATTTATTGCATTCTTTCACGTCCTGTGAACATATTGAAAATTAGCAATCTTACCTGTAGTTTAAATAAGAATTAAAGTCTCATTAAATAAAATGTTTAATAATAATAATAATAATAATAATAATAATTATTATTATTATTATTATTATTACAGATCCAACTTACCTTGTAACTTGGCATATTCGGAATGATATGCATTGTAATGGCGTTTCATGTTGAATTGCATTACTCCGCTTTGGGACATATTAAACATTTTGCATTGCCACCATCCTCAACGAAGAACTTTTCTTGCCATTCCATGAAATGTTCTGCTCTTCGAATGTTGCTTCACAAGCGGCATTGCAAGCCGCCGCTGTTTGACGTTGTACTGACCACGCTGACATTAGTCGGAGGTGGAGGGGATGGGAGAAGCTATGGAGGGGTAGTGCGCTAGTCAACTGAAGCGCAAATTGACTCGCGAAGCACTGTTTCGCCATGGCTAGTCTAGGGTTTAGGATTCTGCTGTGGTAAAGAGTAAAGAGAAAAAACCTTCGGAGATGTTGGTCGACTCCGGGGATTGAACCCGGAACGTACCAAATGCGATTCGCAGACGTTACTGCGACGCTACCACCCTGGATGAATGACGATTCAATGGTACAGTTATGTGAATGTTTTAAAAATAGCGTTTAACGTCCGTTATTACTTCATACGACATCACAGCTGGCGACACTCATTATCAAGGGTCGGAACTTGGGACATGGTTTGCCCTGCGGTCAAATGGAGATACAGTTATAACGTAAACAAAGCTAACATAAGGTGTACTCAGTGACAGTACATTTGTGGTTGTAGTAGGTGTTAACGCACACAGGTTCACAACTTCCGATCCTTATTGATACATAAAATTATATTTGGAAAGGAAACGTTCCAAATCAAAGTTTAGGGTACCTTCCTGGCATTTGAAGATTATGGGCACTGAGGAAAACCTGAAAAATACCTGTCGTCCGGATGATCCTGGCGGGGTTTGACCCTCTCACGAGTAAGTGCATTGATGACTTCGGCTACTCGTGTCGTTTCACGTGTGCGCGGCAGCATGTTAACGCACGAATGTAATAAACGCCGGATGTTTTTGAGACAGAAGCACACCTTTTCCGCCACCGTTTTAAACATTACCTTAAACACACTCACAGGATTTCGTAATCTTTAAAACTATTCAAGGCAGGTAATTAGTAATTATATATGCACATACTTAAGGGGCCCTTCCGGGAAAACCAATACAGATATTCTCATGAAACTTGCTAAAACCTCGGAAAACAGTAACGACTACAAATTCGGAACAGATCTTTTATAGTATTGCATTCCAAACAAAAATTCGATACTGAGATTTCATTTTCAGGCTTTATGATTTCCAAAAAGAAGCATTACTGGAAATGTATCCGCGTGTTTCTCTGTCTCTGTGTTTCTGTGTATCTGTCTGTCTGTATGCATGTATGTATTCATATGTATGGGAATGTGTGTGTATATATGTGTGTACGCATATATGTGTGTATGTGAGAATGCTTGCATATGTGTTGTACGTGTGTATGTGAGTTTATGTGGTATGTGTGTATGTATGTGTATACGTGTATATGCGTGTTTGTGTGAATGTTTTCGTATGTATGTATGTATGTATGTATGTATGTATGTATGTATGTATGTATGTATGTATGTATTTATGCATGCATATGTGTATGTGTGAATGTTTTCATATGTTTGTACGTGTGTATTCCTGTGTTTATATGGTATGTGTGTATGTATGTGTGTGTACGTGTATATGTGTCTGTATGTGTGTTAAGTAACTTTCTAGATGAACGGCTCAGGCAACAAAATACTGTTGTAATAAGGTAACACAAAGTAACTTCTTTCAGCTGGTGGTCAATCCCTTCGATATTATGAATTCCAGGATACTGAAGGGCGAGAAAACACCGCTCTGTCGTGGATATGGACAGAATTTGTGAAGCCAAGACAATACTTTGTTTTGATTTATGGATGTCGTGGTTGGGATTAGAATTAGGGTTTCATTATATCCATAATGTCTCATTTAGGGCCACACAGGAATGAAAAAGCTAAAAATTACTATATATTGACCTCTAGACTTAACCAAGACTGCTTGGAAAGCTTTTTCTCTCCTATTCCAGAACTGGGTATATTTTATAATAGTGATGGGAGGATACCACTATTTCTCGATACTCGATGCCGATACTGATTTTTAGTACCGATAGTCGACACTCGATACTTTACAAAAAACTGTAAAGGCGATAGCTTGTTCTCTGAAATGTGTTCTTATAACATTTTTCTGTGTATAAACTCATTTAGTCAATTTTATATTGTATGCTAAATCCGAAATAATTGCTGTTTGGCATTCTCTAACTGGCAGACTTTTTTGATCTTGATAATGCCCCAGGTTATATATCGCCTATTATTATGAAAATAATAATAATATCAATAATTCATTTGTTTCCCGTTTTATCTAACTATATTTGGTGCTGAAAACTTTCTTTTAAAGGATTTTCTATCCATAGAAAAACAAATACTAGCAGTTATTCTTTATTCTGCAATCTTGAAAATATAAACTATTGTATATTTTACATGAAACTCGAACAACCAAGAATAATGTGTGTTAAACCATTCTACCACTATTATCAACTACCACATAATATATTTATTTTTTCATCCGGTAATAAGTAATTAGGCATACAACACTCGGAAACATAGTAAGTTAGTGGATTAAGCCTCTCTACTACCCACCCTCATACATTAGCATATACATGTTTAATACAAAGTTTTGACTTGCGAAAACACTAGTAAACACTAGCTAACAAATGGAAGGAAAGGACCAGCATTTCCATGTGCTGTATTATTTCACGTCTTAAGTTCTGATTTGTTTCTGCTTGATTCACAGAGTTTGTCACCGGAGTAGGTAAATGTTATGGCTGAGAGTAGGTCGCCAAGGCAGGCTGTGGCAGAGCTAAATCAGCTTCATTTACAACTCAGTTAACAATGCATGTTACTTGACTACCTCTACCCTTCTCCCACTGTTTAGCATGTTTTCAATTAGACATTAGAGTCTATGGAATGTTGCCTCATTCACACACAGAAAACCCAGTCAAGGTCTATCAGAAACTATAGCCCAGCAACTCTTTGGTGACATGTGCAGATAATTGCATGAAGTCTCAACTGTGTTCATTCCTTATCTAGCACAAACCTAAACGCAACAACTTTCAACATTGCCAAATTTAAGAATTAAAAACATCGAAGGTTTATCTCAAAGTACTACATATACTTTTATACCACTGAGTATCGAGAGTATCGAGGTATCAACGGTATCGATGTCCCATACCTATACTACGAGAACAACCCATCACGCTTTGAAATTTGGATAAGAGTCCGCCTACTACTGCTTACAGTTGACAACAAACTTCCAATTTCCGATAAAGCATCAGCACAGGTGACATCCATTCAACCTAAACACATACTACAAACTTCGACTCTGACACCGAGTTCCTAGGGTTAACTTATACTGAGTTAAGTATGGGCGTTGCTAAAGGACTTTCAGCACCCACCGAATATGAGAAGGCAATATTGGTAGAAGATACGAACATAAGAGAAAATTTTGAAAATGGATTGAACTCACCTTGTGATAGTATTTTGGGAAGCAATGACAGTGGCTGTAACTTACCAACACATGTGCCTCAGGAGTGGATTAGAGTTACTTCCAAGGGAGTACTTATTCGACTTACCGAAGAGTGGTACCAAAACGTTCGAAGATATATTTGCGGGATTCTATGGATTTAATAT
Source organism: Deroplatys truncata (assembly GCA_030765065.1). Classification (NCBI taxonomy): domain Eukaryota; kingdom Metazoa; phylum Arthropoda; class Insecta; order Mantodea; family Mantidae; genus Deroplatys; species Deroplatys truncata. The sequence continues at coordinate 654,249,183 of CM060990.1, forward strand.
TTCAAAATGTTTTGGAGTGGTGAAAACACTCTCTCCCATAATTTGCTCCAAATTCCCTAAGTTAGATGAAAGAATTGTTTATCTATACGTCAGGACCCGCACCTTTGTTAAGATACAGCATCCGAATTAAAAATTAAAAGCTGCAACCGTGGAAAAAAGAAACACGAGGAAATGCCAGTAGTGGGCGATATCCACTTTATTACAGTACGACCAGTCACTTCTAAATGTAAGTCTACCTTTAAGATTAAACAAATTATTTGTTATTTTCTAATTTGTTAATAGTTTTGTGGTGGTGTTAGTATAATTGGATTGTAATTAGTGGATTGTGTTGACGAACGTTTCCTATGCATTTTCAATTCAAGTATCTTTTATAACACATGTCATTGCATTATGTTACACTCCCTTAATTCCTACTTAACCGATTAGACAGTCGATCTGCCAGTCCGTGATTTAAATAGTACACGTTAAAACGGGTTTAAAGCGTTCACTTTCAATTGCTATTTTGCAATTTTTAAAGTTCCCTTGTTTACCCAGTTTACGAGTACTGTGTTTTGTTTTACTTTACCGCTTATTACCGCAATTACACATACAACACACACAACACACATGCCCATGGCGGGACTCGAACCCGCGAACCTCAGCTGGTGAAGCGCCGAAGCTACACGTTCCGGTGACGACGCCCTACCACGGCGGCAATATTGATTACTTTCTGGTGCTCCTAAACTTCACAAAACAACGTTTGATTATACATTTCTGTGTAAATTTACCGTATAGACGGAATCGCAAGAGTATTCCTCATCCGAAGTGAACACGATGCTCTCTCATTTTTCCTGTCGTTATATTTTCAGAGAGTATACAAATTACTGGTCAAAATCACACTAAGTGGCGGGTCTCAAGTGGAAAGCTGCGAATGTAACATTGCAGAGATTTCATCTGCCCCTCCTGCTTGTCAGAGGCAACGTGTTTGAGGTGATTTGTTACGTTTATAATAGATGGCAGAAGTAAGCTACTCTCATTACCTGATTTATGATTTTTAAGATTTATCTCATATAAATGGCATAATGGTAAAGAACTTTATACGAAAATGACCGCATACATTAATGTGGTAATGCTATATACAAATCACGCTATTATTCTGTATTTACTGCGAACAAATAAATACTGAATTCATGACATCGCGACTAAACGGCCATAAATACTACTATAAATAATAAAGTCTTATAAAATAAACTTTATCATTCCGTCCATTCGCTCAGCAATAAACAGCCAATTCAAAAGTAACTAATGTAATAAATAAAACAAAAAGTTACATAACCATCTAATTTTTGTAGTGGGTTGCTGAACACAAATAAGGCAATCCATAATATACCGATGATAACTAAAGTAACGTTTACAACGAAAACTAGCTTCTGTACGAAGGTTGGGTAGAGCAATTCTTTCATGAATGTTACCGAGTGTTCGATAGACTTCATGAATCGTTGACTTTATGGTACTCTAACATCGTGCTAGTGCAAAAACATTATATTGCATTCATTTTATTAAATTCTAGGAAACTTTTTTGCATGAGAATACGCCTGGCTATATGGATGCATGTTCCTATACTTTTCATATAGACTATAGTGTATAAATTGATGTTTTTAATTATATCATTTTAAACCTTTTAATCAAAATTTTATTAACTTTTTATGATCAAAAGGTACCTGCCACATACCTAGTAATAGGAGAAGGTGTTGCACTCCACCCAAAATGTCAAAGGAAATATATGTTCTGAGGCCCCACGAATAAAAAAAATAACAATTTTAGAAAAAGGTCTCTGAGTGTGTGTCTGTGAATAGCATAACTCAAAAAGGAAACTAGGATAAACACCAAACTTGGTATTTCGGTTCAGTACCTTCTAATGATGCGACAGGAAGATCTTCAAGAAAACCCCTCACACCAAACTACCCTTTACATGGAACATTCTTCGAAAATATTGATTTTCTCAAAACTAGCTCCATAGATTTGAATTAAACTATCATATATTTAAGATATTTTCATGACAAATAAAATGTATATCTTAAATCCTCTGTGAATGTCCCTAAAAGTCCTCTTCTTTCTGAATGGCATTTGCATAACTGGTAAACCCTGATAGACTGACAAAATTACCCAACACAAAAAATGCAGAGCTCGTTAAAACACACAATTTATGTCATACACTTTTTTGTGGAGTAAAACAGTTCCCAGACTTCCTTGTTATTTGTTTGAATTTTCCAACATGTATACTTTTTCTCAAATGGGAACTCGTTATTCGTTTTTACTTTCTCTACTACGTATAGTTAGCAGGGAAAGTATTGCATTCCACCCAACATTTCGAACTGAGATTTCACCAGAAATACATGTTTTGAGATCCTCTGAATCCAAAAATCCGGTGTTGTTGCATTGCTCCGATGGCCAAAATCCATTAGGATCCGCCTAATGAGGGTCGTTAGGAAGGACATTTCAATTACCGCGGTTTAAGGAAAAACTGGTTACTCAAATGGGACCATAGAAAGAGGACAGGCTTTGGTACATCAGAATAAAGTTTAAAAGTTTATTTGCAGGAAAGGTTTTCGCTAACATTTTAAATTTATATCCCACTAGGTATTGGTATTACGCCGACGATTAAGACGTTCTCAGACTTCATCTTGCTTTTTATACTGTGTTTATTAATGAATATCTATTCCATCTACACCAAACGGAACCGCGAGTTGCGGGTTATTGAAAATTTCAAATATCGCAAAGTGCAGCTTACACTGGCCGCTCAGAAATGGCGATGTATACGTAAAACCTGAAACGCGCATTTCTTCTCTGAGGTATATAACGACGTGAATTACAGACTTGTTGGGGAACATAATCACGATTCAGAAAAAAAATTGCTAGGGAATATATTTTCAACAGCTTACATATGTTTGACCATTTGAATTAAACTTTCAGCAAAACTTAGGAATTCTTACAAAGTTAACATTCCCGTTACTTCCTCTAGATGGTAGGTAAGAAAAGTATTGTATTCCAACCAAACGTTGCATTGCCCTTGCATATTATAGTATTTGTCTCAAAAGTGATGCCTCAAATCCTGCCTTAATAATGCTCAAAATGTTTGCCTAGAAGTGATTTCAAATGAAGCTATTGACTTTACTATGTTTATTTCGCCATGCTCTTGCTTATGAAAGAAAATCGGCTTGTTTTCTCTACAACCTACATAAGGCGATTTTTCACTCGGAAATACATGTTTTGAGGTCCCTGATTCAATTAAGTTCCATATCTTCCAAGTATGTGACATGAACATTTTCACAAAATGAAGAATTGCATTTTGTATGAATAGTAAATACCTGTGAATTTGTAAGGAACAAGGAAATTCATGTAGGTGTACCGCATCATATTTCTCGTTTTTGATGAGATTTGGAAAAAAAAAGAAGAATCGCATACTGTACAGATATACTTATATGTGTGAACTGTAAACATACGACAAGAAATATTTCTATAATACATTAGGAAAAAAATCTGATGTGTTACACTCACATGACCTTCTCTACTCTTGTACAAACTATTTTTACAAACGGCTTGTTCTCCATATGCTTCATGTTAATCGAAATGTTAATCTTATTCCTAATTTTCTTGTAGATGCAAGAGGAATTGGTAGGCTTTAAGCGATAGTCAAATATTTAATCAGTTGGTTGCTATGTGGAATATTCCATTTTCTTTGCATTGCCACGACAAAAAAAAATGAATAACTAATTCCCATTTGAGAAAAAGTATAAGTGCTGGAAAATTTAACGGGATAACAAGCAATATCTCTAAAAAAAAGTTCACTCAAAAAAAATGTATTAGACATTAATTGTGTATTTTAACGCGATCTACATTTTTTGTGTAGTAAAATTTTGTCTATCTCTTATGGTTTACCAGTTATGGTAAAGTCGTTCACAATGAAGAATACTTTTGGAGAAAAGTAAGAGATATTCGAGATATACAATTCAGTTGCCATAAAAATGTCTTAAACTTATGGTATTTTATTCAAAATCGTTAGAGGCAATCTTTGAGAAAATTAAAATTTTCGAAAAATGTTCCATGTAAAGGGTAATCTGGGGTGGAGGGATTTTCTTGAAAACCTTCGTGTCACATCTCTGGAAGGTACTGAACCTAAATACCAAGTTTGCTGTTTATCCGACTGTTGGTTTCTAAATTATGCTGTTCAAAAACACACACACACACACACACACACACACACACACACACACACACACACACACACGGACATGTTTCCAAAAATGCTTTATATGCATTCAGTGAACCTCAAAACATGTATTTCCTGTGAAATCTCGGTATCGAATTTTTGGGTGGAATGCAATACTTCCCCTTCTTACTATACGTAGTAGAGAAAGTAAAAATTATTTTGAACATTTTCTTGAGATTACATTTTTTTATATAAACGTTTTTTTTTCCTATTCCTTATGGTTTCAAGTTGCCTGAAATTCACATAAAGTAAAGATGGCTTTGTAGGCTATTCCTAGAGAATTCAAGATATACATTTTATTTCCCATTCTAATATCTGAAACGTTTGGTGGGCCCTTTTATGAAAAGTAATAAGTAGGCTGCAGAGAAATTAAAATGTCGCACTGATATGCTGCATCGTAACGAGCATTTTAAGTGCGGAAAATTATAATATACAATTTCTGAGAACATCGGTTTTAAGTTATGTATTTCCATAAACAATACAACATGCAAACAGTAAACTTTGCAACAATTTTTTAGCAAATGCGGGATAAATGAGGAGTAGAGATTTCGAGAAACGTACAAATTCCCTACCACGTCTCTCATTAACACCATCGCAGATGTTTGATATTGTTATTTAAAATTCATCGAGGTAAATTGTTTTACACAACACTGGGCCTAAATAATAAGTATTAATATTAACTAAATCAAATTAAATCCTTTACTTAATATTTTCCCCAATTTGTCCTTGCATATACTTTTCTACGTTGGTATGCATGCACGTATATAACGCATTAAATTATTACTTTGCACAAATATACAGTTATACTAATGTTTTGTGATGATTTGTTTAATCCCATTCTTGCTTCTATCTGTGGTCTTAGTTGTCTAACCCGGTAATTTTTCCTTAAACCGCATTGATTGACAGCTTCTTCATAATGACCTCATTAGCCGGGTCGCTAATGGAAAGTGGCCATCGGCGCAATGCACTATTACCCAAAAAATCACTTTTAGAAAAAGGTCCCTGTCTGTGTCTAAGTGTCTGTGTGACTCTGACTAGTACAACTCAAAAACTTAAAGTAGCATAAATACCAAACTTGGTGTTTAGGTTCAGTAACTTTCAAAGACGCGACACGAAGATTTTCAAGAAAATCCCCCACCCCAGACTACCCTTTATATAGAACATTTTTAAAAATTCTTGATTTTGTCAAAAATGGCTCTAACGGCTTAGTTTGTAATATGATATGTTTAAGTTATTTTCATGGCAAATAAAATGTATATCTTGAATTTTCTGGGAATGTCCCCAAAAGTCCTCTATTTCCGAATGGCTTTTGCATAACTTGTAAACCATAACGGATAGACAACATTTTTCTACACAAATAATGTACTCCTTTTAAAACGCACAACCTATGTGCTACATATTCTTTTGTGGAGTGAACAATTTCCGTAAAATTCCTTTGTCAATGCTTATACTTTTTCTAAATGGAAATTCATTTTTCGTTTTTACTTTCTCTGCTATGTATAGTAAGTAGGGGGAGTATTGAATTCCACCCAAAAGTTCGATACCGATGTTTCACCGGAAATACATGTTTAGAGGCCACCTGAATCCAAAAAAGCACTCTTAGAGAAATGTCTGTGTGTGTCTGCCTGTGTGCCTGTTAACAGCACAACTCAAAAACAAAGAGTAGGATAAATACCAATCTTGGTATGGGTATATGTGTGTGTGAGTTTATATGTGTGGGTATGTGTATGTCTGTGAGTATGTGTATAGTGTATGTGTCCGTGTGTGGGTATGTATATGTATAATGGTGTTTGTGCAGGTGTATGTGTGTGGGTATGTGTGTGTATGTATGTATATATGTATGTATGTATGTATGTATGTATGTATGTATGTATGTATGTATGTATGTGTATGTGTGTGTGTATGTGAGTGCAAGAGAACAGCATTAACTGAAAATGGAAGATCCGTACTTGATATTCTCAGGACCTGGGACACGATAGTGACAAGCCACAATATGTTCATTTTACAAAGGACGTGTTTTAAGAATTAAACGAATTAAACGCTCTTTCCATAAAATACCACATCCTCTGCCCTTTCGAATTGAGACGGTAATTTGTATCACAAATTACTTTAATGTAAATAATTATTTTAATATGAATATGTATTTTTATGTAACATTGATTTCAGGGGTTTAATAATTGTAATTATTATTGGTAAATAATAATATACGGCTCTACTGAAACTGTTAACAATAACACAATACTTTAGCAAGGGGGTGAGTTGTTTATCGTTACCGGGAATCAGGAAGTTACGTAATGTTTCGCGCCTTTTCGGTAAAAAAAAGCTTCTAGAACATTCTCTAAAAATAATATGTATTAGTGGTTTTCATTGGATAGTAAAATAGACGCTAATGTTGGCGCGTTTTATTAGCCAATAGCAGTTCATTTATGATCTTTAGGTGTATCTTGAGGCAAGCCTATAAATAGCCAGGTTGAGGTAGCGGGTCCCCCAGTTCGGCAAGATTCTCAAAACATTATACATCGTACCCGCAGTTATACAAAATTCTCCGTACACTCCACGTGGATTCCGCAGTTCAACAAGATGTCGCCAATTAGTCCTTCATTTTCGTCATAAGTTACACGCAGCAGAAGTACGAGAAATCTTACAAAATATTCTAAAGTTAAATATACAAAGTTGAAGTACGTGAGTTAAAAGTGATAAGACGTTATTATAAACAGTTTCAATATGGCGATTATCTAGATAAATCTGTGAAAGTGTCAGTGCACGTGTGAGACAATAAAACATTATAAAATACATTTCTTCACTAGTAATTTTTGGATAAAAGATTCCTTTTCCGCTTCACAACCTGTAAGACAAACATGCCTACCTAGATAAGATAATAGCTAGCCGGTGGACATTTAAAATTCATGCAAATTGCTAACGCCAGAGGAATCTACGGACCAGACCAAACCAACGAGTGACGTCACACAAGATGGCAACGCAGAAATCAACATAACATTCTCCCATTATATTGGCTTCCACAACGTGGTGCTATAAACACGTAAAATTTGCTCTCGTAAATTGGCTTCCACAACGTGGTGCTACAAATACACAAATACAACACTATATCTCTCTCAAATTGGAGCCCAACGTAGGGCGAAGTGACTAGGAAAGGAAGGCAAAGCGACCAGGAAAGGATCAGTATAATCAGGACGTGGAACGAAAGTAGCAGTAAAATGATCTACAAGACGCAGATTCCAGAAACGAGGAGCGACAAACGACGTGGATAAGTGGACGCAAAAACATCGAGACAACGTAGATTCATCATAAAACAACGCAGAAGCGACATACAAATCTAGGAGAATGGGGCAGAACGCTGGACATCAAAGCTACAGCATCAGACAGCATCAAAAAGGTAATTAAATGATACTTAGGAGCGGTAGGATAATAAAAACAATGGCTGCTAGCAATACAGAAGAAATAATTATGGAGGGAGATAGTGTAACAGTTAGCTGTGATCCAATACAAAGTACAGGAAATAGCCCAGATTTTTTGGGATTCGAAGATGAAAATGTTAGTGTAGAAAGTGAGAATAGAATAGCAGGAAATGTTAATTCTGATGTTAGTATGATTATGGAAATGTTGAGAAAATTTGGTGAAAAATTAGATCAAAACAGGGAAGATATGCAAAAGACTAGTGAGAAATTAGAGCAAAAATTAACTCAGAGTATAAGGGAAGAAATTTGTAAGAATAATGAGAAATTAGAAAAGAAAATAGATCAAAACAGGGAAGATATTGATAGGAGTTTAGAACAAAAACTAACTCAGAATAATGAGAAATTAAGGGAAGATATTTGTAGGAGCTTTGAACAAAACAGAAAAGATATTGGTAGGAGTAATGAGATATTAGAGCAAACAGTAGATCAAAGCAGTGAAGAAATGGAAAAGAAAGTTATGAAGCTAGATAGTAGTAGGCCAAAAATGAGAGATGAAAATGAGGAAGTAATAGTAAGTGAGATAGGAGAAGTTTCAAAGAAAAAGCTAGACATGAGCAGGGAAATATGTAACAAAGAAAGTGAGGTTAATACTAAAAGTGAGGTTAATGTAGAAAGTACAGAGTTAGGAAGTCAAATGAGTAGTATTTCAAGTGAGCTAAGAGAGATAAAAGAGGTTAGGAATGTAGATGTAAATGAGGTGCAAGTTAATTTCAGTGGGGAAATATCAGAAATACAGAAAGAATCAGAAATGCAAAGAAAGAAATTGTACCAAGATGTTCAAAATGAAAACTCCAGTCCAGTACAGTTTAGTACAGATTTGTCAGAGTACTTTCAAAGTAAAAAGATAGCAGATGAATTGAAAATGAATGTTGTTAAAAGATGTGTCGTTCAAGAAACTGTAGATTGTTTTCAAATGTTGTTATGTGACGAAATTTCAAATGAATACAAGAGGTTATTCATGAACAACAATTTGAAGGTTAGGTTACGGCTGCGAGTAATGTTTAGCCACACACAATTTGATCCAGGAGGGTAAATAGCAATGAAATGTAAAGTAAATGCTGGATAGTTAAAGACGACTTGCAGAGAAATGTATTGGAACGTAAGAGGGTTAACTAAATATATATGACATTTGAAAAGAGAAATAAATTATAAAAAGAAAAAGAGAAATGTTTAAAAAAAAAAAAAAATTAAATAAATAAATAAATTTTTAGTAACTGTAACAATATTTGAAATTTAAGAATGCAAAGATTGAAACTTAATATGATATTAAAGTAAAAGTACGTAAATACAATTCCAAGATTTAAAAATTAAGAATGCAAAGATTGAAACTTAATATGATATTAAATTAAAAGTACGTAGATACAATTCAAAGAGTATTGTTAAAATAAAATTCAGAATAACAAAAATGGGTAAAAATAAATAAAACAAATACTTATGCGGCAAACAGAAAAGGTGAAACATTGTCAAGATTTAAGAGATGTAAATATATTTGTAAAATTCAAAATAACAAAAATGGTAAAAATAATTCAAAACAAATACTTATGTAACAAACAGAAAATGTGACACAGTGCCTAGATTTAAGAGATGTAAATATATGTAAAGGGTGAATATTTTGGTAAATATGTATAGTAATTACAAGAAAATTCTTGAATTGATAAATTTTTGGTAACAATATAAGAAAGTAAACCATTTTTTGTAACACTAGTTAAATAATTTAGGGCAAAGTATTTGCTATAAAAAAATTTGTAATGTCAGATTAATATCTAAATTAATTAAACCAGAGCCAGTAAGTAGTGGCGAGATAAAACATATGTCGTGTGTTAAATACGTGTGAAGTGTAAAGTGAAAGTGATAGCGTGTGTTCCAAGATTTAGGAGACTAAAAACACAAATTATAAAATTCTAAACAAGTTATAAATATTTATAATTATGTTTCTAGTGGGGCATATGAGACGGTAATTTGTATCACAAATTACTTTAATGTAAATAATTATTTTAATATGAATATGTATTTTTATGTAACATTGATTTCAGGGGTTTAATAATTGTAATTATTATTGGTAAATAATAATATACGGCTCTACTGAAACTGTTAACAATAACACAATACTTTAGCAAGGGGGTGAGTTGTTTATCGTTACCGGGAATCAGGAAGTTACGTAATGTTTCGCGCCTTTTCGGTAAAAAAAAAGCTTCTAGAACATTCTCTAAAAATAATATGTATTAGTGGTTTTCATTGGATAGTAAAATAGACGCTAATGTTGGCGCGTTTTATTAGCCAATAGCAGTTCATTTATGATCTTTAGGTGTATCTTGAGGCAAGCCTATAAATAGCCAGGTTGAGGTAGCGGGTCCCCCAGTTCGGCAAGATTCTCAAAACATTATACATCGTACCCGCAGTTATACAAAATTCTCCGTACACTCCACGTGGATTCCGCAGTTCAACAAGATGTCGCCAATTAGTCCTTCATTTTCGTCATAAGTTACACGCAGCAGAAGTACGAGAAATCTTACAAAATATTCTAAAGTTAAATATACAAAGTTGAAGTACGTGAGTTAAAAGTGATAAGACGTTATTATAAACAGTTTCAATATGGCGATTATCTAGATAAATCTGTGAAAGTGTCAGTGCACGTGTGAGACAATAAAACATTATAAAATACATTTCTTCACTAGTAATTTTTGGATAAAAGATTCCTTTTCCGCTTCACAACCTGTAAGACAAACATGCCTACCTAGATAAGATAATAGCTAGCCGGTGGACATTTAAAATTCATGCAAATTGCTAACGCCAGAGGAATCTACGGACCAGACCAAACCAACGAGTGACGTCACACAAGATGGCAACGCAGAAATCAACATAACATTCTCCCATTATATTGGCTTCCACAACGTGGTGCTATAAACACGTAAAATTTGCTCTCGTAAATTGGCTTCCACAACGTGGTGCTACAAATACACAAATACAACACTATATCTCTCTCAGAATCTTTGAATTAAAGCGCAATATGCTTTGTTTTTTCATATAAATCTCACGGCTTGGACAATATTTTAAGCCAAATAATGAACAAAGGAATATTTTAGCAATATTTAACGAACTATAATTAATACGGTGTGCAACTATTCTTTGTTTAATGTCCTTATACATTCGAAGAGGTTAGATAATTTATTTTAGCTGGAATATATGTTTAAAACTGGATTTTGAAAAAGTTTGACTTCTCAGGATTTTACCCCAAGCACCTGATTTAAGTTTGGCGTAATCCAAAGATGCCACACGAGAGAAAATTGCACCGCCTTAAACTGTCGTTACATGGAAAAACATTTGTTTTTTCCGGATTTACTGAAAAATGGCTCTAATGATAATGGTTGAACTACCACATGTTTAATATATTTCCAAGGCATATAAAATGTGAATGTGTATTTGGTATTTAGGTTCAGTACCTTCGGAAGAATCCCACACGAAGATTTTCAAGAAAATCCCCCGCCGCAAACTACACTTTACATGGAGCACTGTTCGAAAATTTTGATTTTCTAAAAAATGGCTCTAACATTTTTATTAAAATACTATATATTTATTATATTTACATGACTAATAAAATGTACATCTTGAATTTTCTGGAATAGCTTTGAAGTCACCTTCATTCGGAAGGAATTTTGTATAATCTTGTATAACTAGTAAACGTTAAGCGCTGGAAGAACACGTACCAGACAAGAAATTTAGATCTCTTTAAAACACACAATTTATTTCACATAACTTCTTTGTGACATCAGCCATTTCCGAGATATCCGTTATCAATGTTTCGATTTGTTCAGTACTCTGTTACTCTTTACAAGTCCCATGATTTTCAATTGTTTTTCACGAATAAGAGGAAACAGAGTGGAATTTTAAGGCTAATATATTATCCAGTTCTTAAACATATGACTATCGCTGTTCACTTTGTATCCTAACGAAATGTATAATGTAGCCATTTCTGCAAAGAGCTATCTGGATCAGAATGAAGTGGATATGAGAATAGGCTTTCGTAAGAATAATTTGTATAGCCACTAATAACTGAAAGAGGGAAGAGAGAGTTATATGAATGTGAAAAATCAGATTTTTTCTCTATTACTCTTAATCAGGTAACACCAACTCCTCCATTCCAGGCACAAGGAACCTGTCAATTTTCTTAACGATACAGAGTTGTTAAATGGGTCGACCTGCTGTAATATTGTAAGCTTATAGTTTTTACTTCGAATGCTTCCATTTATTACCACTGTAATGCATCGTACCTTGAATAAAAATATAAGCACACCTGAGAGATCTAATCTTCAACAGATTCATCTTTCCCGGAGTCGTTTTCGTCTATACTTAGGCTTCGTCCCATATCGAACACTGATTGAACGTTCCTATTCATTTCCGTCTTCTCTGCTGTTTCATATGGTTGGGCCATTGTTGTGCTGTCCCTTGTTCACATGCATATTCGAAATATATTTATCACTTCACTCACTGGGGTTTTTGTTTTGTTTGTTTTTTGTTTTTTAAGATTTCGAGATGCCACCTAACTCTTTACTTGAGATAATACCTTCTCTATTGGATAAAAATAACAATGGTACGGTGGTAACCTTACTTCTAAAGAGCCATATGGCATAGTCATCTCATCAATAGCGCATCTTTTCCTTTTTCGTGTGCGGGTAAAAGTCTATAAATATTTGAGGACAGGTATAATCGAAATTGAATTTGGAAATTCAATGTTGTGCACTTGCATGAAATGAAATTCTTTATCTTTTCTCCAAGATCTGGAAGGTCTAGGGTTTAGGATTCTGCTGTGGTAAAGAGCATTATCAAAAAAATTACAGATGGCTCTTCTAAATGTATTAAAACTTTGTTTTCGAACCACTTTTCGAAAATGTCTGGGTTTACTGACCCATGGTAACTTATTTCTATTTAAATGCTGTTTCGTTGGGGGTCTAATAGCTCTCTGGATTTATTACTTCTTAAACCTTTCAACAGTAGAATGCCTACGCCAGCAGCATCAGCTTTTCCGGAACTGATGTTGAGAGAACCTTCTGTATTATGCACATGTCATTAGCCCCCGTTAATGAGGGTCAAGTTTATGGCCTCTTGGAATGTGGAGCTTAGGGCATGAGCACAAGCATGCCTTGATTTTAATCAAAATCGATAAGATCAGTTTTTAACAAAGTGAAAAATAACCAAACATTCTTCCATGTAAAAAGTAGTTTGGGGGTGAATGGGATTTCGTGAAAACCTTCATGTCACATCCTTGGAAAATACAGAACGGTCATTGATTCATGGGTTACTCAAAACGTGTATTTTCCAGTGAAAACTCGCCTTAGAGAGGCTGCAGAGGGCAAGCGGACTTTCCTGCATAATTAGGAGCATAAAGAGGTGAAAATAGCAAAGTCATGTAGCTTCATTTGAAATCATTTCTACCAAGCATTTTGAGCACTATTAAGGCAGGATTTGAAGTATTGCTTTTGAGTCGAATAGTATAATACGCCAGTGCCATGCAACGTTTGGTTGGAATACAATACTTTCTTACCTACCATGCAGAGGAAATAAATACGGAAATATTAGCTTTGTAACAAATCCCAAGCTTTGCTGAAAGTTTAATTCAGTGGTCAAAAAATGTGGAAGCTGTGGGAAATATATTCCTAGCAATAGTTTGACTCGGATCGTGATTATGTTCCCAACGATTCTGTAATGCACGTCGTTATTCGTCTCAGAGAAGAAATTTGCGTTGCAGTTTTTACGTATACACAGCCATTTTTAAACGGCCAGTGTAAGCTGCAATTATCTTACAATAACTGAACTGTTCAATAACTCGCAACTCGAGGTTCCTTTTGCTGTACATGGAATACGTATTCACTAGTTAACACCGTATAAAAAGCAAGTTGAAGTCTGAGAATTTGTTGATCTTCGGCGCAACACCAGTACCTATTAAGAAGGTAATTAGCAACCCCTCGCGCATCTCAAGGTTCTATGGACTTTCTTGGAAAAAGGGTCAGGCGACAAATTAGCCATTGGCGCAATATGTTACACAATAGGCCTTCCTGACTGCAAATATACTGAACTTATAACCTCTGAATTCCTAGAACTTCGCTACGAGACTCCGCAGAGGTAACATCACTACGCTTCGCCGAGATCACCGAAATGGGGAAGAGGAGAAAACGTCGTGCCGCTGAGGATTCCACCGCTGCTTCCCCGGCTCCGGCCGCGGACTCCGCCGTCTCGCCGGCAGCTTCACCGGCATCCGCAGGGAAAGCCGCCTCGCTGCCACCGCTGACCGGGCCCAGCTACGCTTCGGCTGCTGCTTCACCCGGTCGCATTGCTGCACCACAGGTTGCCACCAGCCCTGGTTCTCCTACACAGGGCTGTACAACGCCACCGACTGCCGCCGGCTTACCGCCACTGGTGAGTCCACTGTCGCCGCAGACGCACCCTCCGTCAGATGGCCGCCACAGTGTCGTCATCTGTGGAGTGCCGAGGGATCTTCCAGTACACTTCCAGGACCCTCTAGAAACACGGACCTGACACTGAGTTCGAGATTGAGAAAAATGGCGGCGGTAGCTGGTGGTGTTCCCTGAGGTGTTTACACTCGCTAACTGCTGTGCTGTGTTTCCGATGCCTGTGATTTATAGTATTTTAGTAACTGCGGCAGTTTGTAATCACATTAGCGAAGCAATAGTGTTTGAAAACCTTTATTTGAGCAATTTGGGAAACGGAAATAATCCCAGTCATGCGTTTTTAGTGCCGTGTGCTTTCCAAGTGTTACTATGTTTACTAATATATTACATGTAGATTATGGCTACATTAAATGTAAAATATAATTATACATTTTTTAATTTATCTACTTGAGAATATAGTTTGTGTCACGGTTACTGTGGTGAAATAAAGAAATTGTTACAGTTTGGACGTTATAGTTTTAAATATACTTAACCTAAAACATTAAAACGCCATTATGTTTCCGGATGTAAATCGAACTTTGGTTATAATGAATAGAGGTGCAAATAATTGTGATAAATATTTTAAAATATGCTATATACAGTGTTAATTTGAGTTATAAAATATGTTAAATTATGTATATTTGTGAGACACAATAAAACAATTATGAGTATTTGAGTGTGTATGTGTATAGTGAGTCCCAGTTATTCTCTTATCCCGGAGTATGGCCATTCATATTTCCAAAATATAAAGATTTAAAAGAAAACAGTTAATATACATAAATCGTAAACACTTTACGCATTCGAAGGATTCGCCTGTATGCATACATCGTTGTTTCCGACTTAGTTATAAGAAGGGATAAATTCCGTTACGGTGGTTCTTTTATAACTGTTCCTAGAAAGTGGTTAAACTGCAGAATGGTGCATTTCTGACAGTTTGTTTTAATTCAGCCATCGTATTTATGCTGTTACGTTGTATGCAATACTGTAGACTGCATGAATGTTGTTTTGCAATGCTGTTTAACGTTATGTATTTCATATATTTCACTTGCAGTGCTGGTTTAAGACTACTTATTTGTTATATTTCAGTCTATCGGAGTGGACTCTGCAAAAACTAGTAAAGGGTGCTATAAGTCGCTAAGTGGTATAGTTTTGAATAATTATTGCAAACTTATAAATGAAAAGCGTTCAGTGAAAGCAAAAGTAACCCTAGAGCTTCTCAATTTAATAGCTAATTACTGTAAACAACACCATTCCGTGCCATCCAGTGCATATAATATTGTGTATAATGTGATAAACAGTGTAAATATTGACACGTAATTTTGAGTGAATTTAATCAGTGTCAACCTCAATATCAACAGTTCTGTTTCATTTAAGTATTACAGTGTTTGCAGTTTATAAAAGTATGTCCTTGTAATTTAAATAAGTAGATGTAGTTTAGAATTGCTCTTAAGTTATAGAATGCAAAACTGTAGAATGCATGAATGTTGTTTGAGGTTACATATTTCATTTAATGTTAAAATGCATTTAGTTTACTTTAAATACAGCGTTTTTGTGCACAGCAGCATATATCTACACAAACGACATGCCACTGCACCGCATTAATTGTATTTTACTGTGGAGAAGTCATAACTTGTAGACAAGAACTGATTAAGGCATTTCCCAAGATCCCACCACATACGGCCGCCATTTTGAATGTCAGTGTCAGGTCCGTTATCCAGACGGTCCTGGCACTTCGTGCTGGATGCTGCAAGGCACCACTGGCGCTCTGCTATTCGGGCTTCCCGGATAACCTCTCCCAGAGGGCCAACACCGCTGGTACCTACGCCTCCATCTGGGTTCCGCCTCGGACGCTCAGGCGGCCTTGCGATCAAGCCTGCCTCTTCTCGGGCAGTGTTTGCGTGTCGAGGCAAGCAGGAGTGAACGTCCGGTACCCTGCCGCTGCTGTTGTGGCTACGGTCACACAGCGCAGGCATGCAACGCCGCACCTCGGTGCCACTACTGCGGAGCAGCTTGTCTTACGGCAAACTGCACTGCTCACGACCTCCGCCGACGTCGCAGGTTCTGCGCCACTTGCTCCGGGCACACGCACTTCACGGGGCAGGCCCAGTGCCCCCTGTAACCCCGGAGCAAACCACCAGCTGGGTCAGCTACGCTGACGACCACCACTAAACCGCCTCCGCCGACGACCAACCAACAGCCTCCGCCGACGATTCCCCGTGTAAGGGGAACATCACAACCAACTCACCCAGAACTACAAGACACGCTGTCTGCGATGCAGGCTACTCTCCAAGACTTCACCGCTCGCTTGGCTGAGTTACGCTGTGCAACCAACACGCGCCTAGCGGCAGTGGAGGCCAAGCAGCGGACCTCGGCCAGGGCGATCTTCGCACTCTCCAAACAGATCTCAGACCTCCAGGGTGATGACGGGATCCTCGCGTCGGTCCAGCGCAAGCTGGCACGCATCGAGGGCCACCTCGTCGAACCAGATGACACAGAGGTGGAAAGCGACGACCGACCCACGTGACTGGGAGCCCTTGAGGCCTAAGTTGCGGGGCTTCGAGAGCTCCATACCGAAACCAACAACTGCATATCGCGGAACATAACATTTCTCGGTGGGGAGACCCGTAGACTCATCAACGGACTCCGCAACCAAATTGAACGTGCAATCATAGATGAAGACAGGAAAGTTCATCAACCAACAACTGCTCCTACGGACTGGCCGGGCACGACACACATTGGCCGCGCCAGGAACCCGAGGAACCATTGAATAACACACTTCACTCACCACGGCAGCAACCTGGGAACTGCTGCCATACTACCACTCATAACTTCCTTTACCCTTCACTCCTGAATTCCCAAGGGCGCAAGTAGGGCCTCGATCATGCTTGCGTCCTGGCGCCTCACCTTCATCTGGCTTAGGCCCTAGTGCCCGGCCAATATATCCTTAGCCTGAATACGCCGATGCAACAGCGGTACGGCCGCATTATCACTCAGAATTCCTCTTTCTTCCTTCTTCCGTATTTTCCATTCCGGTGGAGGAGTTTTTAGTGGGTATGCCGACTATTGGTGAGTCCCACACTCTCAGTCCCGACTCCCATCGGGGCTGAGGTAAGTGATTAAATCATTTTCTCCTCCACTCTAAAAAAAAACCCTTTAAGCCAGTTCGTTCGCTACTTCGGCTGATTCTAATGACTTCCATTCGGGAAAGATGTAAAGTCGGGAATAAACTCTTGATCATAGCACACCCAGGAAGGGTGATCAGTCCAATGCCGGTATGGCGGTGAAAAAGAAGGAAATGGAATGTAATGATGAACCTCATGATATGAAATTTCGCGGATTAAATTATCCAACCCAGCATTCGCCTAGCGACCGAAAAGAACCGCGATTAAACCTTCGGTGAGATTGTTGTGTACCGGAAGGTTAAACCCGGGACCCCCCGAATGCGGACCACAGACTTACTGCCTGAACCAGCCGCCTCAGATGACAAGCTTTCATCCCTGTAAATATCGTTCTAAGGCAAAATACCTTCTTAAATTCTGTGTGCTGTGAAGTACAAGGTACCCAACATTAAGTGTCTTATTTGGAGGTAACAAAGCAGTTTATGCTAATGAACTCTATGCAGAACAATATAAGGAAATCAGGTTATGTCGGTTTTATTTCAACGTTATTAACCGTAACAGTAACATTAGGCCCTTTGGGCTTCACCGAAGTTCACCAGAGGAGTTGAATCAAGGTTTTTTACCTGGCCCAAAGCCAGGAAATCTTAATTGTAGTCTCTATACTCCAAACTTGGGGTATATTAGTTAATTCCTTTTGGCTTGCACCAGAGATGGCGAAAACGGCCGCGTGAGGCATTTGGACTCTGATTGTCCATTTGTTTTTCACGTGCTGCGGAGTCGTGTAACATTGCACAAACATTGCACATTCACTCCTGACCTACATGGTCTATTTTAAATTGCACAAATATTGCAAGAGATGATCGGAGTATATATCTCATGATCATGTCCTGGGGGCAAATGCCTTTATTCTACCGTGCTTCTACCGTGTCCCCTGGGAGAGAGACTTGAAGGGCGACGACGGGCCTGCTTGGACGGGGTCCCTAACGTTTCCAAATGGAACGCATCCGCCACCGCCCGGGTCCATCCACCCCATGGGTCAGAGTGAACGGTCACCGGAAATCGAACCTGGGACCTTAGGAATGCGATTCACACACGATACCCATGCTCGTTCCTTCCAACGAAAGTCTTAAAGGCATAGTTTGTGCCTAAAACTGCCTGTTTCCTTAAATATGTTTGAAACCGACTTTTATAGTCAATTTCTCCCCTTTTTGACCCACAATTATCATACTTGAATACTTTTAAATGTATGGAATCATATACTTCATTATCTGTTTACCCTCCTCTTATGTAGGACTTACACCCCCCAGGACTTACAAGCGGGCGTCGAGGAGCAGACACTCATGGATATATCGATTATGAATAAAATACTATGTATTAAAGATATTTAAATTCTTCCTTCCAACGAAAGTCTTAAAGGCATAGTTTGTGCCTAAAACTGCCTGTTTTATGCGTTCTTGCCATATTTCCTTAAATATGTTTGAAACCGACTTTTATAGTCAATTTCTCCCCTTTTTGACCCACAATTATCATACTTGAATTCTTTTAAATGTATGGAATCATATACTTCCGAAATACTATTCATTCATTATCTGTTTACCCTCCTCTTACACCCCCCAGGACTTACAAGCGGGCGTCGAGGAGCAGACACTCATGGATCAGACAGAGCATCCAGGATGGGTGATCAGCCATCAGCCTGGTATGGGATGAAGGAAGTAGATGAAACGAAATGTTGGTGAAATGGATGAAAGGAAAGGTGATGATGGAGCAGTTGGTGGAATGAATGGTGGGGGAAACCGGAGAACCCGGAGAAAACCCGCCCAGACGCCGCTTCGTCCACCACAAATCCCACATGCAGGTCCCTGGGATTGAACCCGGGCCGCCTAGATGGGAGGCGAGCGGTCTAACCACTCGGCCACGGCGCCGCTCCTTCTGAAATACTAGCTGCTCTAAAATAGCCAGCCGCATCTACTAAGCATTTTAGAACTTTGAAAAACTTAATCTTTTACGGTGGTTAAAGTGCATCAAAAATATTTAAAAATATTTGACCTATCGTGTCTCTTTATCTGGGAATTCACTGAATATTACTGGCGCTTAGGTATTAGATCCTATTCGAATTGTAAGGTCAATTTTTGTTATTTTAGAATTTTTCCTCTTGTCTGTTTTATATATTTTATTAATAAATCATCGCTTTGTTCAATCATAGTAATTTCGTATTTGGCAGATTTACTACCGCAAAAACCTACTACAAAGTTCAAAATGTCTCAAACTAGCAGTATTGATTACTGTGTGCAGAATGAAAGGAGTACAACGCTGTTTGACAGATAGCAGAAGCAATCAATGGTAACTTTTTGCTCTAAAACATTGCTCACTAGATGGCATTTTTCCTGAATGTTTGCATAGACTGCCACTAGGGTTGCTCTATCATACGAATTACGATAGTCGATAGTCATAGTCCATAGTTTGCCTAGGTTGCTGTTCTCTGTCGCTGTTCTGTGAGTCATAGTTTGCTGCTGTTCTGTGGTTTGCTGTTCTGTGGTTGTATGTGTGGGTAGCTGTGGGTAACCGTCAAAGAAGTTATTAGTTATGAATTGTAGCTATATTATTTAAGTTAGAAAGAATTCACCAGTATGTTTGTGTTGGTTTAGGAGTACTTATCGTGTTAAGACAAAATACATTCCAAAGTTCTTTGTGGTAAGATGTATAATGGACCCATCATTGTGATTTTTGGAGGTTAAGGTAGATTATAAACCTTCATGCTCGAAGTTGTAACCACTGAGGAATTGATAATGGATTGTGCGTGTAATATGAAATTTATAAAGCCTTCAGGTTATATCGGTGTTATTTTAGCACTATTAGCGTATTCGAAAATTCGGACGGTAATGATATATAATGAAATCAATATTAAGTGACACTAAGATGTTAAAACTTCTAAACTAACTAATTGTAACCCAATATACAGCAATAAAAATGTGCATTCACTATACTTCGTGTATAGTACTGACTGAAGAGCTGAACTAATCAATCATTCATTGATTGGAAGAAAAAATAAGACCTGCGTCGTTAGTACACGAATTACTATGCACCATTTCTGTCCCATTTCATTGTCTTCTGGAAAAATGTGAAATGACAAGCCGCATTCTTTCTCCTGGTTTGAGTTGCACAGCAATAAACCACTTTATGAAACGTATTAAACATGGATTGTTTTCGACAATCTGCTCTTAGTTCTCTTCCTTGGTGATGAAAATGATGTGTTATATGTCCAACAGACGAATATTTATTGCCGCCAAAGCCGGTAAGATACTCAGCTTCAAGGCGTAGCCGAGAGATTGAGGGCCCTCAGCGTCAAAGCGTAGCCGAGGTATGTTTTTTAGAAGGAAAGGAGTGTAGCAGTTGCAACCACTATCAACAAAGAGAACTAAGAACAGATTTGCCTTTTTTAACATTTGGATTGCATTGCAAGGTATGTGGATTTGCAAAATAATGCGCAAATACCTTGTTTTTCAAAAATGAAAAAATGTCCTTGTCAACTGCTACCTGAGAGCGAACATGTTGTAAGTGTTGTACTACCCAGATAAGGAATGATGTCCGTAATTCTTTATTTGAAGACTTTATGCTTCTTAGGTTGCCAAACAGATTCAAAAGAGCATTGATTATAAACTTTTATTGTGGAATAGTAATATCCGTTTTGGAATAGTTTTAAATTATTTCCTCGCCTGTGCAGATCACCTGGTTGCCTAGTATTATGGTCGTGCACAGAAAGTTTCTTGTAAAGCAATCATAATTCTTTGCAAGCTGAATATATATTCTCTCCAGCAGAGGTGAGAATTTTAAAGTTCTAAACAATGTTCTGCAGCAAGGGTGGCAAAAACGCCTTCCTTCTGTGATTCACCATATGTGCAACATGCACTGCATCACTCAGCAGCATGTAAAAATCAAATGAATTGTGGCAGAGAGGGAACGGTGCCTATGAGTCAAAATCACTCATGAGTCCTGTTTTTGCCATCTCTGCCCTACAAGAATGACAAGGCTCAACACCACAAAGGATACACACAGCTCTTTTGGTAGCACAAACACTTTCTTACTGTGTACAGAATTATCCCAAAAGAATATTCAATCTCGCAGAGGGAGTGAAAGAAGCAAGATATGTTGAACTCAAGGCATTTTCATTGAGAATGTTGAGATTTCTTTCTTGCTGGTGGTGTTTCGTCAATACTCAGTGCATTTTATATTATTTACTTGATAGGTACATGACATCAACATTTGTAAAAAGAAATATGCACCTTTGCAGTGCGATTTAGTCTTACGACAAGTTTTCAAGTGTTGTATCATAAACCCTAAGGTTGCTGAAAGTGACACAGCTGGTTTAGCATTGGCTTTTGTGCCTCAGGCTATGAGTTTGATCCTAAGTCAAAACAATGACATTTAAGTGCGACAGCTTCATTTAAATAGTTACACGTATAATGGAATGTTAAAGACTTCTTGGTAGACAAAATCCTGGCAGACATACAATGCTGATATGAGCCAGTGTTGTGAAACACTGGACTCGTATGCTAAACGACACATACCGATATGCAGACTATTGTTGCCAGTTCTCCGGTTATTGCTAGTGAACACTTTGATGACACGTGTATTTAAGGCAGAAATAAAACCACTTATATAGTATTGTAATTTCATTAAACAAAAGCAACATTGTAAATTTAAACGTGAGTTGTGGAGGGCAGCCTGAAATCCCCCTTAGTCCCTCTCTGGATCTGCCTCTGCCAGCATGTGAGATCTTGGCAGTTTACAGCTCATTAGCTCCTAATCATTAACATTGGCTGTATCCAAATTTGTCCCTCCAGTTCCTACTCTGAACATAACCTATTGAAGGAATAATGTACATATTAGTTCTTATAAAGGGTGGATCATTTAAGTTGAGACTGTACAATATCTCCAAAACTAAGCATTGTAGAAAGAAATGTCTTTAATAAAGGTTGCTTGATATTATGAGGGAAAGTAAATGCCATTAGCCGTGTTTTATTTGGAGTACGTTGTGATGTACCCTAATTGTTATTTTTAAATGGGAACCTGTAAATGGCAAATGGTAAATTTTATACATTGCAACTTTATACTGTAGTATACCATGTGAATGAATGAATGAATGAATGAATAAATGGTTCCCAAACCATTGGTTTATTTAAAATGTATTAAATTTTCTGTTTGAACAGTTCTGGCGGAGCCAATTGCAGTCAGTGTTTCCATTTAGTCCTTTGATCAAGAAATGTTCCACAAGTGCGAACCGAGGTATTGGCTAAATGCTACACAAATCAGGATGCAGCACAAGCCAGATGTCCTGATGAAAATGACCGATCCAAAGAAATACTGCTATACAGTAAGTGTATATGTATTTACTACAAAGTTCAGCTTTTAGTATCTTCATTATACTGCAGAAGCATAATCCTTTGTGTGCATAGTATGGTTATTGAATTAGTAATATTCCAGTATAGATTTTATTAATTGAATCCATTATTTAAGAAATGGTACGTATTGGTGAACAGATTTATTAAGAACTTCCTGCTAGTCATCATAGCAACATAATTTAAAAGAGAGTGTAAAGACTGGTTAACAATAACCTGAGAACAAGAAGCAAAAGAACATACAGCATTTTAATTCATAATACCTTGGTTACAGCAACTGGAATACATATAAATAGCAAAGTGGGAAGTCAATTAGGATAAACTTTTATATTAGATTATGGCCGGTATCACTATACACATGTAATAAAGAACAAATTACATGGTGCTTTTGTTATTTTCATGAATATATGGCATATTTTGTCACTTTTGTTCCATATTACTGACTATCAGAAGTCGCATCGCAAGCATCTCACCTATGACATGGGTGCATTGGTTGCATTGTCTTTCTGCTGCCAACATTTGAAATCCCAACATAGCTGAAAACATGATTGAGGACCTTAAGCTGCAAGGCATAGCCAAGGGATTGAGGGCCCTCTGCCTCAAAGTGCAGTTGAGGGATGTTTCTTAGGAGAGGAGTGAAGCTGTTGCAGACGAAGGCCGCAACTGCAAAATGACAACAGGGCATAGCCGAGGGATCTGCACATCTAAAACCCGAATGATTCACATTGGAAGCAATTCGTTTTTCTAAAAGTTGCTAGAACCTGCCAAAAATTACTATATAAGAATGGTCACATAATAGGGTGGGTGGGCAGGCATTACATTACCACCAGAGCAACATCTATTACACCAAAACCTTCCTTATTAACCAAGGATTGCTCTGGATGGCAAAAAACCCTGATTTTGTAGGTTAAAAGCTATTTTCACCCTAATTCAATATCGAAGTAGTAACGTCAATTGGGGTGTCATCACTTGTAGCTGATCAATGATATTATTTCACATGCTTCCAATTCAGCCAAAGTAATGGAGATAAGCTATCATCAAAATTCAGTGGCAAACATTTTGTAAATGCATATCCATTACTATTTCTGATACCACTACCAAGTATCATTCCTTTATTAATAGCATACATTGAATTCTTTGTTAATTTCTACCGGTTTTTGTTGTTTGTATTTTTTTCTATTTGTTTATTCAAGCAATAGCCAGTTTAGACTACAAATGTCACTTTCACTAGAAGAACCAATGCTCGATGGATCTGAGGTAGTCAAGATGCACATTTGCTGGAATTTCTTCTTTTCTCATTTATCCAGTTTGTGACTAGAGAGTGCTCTAGTGGCTGTTTCACGTCACAGCTACCTTAAATACTTTCTACAGAGAGGAGTGTAATATGCCATCCCTGGGAGTCAAATCAAGAAATTTAAATCTTTACGAAGTCTTGTTTCTTGTTCACAAGACTGAGGAAAACTTCCTGTTAATTGTGAATGCTCATTATAATACACGCATTTTACCTTTTTTGTTTTCATTTGGGTTTCCATTCTCAGCTATTGTGAATATTTGATGTTTGTAATGAGCAGTCTCCTTCTGTGTAACTGAAAAGTAAAGTAAACAAGATACCATGGAAAGAACATTATAGAAACTTGAATTCTTGATTTTAGCAAAGATAACTGAATTTATGGAGTCAAAAAACATCTAAATCACATTTTTTTTAAAAAAAATTGAGCTGTTGGCACTGTCCATGATAAGGGGCATCACCCTAAAGTAAGAAAAGAGCAAATATAATACTTGTATTAGGTAGCAGTAGTGATGAGTAAATTTCTGTTTGACATAGCAAATTACTGTCCAAGAACTGTTACTTTTCCAACACACAGGTTGCTGATAATGCTATTTACTCTTGCTGGCCATAAACTGCTCTGCATCAACTAATTGTTGTGAACTGCTTGCTAATGATGTTTACATGGCTGGCTGCCAATAAATCCCTGCGTGAACTATCTCATTGTACTGTCCTCCTGAACTGCCTTATTTCCACAATATGTTGGCCTTTTTATGCCTGACTGGCTGTCTGTCTGCTGTCGATTTCTGCAACACAATGTAATGAATGAAGTTAAAGGTACTCATGCCATCAATCTTTCCCTCTAGCTACATATGTGGAAGTGTTGCAAAATTAAACCAGCAACACTTAATGTTGCTACAATACTTATTTTTACTTTCCTTAATTTCTAGCCTCAAATTGGTAAATGACCAAATGAATGCACTTGCTACAATGGCTTGCATAGGGCTACATTAAAATTACAGATTGAATAGCGATTGTTGGATGTCATTATGCTGTCTTGTGTCAGGAACTTATAAAGTTCATTAACTTGGAAAATTTTCATAGAGAATACCTATGGCTCCAAAATCAAAACTACGAAAATAATAAAGCAGAAGACATAATAAACTTCATAACTTTTTTCAACAAGTTTTCCAGCAAACTATTTAAGGTTTGTTTGAACATAATGTGCTGTCTCTGAGCACAATCAATTGAATTCCTTTCCTTAGATTGCGTCGGTATCCCTGCCTATTGTTTCGACGTGGCTTCGTCTTGTAGTCCTTCTCGCTGTTACCCTGGCTAGATGGATCTCAGCGGTGATGTTTGCATGGACTCTGCCTATCATGACATTTGATAAGTTCGTCGATCTCAGTTGTGGCAATGGGAGCTTATAGAGGAATTGATTACACTGGAACGTTTGCTTTAGGACTATTTATTATTACTTCCTCACTCTAACACTACATACTGTTCCTGTTCACATATCACCACTGTCTTCCCCTGTGTACTGCCTTCTCAACTGTGTACTGTGAAATCAACTGTCTTACACTGTGGACGGTCCTCTACTAAAAGTCAACGGTAAAAGTGCCGTTATAATATTTGCCTCGCTTCATACATCCGGAGCGGAAACAAACAGTCATAAAACCTTTACCTTTATTTTCTTACACAAAAGATACCGTTTTAGCTGTACCTGGAAACAGCATGTTTCTATCCTAACTGCAGCTTTCAAGTCATTCTAAACCTAGTGAAATAGGAACATTATGTACACGACAAATATTATATTATACAAAAATTACTATTTACAGTGTTTTCACATTGTACACTTATATAATTTATAGATTAAATTGAACACTGAATAAATTAGTACATAATAAAATTAATTCCGGCACATTCTGTCTCATAATGCCCCAATCGTGAATGTTAAAGAAAATTTTAAATCGTTGTTTCTTTCTTTACATTCTAACGATTCCTTCCTAAGCTAGACATTTATATCTTAATTTTAATACAAAATATTTTACTTCATCATCCATACAGCATTCCTTTTGACATTTCTAATATTTCACACACACACATTGTTCTTTATTCACAACTTAATACCTCTGACATTTATTTCTCGCCCCAAATAACACTTATTGTTGTCCTTTTCTCTCTTACATTACACTAATACTAGATTTTAACATGTCTATATGAGTAACAAGTAATATAAACAATATATTTATTATAAATTTATATTATATTCAATATCCCTAATATTCTATTTTATATACAATACAATGTTAAGCAATTTTATTTTTATTTACAACCATTTCAACCCTAGTTAGCAACCTAGTTGAACAACCGTATTATACCTAACTGGTTTTCAGTTTTAGTTCTCATTTACTGGTCTGTCTTCTTTCTTTTCTACCCGTTACTTTTCATTTTCCTCTATATTCTTTAGTTGTTGCTCTTCCGATGGTTGTTTATATTTCTTCAACAAGGTTTTATGAAATCTTCCTAAGCTTTTTCCATTTTTAATATCAGCAATTTCAACAGTATCCGTACCAAATTTCTTGATGACTTCATACGGTCCCTTGTAATAGATCATTAATCTTTGGTTTTCCTTCTTTATTTTATTGGACAACGATTTATTACGTAATAGTACTTTATCACCAATCTGAATATTCCACTTAATTCCTTGTTGTTTATCTTCGTGTCTCTCCTTCCTTCTTCTCGCCATTTTATTTACTTTCTCTAAAGCAATTTGAAATATTTCTTCTGCTTCCAATTGTTCATCGTCAACAGGGATAGTGATTGGTAACTTCACGTTCACTGTTTTCATGAGCTGTCCCTGAGCTATCTCTATAGGTTTGAATCCTGTTACATTGTTAGGAACTTCGTTCATCAAGGTTTCAATAGGCTGGATATATTTAAACCAAGTGTTATGTTTCTTGTGACACAATAATCTCAAGAAAACGCCTATATCCTTGATAGCTCTCTCGCTCGGGTTTGCTTTGGGATAATATTTAGAACAGTAATAATGTGTAATTCCTGCTCTCTTCACTTCTTCTGAAAACTTCCTTCCTCGGAATATCGTAGCATTGTCAGTAGGTATCGATTTAATCGATCCCTCTTGCGGAATGTATTGATATAGCAGCTTTCTTGCACATGCCTGACTGTTGGCTTTCTTTAATGGGTATATCTTCACATATTTGCTAAAAACATCATAACAGACTAAGATGTATTTATAGCCAAACGATGAGGATGGGAGGGGTCCATGCAGGTCCAGACAAATTAAATCTCTTGGATTTTCTCTAATTACAGAGTTAGTTTCAAATTGGTAATTAACATTTCTTTGTTTACACCGTTGACATAAGTTGCAGCAAGCAATTAATTTTCTTACTTTCTCTCTCGCTTTTGATATGTATACATTCTCTAACAGTGCTGCGGTAACTCTATCTGTTCCAGAGTGCATTAAACTTTGATGAAAATCCATTATTATATTTCTTTCTAGCTCACGGGGAATTATAACCTTCCATTTCTTAACCAATCTTCCATGTTTTTTATATAGCAGACCATCATGCCTGACAATATTTTCCTCTCTCGCACTGCTAAGTTGAGGAGCTTTGTTTATTAATTCTTTTAACTTGCTATCCTCCTGTTGTAGCTTGGCTAAATTTTTAATATTTTTCTCAGTTTCCTTACTTAATTTTATATCTAACTGAAGCACGGTTACTTCCCTTTTTGGTTTTACTGTTGTCTCTGGAATTCCCCTCCCAAAGTTGAGCCTTGATAATAGATCGCTAAAAGTATTCTGCTTCCCTGGGATGTGGATTATCTCAATGTCATAATTCATGATAGCATGCACATATCTAGATAGTTTTGTAGATGTTAATTTACATTTCCTTATAAAAGTAAGACTAATATGGTCCGAAAATACCTTCACATGCTGCTGGTATATGTATGTTCGGAATCGACTCAGCGCGAAGTGAAGTGCTCCTAATTCCAGTTCAGTAACTGAAGCGTTCCTCTCTATTGAATCGAGACCTCGTGAAGCGGTACTTATGACATGAATTTCATTCTCTGGACTTCTCTGGCAGAGAATTGTCCCAAAACCTCCTGTCGAAGCATCGACGTAGACTTCGTAAGCCCATCCATCACGTGGACGTTCAAGAAGTATTGTGGAAGCGAAGAGTTCCTGAACTCGTTCATAGCAATTCTGTAGCTCATCGTTCCATGTCCATTTACGGTTCTTTTTAAGTAGTTCCCGTAAAGGAGCCGCCTCGGCTGCATACCTGGGGATAAACCTACTAATATAATTCCAGATTCCAAAAATTCTGCGGAGTTGTTTAATATTTTTCGGTGCTGGAATTTTCCTTATAGCCTCAATTCTTTTAGGATCCGGTTTCATGCCATCTTTACCAATTATGAATCCAAGAAATTCAATTTCTTTAACTCCGAATTTTGATTTTTTTAGGTTCACTGTGAAACCACATTCTTTTAATCTTCTCAACACAAAATCTAAATTTCTTAGATGCTCATCGAAGTTTTCGGAGATAATGAGAAAATCATCGATGTAATTAACTAAGAAACTTATCTCTGAGTTCTTGAATACCTCATTTAATGCACGTAAAACTCTGCTGCTAGAGTTCTTTACACCAAAGGGTAATCTTTTGAAACGTAGGACTTTGCCATCCATAATAAAAGAACAGTAATTGCGTACACTCTCATTTAATGGGATTTGCCAGTAGCTTTGGACCAAATCGATCGAAGATATGTATCGTCCCCGCGATAACTTGGTAAGTATTTGATTAACACTTTCATTTTGGAAGTGATCCTGCTTCATATAACTGTTTAACTTCCTTGCATCGAGAGTAAGACGTAATGAAGTCGGAGATCCTCGCTTCAAAGTCCAACACAAAGGGCTTATAAAACTTGAGTCAGTTTCCTCCAGGATGTCGTCTTTTATCATATCATCAATTACCTTTTTAGCTTGTTGTCTCAGACTAATCGGTAGATTATTATATTGATGGCAAAAAGGTTTAATTCCGTCAACTTGAAATTTGTGCGTATAAATATTGCATTTTCCGGGAATATCTGAGAATACTTCTGCGTTGTCATTTAACATTATCCTCAATTGCTCCTTTTGTTTACTATTTAGGCCGTTGGCATCCTTGCACTTCAGAAGAATTTCTTCCTTTGTGTCATCATTTTTCCGTGGCTGGGTTATACCTGGGCTCACTACCTGGAAATCGGTCGGTATAGCTGTCCCTTCCTGAATAAACAGGTCTGTCTGTCCGTTTTCTTCTACAGTACGCATATTTACTATCTCGCTGTTGTCAATCATTATTTTCTGTACAAAGAGTTCCGAGTCAACAAGTTCCATTTCTTCAGGCGTGCGTTCAATTGGAAGAATTTGTTTCTTAATGAAAGGAGCACTTAAAATGAGATCTTCCTTTTGAATAAAAGCACTATGCTTTTCAAAATCAATCGTAACTCTATATTCTTCTAAGAAATCACAACCAAGTATATCACTATTTAAATTATTTACAACTAAGAACATTATTTCAAAGATTTCTTCCTCAATGTTTACTGTTAACAAACATTGCCTCTTTATTAGTTGGCCAGATTTTCCAACTGCGACCCTACATATTAGATTGGATGTAGGAAGGCTCATTATTTGTATTCCATTGTTAATTAATTGCATGTATAGTCTTGTTGAGCATACACATGTAGTAGCGCCTGAATCCAAAATTGCGGGTAACACATTTTCACCTATTTTAATAGATATTAAGGGGACTTCAGAGTCGTCGGATTTATTATTTTCAATTTTAATTTCCCCGGTTCTTACTTCCATCGGTTCTTTTGTTGCGGGATATCTCACAAACTGATTCTGTGTGACGCCTCTGTGATCCCAAACCATTACGTCACAATCTAGTTTAACTGACTGGTATTACTATCCATGTGAGGGCGGCCATCTTGAACAGGTGCTACTGTGATTTCCTGTCTGCCATCACGTTGATTTTGAACTGGTTGCATTCTTCCACGGTTGTTTGTTGTTCGTACTGATCTATTTGATCTTTCACCATCGGAATGATATCCATTGTATCCAGATCTCCAGTTATTTGTATGCCCCCTTGAATTGTGTGAAAATTCGTTTCGGCCACGAAATCTTTGCCTTGGAGAAAATCTATTCTCGAATTGCATGAAGTTTATGCGTTCATGGCGATCTCTTCGGTTATCTACTCGATTTCCATGCTGGAACTGAGGGATCTGAGTTTCATATCTGTTATGAGGTCTGTTTTCTCTCCCTGATTGTCCCCTACGTTCTTGGTGATTATTGTTTCGGCTGAAGTTCGAGTTATGTTGCATATTTTCCCAAGAATTTGAAGATTCAGTTTCTTGACTTTCTAATGCAGAAATTAGGTCTACCATTTCAATTAACGTTTTAGGCTTCGCGACCAACAAAGAACATTGAATATGAATTGGAAAATGCTTTGCCATCATATCCAAGAGATCTACTTCCGGTACAGGAGGTCTTAAGTATTTAATATACCTTGCATTATGCAAAAGGTAATCTGCCATGCTCATATTTTCTCTGGGAGAATAGTAATCATAGCACAGTTTTACTCTTAATTCTTGTTGTTTGCTCGCGCTCCAATATCTATTGAGGAACAGATGTTTAAAATATTCAAAATTATTTTCAGGACCCATCGCGATCATTATCCAATTCAAAGTATGTCGGTCCACGCATTTTCGAGTTATCATCTTTAATCCCCCTGGAACATTTTTAAGTCTAAAGTATTCTTGTAATTGCTCTAGGAAGTAAATTGGTGAGTCGTCATTGGCGTCCGAAAAAGTAGGTAGAGGTAGGTCACTCAACACGTTGCTATTATAAGATTGCATACCGGAATCTATTGTTTGACCTAAGGTCCCTGAAATTACATTGTTAGATTCAGAACTTTGAATGGTACCCCCTGTTGCTTCACTAACATTGTTGGAAAATACAGAAGAGGTTTCTCTACGTCCATTACCTTCACTATTAAATACATTGGAGACATTATTGTTCATAGAACTACTGTTATTATTTACATGCATACTATTAATTTTATGTAGTAACACATCAACAGCTTTTTGTGTGTTCTGACAATTTGCATTCTGTTTCTTAATTTCCTCTGCCAACTTGTCATTTATATCTTTTACTTGACTTAAAATCTCATCATTAGTACTATGCATTTTCTCACATATTTCCTCACGAACTGAATGCAATTTATCATTCCACCCCTGCATATTTTCTACCTGTTGAGCACTTATCTTTTCTTCCACCTGTTTTACACTATTGGTAATATTTACATGCATTTTATTTACTTCTTCCCTGACTTTATTTATCTCTACTTCTTGTTTCGACATTAGTTTATCTACCCTTTCTGATTGTTTCCCTATCTCTTTAGATATTTTGCTTTCCCTATCTTTAGCTTCCTTTCTAACCTGATTAACTTCTCCTTGGATTTTAATATTAATTGTTTCCATTTGTCCTTTAAGCCTCTCTTTCATTTCACATATTTCTTGGTTCACGTTTTGGCTGATTTCCCCTCTTAAGTTCTGAAGCTCACTACTTTGCTTGTCAATTTTCTGATTTAGTTGCTTCATTTCCCCACTCAATTTCTGACTTATTTCCCCTTTAATATCTTTCATTTCACTACTTAATTTCTGATTTATTTCCCCTTTAATGTCTTTCATTTCACTACTTATTTGTTTCATCATGAACATAAGTATCTCGAAATTACTCTGTTCTAAGTTTTGTGTGGAGGGTTGAGCATTATTTTCTACCTGACTGACATCTACTCTATCTACCTGCTCTGGACTGGGGTTTCTCTGAATGTTTAGGTTTGAAAGTGGGTCACTGAACCTATCATCTGGGCTTTCATCTAAATTCACCTCTGTAGAAATGCTACTCAAGGGCATATTTACTACTTCCGTTTGATCGTATTCAACTTCCATATCAGGTTCTGAATAGCTCGCCCTATCCTCCTGACTTTTCTCAAAATTCTCACCCTTATCAGACATTTTCCTACATATTACCTTATTATTACGTAATAACATAGATTATATAGCACTATTACTAGATTTACAATTTAACATGAATATTAACCTGACCTTTTTTTTTTGTTCTTTCTTTTTTCTTGTAGTATATTTTAGCGGTTTTTATTCTCTTGATATGATTTTCTTTTCTTAATTTTATGCCCCTTCCTTCCTAAGGCACATTCACTACTCTGCACATATCACAACACTGCACTAAATATTTCCACAAGATTCTTCTTTTCGCTTCACGCTGTCTTCGCTGTGCTCCTCTCCTCTGCTCGCTGTCTTGGTGTCATCTTCTTCTTTCTTTCCCGCGTCTCCTAATTCCTTTTTGATGATTCCTATTCTCTCCTCACTTGCTCCATTCAAGCCCCACCAGGTTGGGCGACATTTATGCGTCGGTATCCCTGCCTATTGTTTCGACGTGGCTTCGTCTTGTAGTCCTTCTCGCTGTTACCCTGGCTAGATGGATCTCAGCGGTGATGTTTGCATGGACTCTGCCTATCATGACATTTGATAAGCTCGTCGATCTCAGTTGTGGCAATGGGAGCTTATAGAGGAATTGATTACACTGGAACGTTTGCTTTAGGACTATTTATTATTACTTCCTCACTCTAACACTACATACTGTTCCTGTTCACATATCACCACTGTCTTCCCCTGTGTACTGCCTTCTCAACTGTGTACTGTGAAATCAACTGTCTTACACTGTGGACGGTCCTCTACTAAAAGTCAACGGTAAAAGTGCCGTTATAATATTTGCCTCGCTTCATACATCCGGAGCGGAAGCAAACAGTCATAAAACCTTTACCTTTATTTTCTTACACAAAAGATACCGTTTTAGCTGCACCTGGAAACAGCATGTTTCTATCCTAACTGCAGCTTTCAAGTCATTCTAACCCTAGTGAAATAGGAACATTATGTACACGACAAATATTATATTATACAAAAATTACTATTTACAGTGTTTTCACATTGTACACTTATATAATTTATAGATTAAATTGAACACTGAATAAATTAGTACATAATAAAATTAATTCTGGCACATTCTGTCTCAAGATAAATGTTAGGTATTTATTTTTTTACATTTTTACAAATCTTGGTAGTACAGCAGGAGGATTTTTATTTATTACATAATACTTCTCAGCAGGAGAGTGAATTCCTTGTTGCTCAGGGCTCAAAACTTCAATCATGACAACTGTGAAAGAACTGTTAAGTCATAGAAAGGGCAACTTTCTTTCCTTGACAGGTATCCTTTTACAGTTTAGAGATTTCAGTAGTGTTAGCACATTAAAATAACCTGAAAAATTGTTGAGTCGGTTTGTGACACTAACTTCACCTGCTTAAATTCAATTTTGTAACAAGTTCCAGAAGCAATTGCTTCCATCTTCAGCCTTGATCTGACTGGCAACAACGGAGACATGATTACTGATGTTGGTTTGCAGAGGTAGCATCATCTGGTATCCTTGTGATGAAACTCTGAGGTTATTCAAGGGTGGGACATCAAAACTCCTTACACGTTCTTTCCTATTTATGATGAGGATGTCTTCCAAAACTTTTAGTTAGACAGAAATGCTGACCTTCCTCAATAATGTCACTTTTGGATCGATGTCTGCTAAAGCAGACTTTTCTATTTGTTTACTGGTAATGCAACTGAAATGTTCTTTCCTTTTGGTTTTAATGTTTTTTACCTACATACACCAGATTGCACTTTTCACAGTTGATTAAGTAATTACCTGGTTTTTGTTATAGTGGTATTCAATCTTTCAGAGGAGAAGCCAGCAGATTGTGGGTGGTATACTTGTTCTGTGAAGCCTAAGGTATGCTGTATTTCTTGAAAATTTAGTTGAAGCTGTGGTTAATACTAGGATGATAGGTGAACTTTACAAATTTTTGACATGATTCTTGTGTATAGAGGGTAATGTTGTTTCTGATGTTTTTCTTGTTTGTTAAATTTTGCAACCTTATAATGCACTATGCTTGTTTGAAACCATTCTGTTGTGCTATAGAAAGGATGTGGTTGTATTCCTGCAGATATTCTTATTTGCTGAGGGTTAAGGTGTATGTACGTAAAACAAAAAGAAACATTGAAACCAGAAGGAAAGAACATTTCAGTTGTATTACCAATAAACAAATAGAAAAATTCACTGTAGCAAACCATTTTTGGTCTGCCAACCCTGACATCAATTGAGAATGACATTATTGAGGAACATCAATATGTCTGCTAAATTAAAAGTTTGAGAAAACATCCACATCATAAAAAGGAAAGAACACGCAGTGCATTTTGAAATTCTGCCCTCAGCAGTTTCATCACAAAGATACCAGATGACTCTGCCTTGCAACTAACACCAGTAATCATGTCTCCAATGTTGCCAGTCAGACCAATGCTGAAGACGGAAGCAATTGCTTTTGAAACATATCCTGAAATCAAATTTAAGTAAGTGAAGTTAGTGTCACAAACCGACTCAACAATCTTTCAGGTTATTGTTTCACTATAGTGAAATTTCACAATTAACATTAAAAATATTTGGAACAGCATTTCTTTTTAGCAACTTCCGTCCATCTGCACTGTTCTGTTTGAATTGTGACTCTTAAAAATGATGCTTAAAGAAAACAATACAAGTCATTTGTGTGAACATTACACATAATGGACATGTTTGTTTAGCAAGATGTTGAGTAAAGTATTATAATATGTACATCAACCAACCTCGCATAACTTTGAAAGTACTATAAGCTGCCATTTGTCACACTTGCAATTTTGCACCATCTGGGCTCATCTCTTGGGAATTACAAGACTTTAATTCCATCATACCATTTATTCTTACAATTTGGTGCCACACAATGTGCCATTTTACCTTGAAATTTTGACATTTATCATGTTAAGGTATATTTTACTCATTATCATTATTTTATTTTGAAGACCTTTGTTATTTAATATTGATATGCCCTTGCAAAACTAATTTTCTGTTTTGTAAATCAGGTAATACAGCAGCAAAAAATAATTTTCCTTGCTCTGTTCAGACTCTTACCCCTGGAGATATGATAAAATATCTTACAAACATTAAACCTTCTTTTCTGATTCAAGTATCCCCTTAAACTTTCAAGGCAATCTGAAGTATTAAAGATGGTATTATGCAGAATGACTTGCAAGGTTTAAAATACTTTGCATTTCTGAGCTTTATAATTAAGTACTATTTTTGTTAAATTGTGCTTGCTTTTTAGTGGTTCTTCCACATTAGCCATGTGGGTGTGTAGGTACTAAGATGGAAAGTTGAATCATTTGAAAAATTCAATGCCATGGCCAAGTCTTGAACCATGGATCTTTCTGCTCAAGTGGCAAGATACCCACACAAGCATTCTACTTCAACTTCCAGGCTTAATATTATGTTTAATTAGTGCTTTTGATAAATACTCTTCCATACTAGCCACGTGCAGGCACTAAGATGGAAAATGGGATCAGACTTACAAAATTCCATGCCATAGCTGAGATTCGAACTATGAATTTTTGGCTCTCTGTTATCACTTGAGCCACATAGGGTCACTCCAAAAGTTTTGAGAATGGATGCAATAAAATATTTAAAATTTAGATCTGATCATTGCGTGTTTTCAAAATATTCTCCATTGCATTCTATACATCCTTTCAAACCATTTTTCAAATGCTGGGCTTCACTCTCCTTTGGAGAGAGTGCAAATACATTCTTTGTAAGCAGCTACTGCGGCTTCAGGCGACTCAAGTCGTTGACCTCAAATTTTTTCTTTCATTTTGGGGAATAGAAAAATGTCGCATAGGGCCAAATCTGGAGGATAGGACAAATATGTGACTCCTACCTGCTGCAGAAATTGGGTTGTTTCTTCTGCAGTATGGGCAGAGGCATTGTCATGGTGCAAAAACATTCCATGCAGACCAGCCTTAGGACATGTTTTTCTCAGTTCATTGAACACTTGAGGCAGACATTTTGTGGTGTACCATCTAGCAGTAACAGTCTTTTGTCCCTCAAGCGGAATCATCACAATGTGGCCACTTGCTGAGAAGAAGGAAAAGATCATCATCTTGCCAACACTTCTCATTCGCTTATTTTTTTGTTGGGGGATCTTCCCCTGGGAAAACTTGGACCAATGACTGTCATTTAGTTTCTGGATCATGCTGGTAAATCCAGCCTTCATCACCTGTTACAACGTTAAATATGTTTTTGGATCTTCCTCCATTGAATCTTTCAATTCCTGGCACATTGCACACATGGTTGTTTCTGCTCATTTGTGAGGTGGTGGGGGATCCAGCGACTGCAGATCTTCCTGACGTTAAGTTTTTCTTTCAGGATTGTTTTCACTGCTGCAGATCCAATATTTAGGGCTTCTTGAATCTGTCCATATGTGCAACAATGATCTCCCCACAACATGCACTCTGCCTTCACCACATTTTCATCCATTGTTGCTGCAGCTGGCCATCCTGCTTGGTCTTCATCTTTGTGGGAAATGCTTTGCTCTTCTAAACTCTGCATACCATCAATAAATGGTGGATTGCGAAGGGCAAAGTTCCCCAAATACATGCTGCAGTCTTTCAAAGCATTCTTCCTCCCCTAAATGGACTTTAAAGTCAAGAAAATCATAGAACGGGAATGCTCTCTCTTGATATCCATCCTAGCACATGGCGTAGCTTAACCTGCTATACATACACATTGTTGGAGCATGCCCAGACTTGCACATGTTGCTATCTGAACTTCAATCTGAAGTTAGGAAAAACTGCTTTGGCTTTCCACTACTCATTGTTGCCCATTCTCAAAACTCTTGGAGTGACCCTTGTATCATGGCGAGATAACCATACACACATTAAACCTTCTCATCTGATGCAAATAACTTTGTAAGCCTTCAAGGCAGTCTCAAAATATTAAAGATACCATAGCCCAAAAGGAAACGGCACAGATGGTAGAGTAATTAATACACATTAAATTTTACAATCTACTTACAATTTATTATGAAGAGAATTCATAGATATTTCAGTCTTTCTATGTCTGAGGCCGAAACTTTGTGGTTCGTGCATCACACATCAATTTCTGTGTTCTTAAACACAGTAAAATAGTAACATTACCATTCATGCTGCACAAATCAGGGCAAAACTGCAGCCAAGAGCCATGTTGGACATTGTTTTTATCCAAGCCACTCAAGGAATTTGTGTTTAGCAAAATTTTATGAATATTTCTGGAATTGCATTAATATATGAAACTGTGTTATTGACAAAACACTAATTAAAACAGGAACTTACAGTCTTGTGTATTTCAGAAGCATATGCTGACTTTAGGTTAATAACAATAAACATGTAGTTACCTAATATCAGAAAACAAACAACTCTGCTTATTTAAGATTGCTATGACATAATTTTGTAAAGCTCTCAAAGGTGACCTGCAATGAGTATCTCCCCATGGTAGCTCCTGCAGTTACAGCATCGGCATAGAGAGTTGAAGATTTATGTTTTGAGTTTCATCTTTGGCAGTGTGTTTTTCAAATCTGATTAAACGTTTCATTTTAGTGGCTAAAAACATGGCTAATGTAGAAGAACTGTTATAAAAAGCACAAAATAGCTGCATAAAACTGACATGTGTGAAACGCTCAGTGTTATAGAAAGTTATTTCACATCAATTTAAGTCAATCAAGGTTTCCTCTCCTGTCCTCCACTGCAAACACAGCCTTCTTCATTCTTCCTCTGTTACACATTCCTCTTTATCTGAACTGTCTGTCATCTGGTATCTTCTTCTGCCCCCAAGTTTTTCCCAAACTCAATTCCTTCCATTGCATATTTTGGTTCTTTCCCTCTGTCTCATAAGTTTGAACCTTTATCCACTATCGCATACAGCTTTCTTACATAATTTGTCTATTTCACGTGGTCCATTAATTTTTCTTCATTTCAATCTATCATCCAAATTTTCATACAGTACATTGCCAAACTCCACACAGTACTTCCTTATGCATGCTGATACCTATATTTTCCATTTTTAGAAGTAATGCATATAAAAATACTGTTGTTTCTAGAAGTTAAGAGACTAGGTTTTAATCAAGGTGTTTTACAGTACCTAACATTTATTTTAAATTGAAATATAGCAAGTTCTACACTTTTGTGATACAGATGTGACATTCCAATGTTTGGGAGACTGGCAGGGGCCTCACAATGAAAGATATCTGGCACTCCTTGATACACGGCAAGGCGCAGAACGTCGACCACGCTACAGATGTGCAGTGAGCATTATCATAATCAAAGCTTATTACACATGTTATTTTTCAATATGCAACAGCACTCTACTTAACCTACATGGGTAGCTGAGGTCATTAAGGTATGGGACTCCTGAATGGGACATCTGCAATTCAAATTTTGCCAGTACCTTCCTCCTTCACTGAGGTTTTTTCCATGTTTTAATTTCATACCTGGCAAATGGTACCCTAAACTTAGGCCTGAAACATTTCCTTCCCAAATTTCCTTTCTCAATTATCATTTAAGTACACTCAGTGTACACCACCTTTGGTGCTGATTGCGGTAAGAATGGGTGTTAATCACCGCTAAAAGAGCTCTATACCTGAAAAAAACTTGATAGTATAGATTTTAGGTATTTTTGTTTTCTTGCTGTGTTTCTTCATATTACATTCACCAGCACCATAACTGTTATTATCTGATGACTAACAGTACCAAAGAGAAAGACAAACATTCTGGCTACCACAAATGTTGTATAAATTTTACCAGAAACATTTTGACATGTGGAAATCGGGTACCAACAACACACATTTATGCACTGTCATTTCACAGCATGAGCATCAAAATTTAGCTACCGTCACTCTGAATTGAAGTTTCATTAAGATATAAACCATGACACTGTTGTGTAAAATGCAAGATGAAACAACACAAGCTTGTAAAAAAATAAATACACAGCCTTTGTTTGAGCATGTGGCTAGCCTAACAGGAATTTTGTTGGCTCCGGTAAAGCACACAGTTTGTTGGCAGAGTCAGATATTCACAGATTCTTAAATTTAAACAATAGATTTCATACCCAAATTATAACTACAATAACCCTTACCTTCATCATAGAAGATGTTGGAAATGATGTCCTTGTGCCACCGCATATTTCTCACACCTTTTAAGAAAAGTTGCATTAACACTCATTTATTTTTCATGGCTATGTAAGTAAAACTATGTTTTGTCTGTAAAAAACAATTAAACATGGGTCAGTAGAGCAGTCATTAACATTATATAACACCCAACTGCAGAAATTAACTCTTTCCACATTATTGCGTGGTTGCAATTCCTGAAGTACATGTGTATTGTAGGGTTTTAATTTTAAAATTTATGTGGCATCCCAAGCTAAGGAGAATAGTAATTCTGCTTCCAACTATGAAAATCCACAATAACCAAATTATTAAATTGTGTAGGTGCAAATATAAACTGATTTAATGCAAGTGCAGTGTTAAATTTTATGCACCATCCATGAGGGGAGATTTAAATGTTGTTTGCCTATAGAGTCCTGAATGTGTTAACTGGTGATTAGACAGGCTTAACCACAAGTCATGATTGTATATTTTCTATATTAGTTTTATTAAATAATAAAATGCCACTAGCCATTAAAACAATTGATTGATTTATTTATTTATTTATTTATGTATTTTTTGAACTCCTCCATATATTAATGCTAATAATGAAAATATTAAATCATAACTAAACTAGGACTATTAGTGTCATTGATGTTATTTCTTTTTATTTTGTACATTTTCTGCACACAGTTGGATCCACCACCATGTGTGTCTGCTTGCTTGCCTGAGCATTTTGGGAGTGATCATTGTGAAGATGTGGCAAATTTATCGTTTTAATTCTTCAGAAGATATTTTCTGAATCACTGCAAGACTTTCCTTTAGGTTGGACCATAGCCAGTTGTTACACATCATGAGGTTGGAGCTTCTTGGAGGCCAGTTGAGACTTTTCTTTGACTGAATGTACCATTGATGCATTTATATTGTCACTGAGGGCATTATTTCGATATTTTGAGGTCTTCCACTGTGTTTAGCATCTAATACAGAACCATTTCGTTATGTAATCCTCTCAGTTTTCTTAAATTAGCTTCAGTTGGGGTTGCTTTGTTGTGGCGATTAAAGAAGTTTTCTCTGATTTCTTCATGTATTTCACCAGTTCTGTATTTTTCATGGAATCATAAATTCATAATCTCACAATAAGACATTCCTCAATTGTCTATCTATTTGTATCTACCATTGCTTACAGAACAGAAATAAAACAAAGTAGCACGAGTCAATAATCAATTGAGAAATGTGCGTCGAGAAAAATCCAGCTTGTAAACGTAGCAGTAGCAGCATTATTTACGAAGCAGGTATTCCTTTAAGCACCTCAGCCTGAAAGACTTTTTGTGTGTACTTCCTGGTTCTGATTTAGGGATCAATACCCACATTTTTAGTTATTTGTAGTATTTGTCTCACTAAATTAGGGCCTGTTTGCAATTTTGCAGTAGCTCCAATAACTTGGTATCTTGTCTGTTCTGTGGCTTTGCATTCTAATAGAGTGTGTTTCACCGTTTCATCGACTTGTAGACATAGATGGCAAATGGGTTCCTTGTGGTATAACCCCATTGTCTTCAGGTGTTTTCTAAACTTTTTTGTCCAGTTATAAAGCTTATAACTCTTCTGAGTGAGGGTTTATTAAGCTTAGTAAGTAAATTACATAATTTTTCTCTAGTCTTGTTAGTTAATCACTTATAAGGTTGTTTTTGGGTATGGTTTTCCATTTCTTTGGATTGCTTTCCAAACCCAAAGTCTGTTTTTCACATTTAGCATGTTTTTCCAAGGCGGGTTCTGGTGCTATAAAAGGGAGAGATGCTCCCTTCTTTGCTAAGGAGTCAACCTTTTTATTTCCCGTTATACCTGCGCATCCAAATACACACCACAATTCTTCTGTATTGTGGGTGGAAAGATTTGATAAATGTTAACATTCCCACACTAATTGGAATTTAAAGTGATGGGAACTAAGGGCTTTAAGTACAGCCTGGCTGTCAGAGTGTATAAGGATATATCTTCCTACAATTTTCTTTTCCCAGCATACGCATGCACTTTCAAGTATAGCAAGTATCTCTGCCTGAAAGACAGAAGGGAATATTCCTAGGCTTGTGCTATAGCATTTGTCCATTATTTTATGATAAATACCTGCACCAGTTTTCCCATTTATGCGTGAAACATTAGTATATATATTACCAAATTGTTCTTATGCCTTAGATGAGATTTTTGTTCAATGTTTCTATCAACAATACTTGCTTTGAAGGGTTGGAAAAATAAAATTACTTCTGACATGAAATCAGATTTCATTAATAATACACAATCTTCCATTTTGTGGAGGACGGAGGGGTGGCCTGTTTTACAGCAGTTCTCTCTCCACTTTTCTACCTGGATGATTCTGTATGCTGCTAGTCTAACCTCAGCTTGGATACATGGTTCCAGCAGGGTAAGACCTAGTAAAGTTTCCAAAATAAAAGAGGGTGTGCTTTTAAAACCTCCAGATTACCTGAACTAGCCAACCTCTGGAGACTATTTAGTTTTTCTTTTGTTTTAGTTTGTAGAGTCTTTGGCCATCATACCAATGCTCCATAAGGGATTTGTGGTTTTACCACAACTTCATAGAGCCACCGGTACATGTTAGGCTTCAGACCCCAGTTTTTACAGTGGTTATACTTTGCACAGAGGTGAAACTGGGTCAGAGTTTAGCATAAACATTCCAACTTTGAAACCTTACACATATCAGTAATACTCAGAAATCATCTTGCAGAATTGTGTGGATTTAAATTCTCTTATCAGAAGGTTTTCCAGGTGATCTCTTGGTGTTGAATGCAGAAACAGGAAATGTGAGTAGCAACACTAGAAGCTATACCACCCAAATATTCTTAAAGTAGAAAAATGTATTCTGCTGCTGAGAGAGTAAAATCTGAAAGTGAATAATAATTTGGATAATTTCCAAATACTTTCATGGGCATAGTAACATATTAGTGGCAGAGGAAGCATGATTTGCAAAATACGGTGTTTAGGATTTTTACAACAGTTCTATTTTCGCAGATGAGAATATAATTAATTGTTCTTCCACACATGCATGTGTAGGCTGAAGTTGGAAAAGTAGAATCAGATGATTTTCATTGATTGACCTAATAATGGTTAACATGAAGATTGGGACTTAAAAGTGCTTACAAGATTCTAAGTCGTCATTGGTATATGTTATCTGAAAATCAATTTGAGAATGCCATTTAGTTTACCAGTAAAAATGTGAGTTGGTTGTGGAATTTAATGTTGTGTCGGCATGCCATGGTAGCTCATTTGGTTACAGCAACAGCATAGAAAGGCGAAGATCCGTGATTCAAATCCAGGCTATGGCACTGAAATTTTCAGTCTGATTCTACCTTTCCAATTCATGTTTTTTTTCCCATGTAAAGTGTTTATTAGTGTCTCACTTGAACATATATTTTGCTTTACAATGTACTTTAGACACAGACTTTTTTCAGTCATTTGTGATTAGATATCAGTGTAGATGCATTTAACACACAAACATTTCATACACACTTCCTCTTCCTCCGAGCAAGAACATTACTATTTACTTCAGTCGTCTGACATGGTAGGCAGTGTGGCACATATTTCAGTGGGCTATGTTGCCAAAAAATATGGCACTGTAAATTATTTAGTTGTGGCCATGAAGAATTTTGTACCCTTTTCAATGTACCTTCTATGGGAGGGGTTAAGAGGAAGCTATAGTCACCCCTCTCTTAATTATAGAAATTAAATACAAATGGTTTGGTAAAATCAAAATCAACAATTTTATTTCTGTTTTATTTACTTACACCAGATGACATCTATTTGTTAACCGTCAATGAGTGAATTTATCATAGTGGTGGACTATATGTCAAAAGATATTCCACTAACTTAAAAAGAAAAGAATCAAATAAACCAAATCAAATATGCTTGACGTTTATTGTTAAATAACTTCTGAATAAGAATTAAGCTCTCAAACAATGAGTATCATTAACTTACATTAAAAATTAGTGAAATACTTAAACATAACATTATGTTTAAAGGGTATTTTTATTTAATAAACCATAAGTTTTCTCAAAATTTAAATCAAACTTTGCTTCCAAAGGATAATTTGTGATTCACTCATATGATTTTGGGAAATTACAAATGAAAATGCTAATATTGCTGACTGCATTTTCCTCATTGGTAAGGTAACTTTCAAAGTATATTATCCCCTCCCTAAACGAATCCTGGATCTGCTTCTGCCTTATATTTATAGTTTAAATATATATCTTTCCCATTCTGTGTAAGTGTAGAAAATGCTCCAAATGTTCATAACTTATTTTATATTTCTACAGCTATACTGTGAAGAAGCAGGAACAGGACAGGTACTGATGGCCTTCTCCAGTGGTTCTACCTGCAATTCCAACCTCAGAAGTGCAACTTCAGGGTTTGAAACTCTGACTCTTAGGGTAATGCCTGCTCAAGGATGGCCATCACAAGTGGAGGCCAGTAACTGCAGGTAACACAGCGATACTTCTCTCTCTCTCTCTCTCTCTCTCTCTCTCTCTCTCTCTCTCTCTCGTGCAGGGTAGGGGAGTGTAGGCAATACAGCTTTATTCAGGTGACCAAAAAACAAAGATGACTGGTGCTGTATATCAGGGCGGCCAACATTTTAACTCAAGTCATCAGATATACAGGGTGGACCATTTAAGTTGAGACTGTACAATATCTCCAGAACTAAGCATTGTAGAAAGAAATGTCTTTAATAAAATTTGCTTGATATTATGGGGGAAAGTAAATGCCATTAGTCGTGTTTTATTTGGAGGACGTTATGAAGGTCATTTTAGGGTCAATTTAACATTTTTAAATGGGAACCTACATTTTGTATATTGTTTTCTCATAGAAAAATGGTTTATAAAAAGCTGTTTATTTTGTTATGATGATGATGATATAGGGCTTAAGGGCGCTAAACAGCTAAGTCATCAGCGCCCTTGTTTATTTTGTGATGCAGAATAAGGAAACAAAATAAAAAATGATGGATCTCAATTACGAAACTTA
Source organism: Deroplatys truncata (assembly GCA_030765065.1). Classification (NCBI taxonomy): domain Eukaryota; kingdom Metazoa; phylum Arthropoda; class Insecta; order Mantodea; family Mantidae; genus Deroplatys; species Deroplatys truncata. The sequence continues at coordinate 654,293,314 of CM060990.1, forward strand.
ACTTGACCCTCAAATGGCCATCCATGTATTAAATTAAATCAAATTGAATTTTGTTTGTGGACGCTCTTCAAGTATTGTTGTCCTTAGCGACCAATTCTATATTGGGCATGGAAGATCGGTAATTTTGCTCAGAGGCCTCTTTATGAGGCTTAAGGTTCTTTTACGTGTCGTAAATGTACGACACAGGACCACCAACTTTACTTCCCTTCTGAAGGAAGCTATGCTAAGGATTTTTCTGCATAAAACAATCCATCGCCCTCTTTCGGGTTTGAACCCACAACCTTGGGAACTAGAGGCTAGCATGTTAGCCACTACCATGCTTGGTCTGAAAGCCCCAAACACCATTTTCCAAGCCTTCAACCCAGCATAGTGGACAATAGAAGTCATGATATGGGAAAAGGTATCCTTCCAGTATAAGTTTGGGTTGCCAAAAGCTAAGGAAAATATGAAATGGAATTTTTATGATACAGAGTAAAAGTAAGGTATAAAACATTCAGAAAATATTGGTCAGCAGACAAATATATTTCCATTTTGTTTTAATGCAATGCAAAGTTAATTTTCAAAAATCAATAAAATAGGCATTAAATGTGACAGTAGGCAAATATAAGCAAAATTATCCTTGTTGTGTTCAACCCAAATATCATGTAATGAACTTACTTTGTCATTTTTATGATATCTGTTAGAATAAAGTGTAGGCATTTTGCCTAACATCCGGTCTCTAGCTATGACAAATGCCTGAATGTAGCCAGAAAGTAAGTGGAAAAATAATATGAAGCTTGTAGTTTCAAACTAGTAATATAAATTCATTAATGTTTTTGTTAAAAAGGGAAGCAACATTATAAAAGGCCCTTATAGTGTAAAGATTTTTCACTTAAAAAAGGGGAAGAAAATATTAAATTAAAATATGTTGTTTTATTTTCTTTTTTTTTCTCAATATTTTATAACAAATTAAAATGTATCATAAGTCATAAAGTAACTAAATCTGTGTGTAGCACCAGTTTTAATTATTGTAGCCCAACGATTTTGTAAATAATGTAAGTTAATGTAAAATCTTTATTCTTTTGAGACTGGAGAGTGAAGTTTTAGAATCGAATCATAAACTAGCATCGTTTTAGTGACACTACTTCACCTTTTTTTTTTAAATAAAGAGAGTTGAAGGTTGTTGCACTACATCACTAAAATGTTCTTACTTGAACGCGTTTCAGAAGATGCTTTGAAATTATTGAATTTACAAAAAAGATCTATTAAATTCACAATAGAAAAAGAAGAAAATGGCCAATTACCTTACCTGGACATCAGGATCATCAGAAATAATGCACACAACAAACTAACTTTCGGCATTTACAGAAAACCACTAACACAGAAAATTATATTAAAAACAATAGCTACAATCCTACAAGCCACAAACGTGCAATTTTAAATAGTATTCCAAACAGGTTAGTACATATACCAATGGAGAAAGAGGAATACCAGAAAGACTACCAACACATTATCAACATAGCCACTATGAATGGATACCAGATAAAAACAATAGATAAGAAGATAAAAAAAGTTGGAAAGACAGAAATACATCCAACAAATGACTACTTTACTCAGACAACAAAAACCGCAAGCATATAGGAAATTCACTTATCACCCTTGGACACATCATAAATTTCAAAGGATTTTCAAGAAATACATCATCACCCTGTCTCCACAGAATAACCACAATATACAGAAACTACTATGCAACGGAACAAATGATCCTATCCCCAACGATAAATCAGCTGGTATATATCAAGTTGTTTGTAATGACTGTAACCTGGTATACATAGGAAGAATCAAAAGAAATCTTGAAATAAGACTTAAAGAGCATATGAGATGCATTTACCAAAAGCAGCCAGATAAATCAGCAGTAGCACATTATTTCTGGTCTTCAAACCATGATATCACTCCGAACATAAAACTCTTAAAACCGATCAACAGCAGCAATGAATTGGACATCTGGGAAAAAATACATATTGTCAAACACGGAATCACCTAATGAATTTCGAACTGCCGCCATCCAGCAGCCTTTGGAGGTTCATTAGCCCAGGACCAGAGAACACCACTGGCTACACACATTCCCCAGACAATGACCGGCAAAATCAGTTGAGGACATGCTGACAATAGGAACGACCCGTCTCCCAAAACGCCCCCCCCCCCCAGGGGCTCACCTTCTGTGAGTACGGGTGTTGGCGTACCCGGGGGGTTCCCGAGCCACTCATTGCCATATTCATCCCATTATCCCCATCCGGTCGAGGTGGGTTCGTTCTCGTGACCGGGGGACACAAGGTAGGTTCTCGTGCGTTCTTTGCATTACATTCATACTGCACCTCGCCATCGTTACATTCTTCCCTTGTCAATTTCCGGCTATTTTGCACCAAGACATTCGCACATCTATTTTTCTTCCTCACCGGCCTACCTTGCGTGCGAAACGCCCACTCAGTTTTATTTATTTTATCTTTTCTTTTAATCCTCCATGGACACAGCCTGATGGATACCCGCGCACTGGGTGTGCAGCTGGGTGAGTGGGTAATGGCGTCATCCTCGCCACCCGGGGTTGTCATGTAGGGTTTGTGTTCGTATCCGCTGTTCAACTGCAACCCCGCAGGGGGGCCATTGCATAAGCTGCTGACTTCTGACGGCGATTGGGTCCCTCTGTCTATGTTCTGGGAGGTGTGACCCTGGGGTGAGTCTGGTATAGATAGAACACTCACCCAAACCGGGGTAATGCCCGGGAAGTCGGAGCCCGAGGTTGCAGATGGTTGCAATGGTGGAGGATTTATTTCGCTATGGAGCCCCCTTTCTCCATTATTTCCAACAAGCGCCGTAAAGTTATTGTAACGGAAGTAACACCGCCGACATCTGGTTGTTACTTGGTAATTTCAAGAACAGAAGGAGGACAAAGCTTTGAGAAGGTGAACCCTTTTATAATTCAGAAGGGCATTGATGCAATTGCTGGTGCGGTTCAGTCCTGCACTCGTCTACGGAATGGTTCCTTATTGGCACAAATGAAGTCTGATCAGCAAAGTAAGACCTTCTTGCATGCTACGCTTCTCCACGGTTATCCCATCTGTGTCGAGCAGCACTGCACATTGATTTTCTGTCGGGGCGTCGTTACCACGCATAGCCTCGATGGTATATCGGACGAGGACCTAGTCAAATATCTATCTGATCAAAAGGTGACAGCAGTACATCGAGTGCAGGCCAAATGCGGCGGAGTATTGGTACCCACTCGTACCCTTTTTATAACCTTTGATGGCGTCGTTCTGCCCACAAGCATTTCAGCAGGGTACGAGCGTATTGCGGTTCGGCCTTATATTCCTAGACCTCTGCGTTGTTTCAAATGCCAACGTTTTGGGCATACGCAAGTCTCCTGTAAGAGTGCCGTTAACAT